>JANIVJ010000108.1:0-28217 GCA_030555785.1 Yamadazyma kanchanaburiensis | reverse complement strand
GGTCGGCCTTATGTTCAACCCAGTAATGGGTTGGATTTTGCTAATTTTTTTTGTTCAACTCAGCAATGGGTTGGATTTTGCATGTTTGTTTTTTTGTTTTGTTCTCTTTTGTTCAACTCAGTAATGGGTTGGATTTTGCTAATTTTTTGTTCAACTCAGTAATGGGTTGGATCTTGCTTTTTTTTTGTTCAATCCAGCAATGGGTTGGATTTTGCTATTTTTTTGTTCAATTCAAAAATGAGTTGGATTTTGCTTTTTTTTTGTTCAATCCAGCAATGGGTTGGATCTTGCTTTTTTTATACTAACCATTTGTAGGTCAACCTTATGGGTTGGATTGTTTCTTTTATACTAACTATTTATAGGCCAACTGATTATGAAACGAATTGATGGGTGATTCATGAGTACTAATATGAAATATGTACCATAATTCTGCCGCTATATTGATTGCTGTAAGAGATCATTGTCAGTTACATACATTCAAAACCTAAAGTGTATAGAAGTTTATAGATGCTATCCAACCTGCTGCTACCATATAATGAAATACCACAAGTATATAGTCTCTTTGGGAGGTGAGACATAAATTGTTGGACCCAAGACAACGATCAGGTGTTAATCTCCCCCTCTAAACAATCTCTCTTTCATGTTTTATTGTTACTAGCCTTTTTGGCTAAACTTATTTAGGACTAGATTGGTGGGGGAGCTTCATGATCTTCAGTGTCAAAGTTAACCAAACCTTGGTGTGCTGAACCACATTGAGGGTACATAACTACTGTAGTGATTGCTGGCTGAGATCTTTGGTGATTTAGTCCTTATCAGTGTCTATCGGTGGTCATGATTATAGATTTTATTTGGTGGGGTATCCCCCACTCCCTTATAACTTCAATAACTGTGCCTACATCATGGGATAAACACTGATATAACTTTGTAGGGGGAACCCCTGTCAATTTTTTTTCAGTGATCCTTATATGCAGGCACTACATAGTGTTGAAGTTGAGTGGGGGAAAGTGGGGGAGGACAGACGGAAGGCCCACCAAATATTTTTATTATCATTGGAAACTGATAGACGGGATACTGATACACACTTTGTAGGGGGAACCCCTGTCAATTTTTTTTTTTGTATATGAGATAAGTAGTAAATAAAGAACTTGTTATATGGTCGATAGAGGGGAATCTGGCAACAAATCTATCGTCATATGAGAGAATAGTGATATAGTCATGCTGTAGACGGTTCTGGATACTTCTGCGCCGTTGATTAAGCTAAAGTAGAGGCTGGTTACGAATTTACTTCTTTTTAAAAATGTGACTAATTACGACGATATAAAACCCTCAATGGAGATTTAAGGACAGAGTAGAAATAGGAGGTATATATGTAATAGAAAGGTGTACATGTCTTTATAAATGAAGATATATTTGTAATAATAGAATAGGGAGGGTCGGTTTAATGGCTGCAAAAAATTTTGAGACTGAGATCTCAACTTTTTCGTTGCGGAGGTTTTTCAATGAAGGGTGAATGAGCCGATCCTGATTTCTAGATCTATTTATTAAAGGCTCTAAAACACAGAATAAAAATCCGTGATCAATTATATTACCGAGAGTAATAATTCTGATGTCATAAAAATGAATTCAAGGCGTTAATTATGGAGAGGGTTGTCGTAGCAATATTTCTTTTCAATCGCATTGACATGGTTTTTCATATAAAGACAATTACAACATTTGCTTAGCTCTTAAGTGGTCAGTTGTAACAAGCATAGTCGCTTTAGCGAGTGCAGATCTTAACATTCCGATATCAAGACTCCATGGTGGTTTTTGAGTGAGATACCCCCGTTTTAACAAGCTAAAAAAATATTTTCGAAGATGAACCTGAGGTTCTCAAGATTTTTTGAAGGTGCGATTGGGTTGGACCCTAACTAATTCACCCATGAGTGGTGTATCTCAATGAATACGAGTCTAAAATACATATAGTAAACATTAGCGGATAGATACTGAGTTACAAAGTGCAAAGGTCACATCAATATGCGAAAAAAGTATCTTATTAACTACATCCTACCCCTATTAAATCTCTAGACTATGTCTGGTTGTAGGATGTTCTATAAAATGATAAATACGATTGCAAAGAGAATTTAAACAATTGGTACTGAATAAGAGATACGTGTGGACTCAGATAAGATATTGCTAATATAATTCAGAGCATCAATTATCAAGTTAGAGTAAGGAGGTCTTAAATAATTGGCTGCAAAAAATTTTGAGAAGATGAACTAAGCAAACCTGCGCAACGAAAATGGCCAGAGGTGATCCTGGCTTTGGTCAAATTATCGAAGCGACGGTTATACAGCTTCAAATGATTATCGGTAACCACCAACGAGAAGCCAAGAAGTCGAGTACTACATTTGTGTCATTAAATAGCCAATAGTGATTCACCTTGAACATTTAGCATGTATTTTCCATATCTTGTTCAGGTATGAAAGCTGAAATAATATCAGTGGCCATAGAAAAGGTCCGGGAGCTCATACTTCAAATCAGCGATATTAAAGGGTTGTATTATCTTGAAAAATTTGTAAAAAAGAATTGTGGCACAAAGAGAAGATACGAAATTATGTATTTGGAGAATCATTTAGCGGCTCTGATTTCTAATTCATAAGATTAGAATAATGAAAAATATATATTGAATAGCTTAATGGAGAGATCAGGTCAACTTCTGTCGTTTGTTGCCGTCTAAAGCATCATTCTGGCATATATCGATATAAGTAGAAGCCGGATACCTGACTTCATAGGTAAAATATCTCGCACATTTACTATCAGATAACTTGTAGATTCAAGTACAACTGTATATCACAATTCAGAAACTTTAGGATCTAGATAAACTCGTCTTAAGCCCTAAGAGGTAACTAATATCCACAGAAAACGGTGAATATGAAACTGGTTTGAATCAGAATCAGGAATCTTTACGACAGTAGTTACTATATTAAAAATATAAACTCCAATTTTTATGTAAGGCTATAGTGCCAACTCTAATGCCAGTGTGGCTGGTTGCAAATTTTTTTGAAAGGCCGAAGTTCTCAATTTTTTTCCTGTAGGTTGAGAGAACTTGAAGGGAACTTGAATCCAACCTGATTCATGTAACTACATTTATAGGGTCTTAAATTAAAACCCAAAAGCTCTAAATAGATTTTGTAGCTCCAAGTATTGTAGTTTTTATCTTAAAAATTAATTTAGAGAATTCATTTTGAAGAATTAGAGATCACAAATTTCATTTTTTGCAACCATTAAGGGTTTAGATCCATTATTGATGAATACAGTACCAAAGTAGATTCTAACAGTTCTAATGAGATATGTAACACTGTTTTAATACGCTCAAATTGTTGAAAACAATTTTCAAATTGGTTTTGTAGATTTATAGCAAGAGACTATCCTTTCAAACCCTCTCAAAATATTTTTCATTGATGAACTTGAGGGTCCTCGAGATTTTTACTGCGACCATTTTGGTTTAAAGCCAAAGTAGCTCACCTCTAAATACTGTATCTCTATAAATAAAACTCTAAAATAAATATAGTAAGCACAAATTCAAGTAAATTATGTTCGATGGTGCCCTTGTCACTTTTTGACCTGAAAAGGGAACGTTGTAGGAGAATAAACCACCTCCTGAAGATCGAGTTCATCCTCCCCGCTTGGGGTATCGTTGATAACAAGAACTAACGCATCTAATAAAGTTTTAAAAGTTTTGGGAGATGATGTGAGCTTCAATAAAGCCAGAGAAAGATTTTTTTTGTTTATTAGAGTTCTAATTGTAAAATAACTGTTAGAGGGACCCTTAATTGATGGTTGCAAAAAAATTTGAGAACATGAACCTGAGGTTTCAGATCTGCGAAAGCAAATTTGGCAGGGACTAGTCTTGTTCACCTCTAAAATCTCTGCTGCTGGTTATATAGTGTCAAATGCTTCCCGGGAACCAAGAATGAAAAGCTGGGACTTCAAGTAGAACATATTTGTGAGAAAGTACCCAAATACAGTACACAAGCAACGTTTTCTTCCAGTATTTTAAACTTTTTACCACATAGACATCCGTAGACTTTGAGTTAGGCTCTTGTTTTTAGTAGGACAGAAACTGCTTGTAAGCTGGAATGTTATCCAACTGCTTCAAGGCTCAGAGACTGAGTGTGAGATCAATAGATAAGATTTTCTCATGGTAAACTCATAAAGTGAATTATATGACAGTTCCTTCACGTTATCAGCCAATGATACCAATTAAAGAATTGTATGTTCTAGTAATGATATTCCCCAACATTCGACTCCTTTTATCTTGTTGAGGCGGATAAGAAACAGAGGATATTAATACACACATAAAAGTAGAAAAATATACTTCAATTACAAAAAGATGAAACAAGTAGAAGTAGTGATGCTTTGGTAATTCTTCTACTCTTGAATTCCTTTCAATCTTAACCAGAACAAGACGCTTGACCAGCATTTATTAAAATCAAGTAACAGTCAAATGTTCAGTTTTCGCAAATAGGCTGCAAAAGACCAAACAGTCCGTTTCACCCCTCTCCAGTACTTTCTTCTATATTCAGTATTCATTCACTATTTACAACCCAAAACTCCTATATCTAATGGAATGGTCTACTACCACCTCTAGCAAATTCCAACACTTTCCAACCATCAGTAATATCATTACCCATTTCTTCTGGGACTCTTGTTAATACTAAAGCATAATTACTTAATTGAATATTATCTTCAGTACCAGCAGCTACTTTACCACTTTTAATGTTTCTATACAAATGAATTTCTTGGGCTCTACAACTAACTACAATAACTGGAACATTACTTGGTTGTAATAATTTACATGTAACAACTTCAACCCCTCTAATATCTAAAATCTTAGAATCAGAGAAAACTCCTTGTTGAACAAATTGTTTATTGGTTGCTTTCCAGACATTAAATGGAGCTTCACTTAACCAGTTTTTAAGAGTTTCTTCGTCGTTTTTAACGTAACTATCTAACAATTCTGGTACTATATAATTTGTAAGAGTTTTTTGGAAATCAGTCAACATGAAATTTGGGTCAATTTGTTTGAATTGTTTAATGACTTTTGCTTGTTCAGTTTCGGCGAAAAATCCTACAGTTTTTTCTATGATGGTTCTAACTAAAGAGATCAATCCATTTTCACTTTCATCCCATTTTTCTTTTAAAATTACAAACACTTTACCAACTGGATTTGTGAGCTTGAAATTTTCCCATTTTTCACCCATTTTTGGTCCAGTAGCCTTGTGTTCGGTCATTATAAGATCAGTACGTTCATTTTCTTCACCTTCTGCTGGAGGTCTCCAAATCTTCCCGTTTTTCAATCTTTCTTGTAATTCTTTTTGTCTTAATTTTTCTCTTTGTTCTTTGGTTAAAAATCCTCCATATGCTGTGGAAGCTCCGTCATCTATAACTTCACTTACGTCTTTATAAACTTGGGTCTTTCTAACTGGTTCAAAGGCTTTATCAGTTAAATCTGCTCCGGTTTTAACGGTTTTTCTAACTCCTTTACCAATATCACTTTCCCAAGCTTTATAAGCAGCATCTCCAAAATTCTCTGCTGCCTTCGAAGCAACTCTTCCTGCTGCACTACCACCCTTTTGAGCCTTATCATAGGCTTCTTTGGCCTTTTTAAATGCATCACTTTCACCTAATCTACCAGTTTCATCTTGAAGGGCTTTGATGTTTTCTTTTAATTCGCTTGACTTCTTAACTTCACTTTTGAATGTGTCGAAAAAAACCTTGAGCGGTGATTGAGGTGCTCCATCTGCAAAGAGGTAAGATGTGCTTGAAAGATGACGTACTCCTACTTTTACTGGAGTCTTAAAATGTTTAAGCATGGTGAAGATTTTTCAACGGTCGCTGCGAAAGTTGCAAAAGAATAGTGGTAGGGACACGAGGGACAGACATGAATGGAAAGGTAGGGAGAGGGACACAAGAGCCAGAGATGAATAGAAGTCACAAGATGGACTTAAGGAAGCCTACATGAAAGGGGAGAACTGATGAGAAAAGGTCAATACAGGAAGTCAAAGTTTGGAACAATTCATGTCTCGTTGTAGTGGGTTGAGGCCTGTTGTCCGAAAAGGAGATGGAAGGGTGGTTTAAAGATGGATTAGTGTATTAAGAAGGAAGGCTGAAATAAGAAAAAACAATGACAAAGTTTAGGCATAGCTGCACAAGGAATTGGCCTAGTTCTGGTGTCTTTTGAGTACCTGGCACGTGACTGAATGTTTCAAATCGGACCCAATATCACGTGACTGGAAACTAATGATGACTCTTGCCACCAAGACCCTAAGGTTCCAAAGGGTCACACGAGTTATTGGGAATTATACCTTAACCAAAATATAAATCCTACTCACCTTCTTCATACTCTCTTCTTTACTCTCTTCACCCTCCACCTCTCATCTATTCATTACTGTCCTCTCCCTCTCATCTATTCATAACTGTCTCCTCTCCCCATCTCTCTCATACTCTATTCATTACCTATTTATCTTCTAATCCATTGATACACCTTGGCACCAACTATTGCAGCAAGACCAACCATAGTCCCAACTTCAAGTCTATTCAAAAATCTATCTTGATAATCTCTAATCTCTACAGCTTTACTATACATTATATCATCTCTAAACGATATCATAGAATACATTGGAATCCATCTGAACCATTTCCCATTTGCGTATTTCCCTAAGTAATAATCAATTTTTTTTCTAATTAAAAACAGACGTTGGGTAACTTTACTTGACATTTCATTATAATTATCCATTGCAAGTTTACAAATGGTTTCAAGATCATCCTTTCTTACTTTAGAATATTCAACAAAAGCATCCCCTAAGTTTTCATTTTTTTCTAATAATTCAATAAGAACCGTAACATCTTCTAATCCACAATTCATACCTTGACCATAAAATGGTACCATTGCATGAGCTGCATCACCAATTATAAGTGCACGTCTATTAGGAGAATGGTATGGATAAGTAGACGTTTGTATAAGAGCACCACGAGGATATTCTTTATAAGCTTTTAAGAGTTGATCAGATCCAAGAAGTTCAAAAGCATTTGGGAAATTTGTTTTAAAAAAGTTGCAAAACTCTTCACCAGTCTTAATGCCTTCAATGACACTCCATGGACTAAAGAATGTCAGGGTAAAAGACCCATCCAGATTAGCAAGTGCAATCAACATAAAATTATCTCTAGGCCAAATATGAAGATGATTTGGATCAATTTGAAATGAAGACTCAGGTCCTGGTGGAATATACAACTCCATATATTGCATATCAATATAGTCCTGACTCAAATTCAATCTAATACTTTTTTGAAGTTGATATTTGAATTGACTATATGCACCATCAGATCCGATTATATAATCAAATAAAAATTGTCTTGTTTGACCATTTTCTTCAAAGATTAAACGAGGTGCTTCACTGTTAGCATCATCTATACCTACCAACTTATGGTCAAAGAGAATCTTAATATCTCTATTTTTAACTTCTTGAATTAAGAGTTTATTAAGTAAACTACGGTCAATTGAATTATTATGTTCACCAAATAATCCGTACAATTGAGATTCTTGTTTTGTACCAGACTTGTCATGGATCATACGACCATAAAGGGGAACAGCATTTTCTAAGATTCTTGAAGATAATTGTGGATCTACTAAATTCATAGCTCTTATACCTCTATTACTGAGACTGAGATTAATTGATCTAAGGTTTTTCATTTCTTTTTCATTGTGGGGGTCACTTCTTAGTTCAAAAAGGGTTACATCGTACCCTTTGGACTCGAGGGCTAAGGCTGCAACACATCCCACTATCCCAGCTCCAACAATTCCTATTCCAATACCTTGCAGCATGATAATTTTTCACTTTGATGCGATGAGCGTAACGAGCTAGGACGGGGAATCGGGGTCGGGTGACGATTCAAGAGGGAGAACTGGAAAAGGGGTAGAAGTGAAAGAACAATAGAGGGAATAAACGAGCGGGCAAGGACGGGCAAGAAATGTATTTCAAACCATCATACCACCTTGGTTTCTAATTATAGCCTCGTAAATTAGTACCGTAAATTGCTGCGAAAAATTACTACAATAAGATCATATGGGGTATAATTAAGAAAGTGTTGATGGGGATAAGTGTATAGAAAATAGACAGGTATATAGGATTGATTACAGAGTTTTTCTTTTCTTAGCCTTTTCGTGCCTCTCAGCAACTGGCCCCAAATGGCCACAATAGTAACCTTAATTCTAATTCCTGGTACAGGCACAAAACCAAGCGTTAATTCATCTATTATCATATACAACTATCCTATATCATATCCTACCTATCCTAATCGAATATACTATCCTCCCTAACTCCCTCATGCTGTGGAAACCTGTCCTTCTAACTTCGCCAATCGCTTCTCCTTCTCTTCAACTCTCTTTTTAGCCTCTTCAATTGCCCTTTCCATCTCAAGATTTCTTTCCCGAAACTCTTTATTTGCTTTTATGGTATTATCTAAATTCTCCTTCATTGTCAATTTATCATACTTCTCCTTAATCTTTGTATACTCTTCCTCCAACTTCTTCTTATGGTCCTCTTGCTCTCCTACACTCTTCTCAAACTCGCCCAATTGCTGAACTATCTCATCATGGGTTACTCTAAGATTAGATATCTCTTCCTCTAATCCTTTTACCTCCCGTTCTAGACCCTCCTTAGCTTCAACACAATTAGCTAATTCATAATTATTATTATTAAGAGAATTCACATAGATTAGATAATACTCATTTTCATATTTCATCATATCCGTTTCGATCCCTATGGCTGCACTTACATCTCCTTCCATCTTGACTCCTTCAAGATACTCTAAAAGATCATCTCCTTCACGTGACATGATCTCTTGCTCTTTTTCTCCAATTATCACCAACATCAACCTCACCAACCATCCAAACCCTTCAAATACTACAAAATCGAAACTTTTCAATTCTACACTAAAGTCTATCACTACAGCCTTTAACAATTGTTTCAAATTAATTCCTTGCTTCGTCACGTGACAGAACACTTTTTGATATTTCTCTTCAAAGCTTCTCATCATTATGTACCACAATTCATCCAATTTAATACTGCAAAGAATCCCATAAAACTTCATTAGGATATAAAGAATATCATACTTATCTAATCCTTGTACAAGCCCGAGTTTTTCCCCGATTGAAATCAAAAACCTGAATCTATCAGCCTTATCTTCTTTACTAACTGGTTCATGAACGAAATCATTTCTGCCATTGTTGGCCTCAGTCAAGTAATAGATCAATACCCTTAGTGAGTTCCGTACATCGTCAGATTCAACCTGTTCAAGGTCCTCGGAGTATTGAATCTTGATATCGTTGCTCTTATTAAGGAGGTTATTATACTTTTCGGGAGTAATTTCATAAGTCACGTGTAGCACCTTAGTGTATATGTACCTACGAATATCATCTGGAATACCTTTAAGAATGAGGTTATCGATATTTGATTGGGTGCAAAATTTCATGACATCATTGGACTTTAAAAGATCATCCCATGGCCCTTCTGGGGTATGAGAATGGAAATCTGGACTGGAATTTACGGCGAAGATATCGGAGAATTCGTGGGGGTTGGGTTTAGTACATAGTTCCACTTGTCTATGAAGAAGTAATTGAGTCAAAGTATTTAGTTGAGGTGCAGATTCTGAAACATCAGCTACAGGGGAAATTTTGTTTAGGGAGAGCGAGTTGAGGGATTCGATTCCAAGACCTGAGGGGGAAGAATTGCTCAAGGGATTGCTGGAGATAGGTGGTTGATTTTGGGAGGATTGGGTAGGGCTAGGTACGTTTCTTGGTGGTAATTCCGGTGGGTCCATAGTGGAGGTGAAATGCGAAATTATTCTGAGGGACAAGGGGACTCAGTAGAATTGGATTTTACCGAGAAGCAAGGACTAGAAGAGAAGATTAGATTACACTAGATTTTCACGGTAGAGCAACGAACTAGACTGTCTGTCAAAGGAGTCTTCCTGCCGTGAGACAAGACCAGGTTCAGAGGAAGGAGTGTAGGGTGTAAAGTAGAGTGTAGAGTAGGGTGTAGAGTATAGCGTAGAGAGTAGAGCAGAGAGTAGAGTAGAGCGTAGAGTATAGTGTAGAAATGAATCGGGCTTCTTTGTTATATCTTATATTATGCTAATGCTAATCTAATGCTAATCTAATGCTAATGCATCTAATGCTAATGCTAATGTCCTACTTCACCCTAAGCTTCTTTGTTGGTTGATACTTCTTCCCACCATTATCCGTTTCTGATTCATCTTCCAGGCTTTCAACATATTGCCCATCTGTTGATGTCGACTCTTCTAAATCACTTCCAACTTCTTCTACTTGGTGTGGTGTTTCTTCTCCAATAATTAAGCTCGATGAACTCATTGAATCTGGTACTACAGAAATACTTTGTTCTGGTACAATTGAAACTTCTGGTTCATCACCAGGTACAAATACAAACGAAGGATCTAAAGTCCGATGTGATTGGGTAACTACAAGATCATCGAAACTCCTACGAAGAGGAAGATTTGACTCTTTTCTTTTCATGGAAACGAGTTCTAAACTACGTCTTGAAGTGTATGAATTTCTATGGTCTAGCCAAGGAGTTTGATCTTCAAAACTTTTAGAGAGGGGAGGTAGAGTTGGTCTTATTCTTAAAGGGCTTTTTTCGACAATAGTAGGTCTGGTTATTTCAGGAGTTTTCGCTGATTTTGGGTCAAGAGATAGGGGGTAATTTGTTGAATAAACATTTCCCAGGTACAACCCTGCTGCTTGCCTAATTGTATCAGTAACAGGACTTAAAGGAGAATCCCATGATACTGCAGGAGAAGAAGTCTTGGATACGCTAGAGGAAGATTTTGGATACACAGAGTCCACAGGTTTAACAACATTTACTTGATGAAACTGTTCTGGGTCCTTAGTGACTTCTTTGTTCGAGTTAGAAGTGATTCTACGAGGAGCTTTGGGACTACTAGAACCAGAGGTAGTATCTGCTCTTCTGGGTCTTCCACGTTTTCTACCAACGGGAACATTTGAACCAACTCCGTTGTGTCCACCTCTTTCATTTTTTACATCTTCTTCATGTTTTCCATCTCCTTCATTTTTTCCATCTCCTTCATTTTTTCCATCTCCTTCATTTTTTACATCTCCGTCATTTTTTCTGTCTTCTCCATTTTTTTTTTCTTCTACATTTTTCTTCTCTTCCAAAAATCTTCTTGTTTGGTTCCTTGTTCTACGGCCCAAAACTTCCAGTTTTTCAACCGTTTTGTCTTCATCTTCTTCTTGTTCTTCGTCGGCCTCTTCATCTTCTTCTTTTACAAAGTGAATTTCTTGAAGGAAAACAGGTGTATCAAGAACAGCAGCTATCTTCATGGGATTAAATATGGGAGGTTCTGGACTCTCTTCTGGACTCTCTTCTGGCCTCTTTTCTGAACGAGTCTTTGAAGTATCTAGTGAAATTGATCTTGGAGAACCACCAGTACGTCTTTTACGACTTGAATAAGTACGAAATTGTGGTTTGGAAACAGGTGGAACCAGAGAGGAAGAGATATCAGGTGTATTTTCATCATCTAAATAGATGACCTTCTTATCTTGGGCCCAAGAAGTGTTTTCCAATGATTTCGGTGTCAGGGGGTTCAGGTAGTTCATAGGAATAGATACTTGGTCTTTTGCAACAGGGATTTCTTCTGGTGTACCAGAGACATGTTCTTGTTTTAAGGAAGAGTCTTTGGATATAGATTGTATCTTGTCAGTGTCACCATGATCACTCTTCTCGTCACTCTTCTCGTCCCTATCGATCTCCATACCCTTTACATCCTTCTCCTTCTCCCTGTCTCCCACAATCCTCAACACCTCATTCATTGGTCTATCATCCTTTACCTTACCATAAAATCTCTCACTAAAATTCCTTAAAATCTCCTCCATCTTCCATTTATCATTCAAATCCAAATCATTGATCGATTTCTTGAACCTCAAAATCTCCAGTAATTGATTTTCGTCAAAAGTTTCATGTTTTTTATCAAACATTTTGTTTAGTATAAGAGCTGCAATATCAGAGAGGTTCTCCTTAACACGAGATTGGTCTAGGGCATGATTTATAAGTCTACGGTTGGAGCTTATAGACGAAGAGTTGAATGAGTTTTTCAACCTTTCTAGAAACTCAAACCTGCCAGGTTGAGCTTTGGTTTTCTTGTGCTCCTCCCTCTCCCTCTCCCTCTCCTTCTTCAACACCTCCTTCAACTTTCCATCCTCCTTATCTCCACTGGAAAACGTAACTAAAAACTTATCAAATCCTCTCCTATTCCTCTTGAACCTTACCAAATCCAATTCTTTGACCTCCAAGACCTCAATATCATCACCCATGTCTTCATCTTTATCTTGCTCAACATCAACATCGATTTGTGTGTTTTGACTCTTCTCATCCTCCTTCTCCTTCTCTTCTTCTTTTTCTTCTTCTCCCTTCCCTCCTTGTTCTCCCTTCCCTCCTTGTTCTCCCTTCCCTCCTTCTTCTCCCTTCTCTCCTTCATCTCTCTTGTCTCCCTTCTCCTCCTTTTCCTTTTCCTTCTCCTTCTCCTTCCCATACCTCGTCTCATGTAATTCTAAAAGCACCTTGATCAATTCTTTCCTCATATTAACTCCCTCTGCTTGCTTGAAAAACAGCCCTTGCCTTCTTACTGGCATCGTCCCCAACATCGTAACACATCCATTTCTATCATTTAAAAACCTCTGAGTATTATGTATTACATGAATCCCACAATCATTGAAATTATTTTGCTTAGGTACCATGATATGTCTAAATGTAATATCCCCCTTAGAAAGTTCCAACCCAAATTTGTCCTTACAGTAACTAATAAGAAAAGATTTAATAGGCAATTGAATAGCTAAGTGAGTCTTTCTAAGAGAATCAAATACAAACACATTGATCTTACCCTTTAACAATTCAAGGCCTTCGTCTGTAAGATCAAGAATCTTAAAATCATCAGCTAAATCAGAAACAAGTTCTGGTTTAAGTTCTTTTAAGAAACTCTTAAACCCGGCAATTATACAAACGTACCAATGAGAGTGTTCATTTATAGGGAGAATTATATTATCAAAGCTTGAGAGGTCATATTTACTTACCCATCTAGACACATTAGAGTAATAATCTATATCGATTTTTTCTTTTAAAGAATTTGGGTTTGACGTGAGTTTAGAGAAGAAAAATGAGTTTAAAGCCATCACATCTGTTGATTTCATTAGACCTTTTCTGATGACTTGATCGATCTCGTAACCAATGAAGAAGTCAATGATGTTATCGTTAACCCATTCGTTGTTATAGAGGGTTTTAAAATCGCTCCAAGATACTACAAATGATGTATCATCAGAGAGTATATACTTGAGAGGAGGGTCAAATGGTGGAGGTGTTTCTGGAGGTGGTATAACCCTTGGAACTCGAGTTTTTTTACGTGGGGTATCGGGTATGTAAGTGATTTCTTGGACGTGGTTCGTACGGTACCTTGTACGAGGAGAGACCGACGATAGAGTTGAGTCATTTTTTATCGGCTCAATTGAATTGACAGATTCTTCAAAGGATTGTTTAGGGATTTGTGGAGTAGGAATTTGTGGGGCAGGAATTTGGGTAGGGCCTACAGATTCTTCAAGAGCTTCTTCAAGTGTAGGGACTACAGATTCTCGTACTGGAACACGTGAAATAGATTTCAAGGGGTCCTCGGGACGTATTGGAATTGCATTACCTGAACGCTTAGGGCCAGTGAATGGTGTTGGTGTTCTTATCTTTGGTTTGGATAGTTGAATGGAGATTGATCTGGAAGGGTTAGAGGGTTTGACAGGATTGTCGTACATTTTAGACACCAGCACTGGTGCAAATCGGATAGATTTGTCATCATGGTTATTCTTGTTCTTCTCCCTCTCGTCCTTTTTCGTCTCCCTCTCGTCCTTCTCGTCCTTGTTCTTCTTTTGATTGTCCTTCTCGACCGTCTCCTTCTTCTCCTTCTTCTCCTTCTTCTCCCCCTCGTCCCTCCCTCTCCCCTCAAACCTTCTCTTATCTACTCTCACATCCACCTCCTCCATCACCTCCTTCAGCACTATTGTCCCTCCTATCTCGCGTACCATGTCATCTATTCCCTTCAAATCCCCCTCAAAAGTAACACTACCCAAATCCTGTTGTAATTCTATAAACATCTTTGTGTAATCCTCTAGTACATAAACATTCTCTATATGACTACTAAACAGAAACACCAAATTATCTACCGGATACCTCCATGAATTTGTTTGGTGCAACACAAAAAGGAATTTTCCATCTTGACTTATATTAAGAGAACATGAACCAAGAAGAGGTTTGGTCAGGTGGTTCACCTTACATGTTTTGATTCGTATAGAGTGTTTAGGGGGTAAGTCTAGACCTATCAAATCAATGCTTAGGTACAGTCCTTCGAAATTTTTCACTAGTCGTTTATGATCTGAGGATGCAAAATTTGATGAATTTGATGAAGGTGAAAGCTTAGAAATTTGAGATTGGGTGTTAGATAGTGAGTTTGGATCTTTGGGAGATGTAGAAGTATTGGAATGACTCTTTAGATCAGTTCTAGGTCCTGGTGGACCAATATTAAATTCTGAAGTTGTAGGTTTTGTCATGATGAAGAGTCGCAGGATTTAGTGAGAAGGAGGAAGGGACGAGGGAGATCGTGAGTATCGTGAGTATGGGCTATTCTTCAGACCACCACCATCTACTGTACTTCATCTATATCTGAAGTATCTGAAGTATCTTGCTACTATGAAAATGGTCAATTATTATTTTTTGTAAATGGCCCATTCTCGTTACTAAGCTTTACTTCTGACCATCCACTTCTCTATCTGCTTCTCTATCTGCTTCTCTATCTGCTTCTCTATCTGCTTCTCTATCTGCTTCTCTATCTGATTCAACTATACAAATAACCTTTCTCCGTTGACTCGAAATACCATTCAAACTATACTTTACTCTTCTACTTACCCTCTATCTACATTACTATACTCTCTACATATCTATAATTCATATTTAGGCACTCCCTCTTCATCCTCCTGTCTGCTACATCTTTACTTCTCGTCTACCCGTTTCTATCTATTCATTAATACTTTATACATATCTACACAATAACACACCACGTCTAGTTCTTTATCCATTACAATTGAGATTATTACTGGAGGTTCTTCTTGTTTCTGAGGTACTAAAATCGAAGACCTACACGAGGGAACATTATTTGAGTTAATAGGCACCAGAGTCCAATCGACATTAATCCTTGTCATACCTGTGTCCCCCCCTCCCACCTCCTCATCCACTTCCTCTATGGCTTTTTCTTCTATGGCTTTTTCCACTTCAAAACTTACACTGGTCAAATCCATATTAAGACCCATCCCTATATACTTACTATACGCCTCTTTTAACGTCCATAAATGATTAAATATCCTATACATATCCTCCCCCTCGTCCTTCATCCTCTGTAAATTCTTTCTCTCTCTATCACTAAATATCGGATCAAAATCCTCCAAAACCTTATGTCTATCAATTTTCTGTCTAGAGTGAGATAAATCAACCCCAACTTTCAGACTCTCTGCTCTAGTACCTACAATCATACATACAAGATCATTTGAAGAAGATGAATTAAAGATGATATCGTTACCAACCAGAGGTTTACCAAACTCGTTAAAAGTGAAATCTATTGGGGTCCATAAGTCCGAACCTTTTTTCCAATTAAGTGCATAGATATTAAGTAGCAGACTTAGAAGTCTTTTAATTTTAGTGTGGAAATCTGAGATTTGACGGATTTGAACACGAGCAGAGAACGGGAGGAGTCTTAGAGTTGACTCGAAGTTGAAATCGTCTTGAAAGAATGTAAGGAGGTGTGGGGATACATTGGATATAAAGAGGTGCATCTGCCAGAGACTGAGACTCACTACACACGACACTGAGCGCAATCGTTTCTGTTGGTGCTCAGACAAAGTGGATGAGAAGTTAGGTGAGTTGTGTCGTGCACGTATTGGTGTGTGTGCACGACTACCCGTCAGTATATAGGCCAGGGCGTCCGAAGGACGTCCGGCAGTTCTTTATAGGAGTATTAGTTGAATAAATAAGTTATATATTATAACCCCCTGACACCCCCGTGCCCTAGCTACTACCTACTTACCGATAGGGCGGATCCAGTCCCAGACCTAGTTCTACCTGGGACCCGCACTTCAGAACTAACAGTTTCATCGACTTTTCGCAATCTTCAATTTCACTTAATTTTCACTCATGGACCAAGTTACTTCAATCTTATCAAAAATCGATCACAGTACTTCAGGTATTAGTGCCCTCGGTCAATTCGAACAACAAAGTGGTCTTCCAAGATCTTACGCTGTTTTAGGTGTTGTTGCTGTTTATTTTGTCCTTATCTTTTTAAATGTTGGTGGTATTGGTCAATTATTAAGTAATATTGCTGGTTTCGTCGTACCAGGTTATTTCTCTTTAGTCGCTTTAGATACTCCTGGTACTGATGATGATACTAAATTATTAACCTATTGGGTAGTCTTTGCCTTTTTAAATGTAATTGAATTCTGGTCAAAGGCTATTCTTTATTGGATTCCATTCTACTGGTTATTCAAAACTGTCTTCTTATTATATATTGGAATTCCTGCTTTCGGGGGTGCTGTTTCTGTTTACAATAATATCATCAAACCAATTAGTGATCAAGTAATTGGTTCAAAAGGTGGTGATTTAGCTGATGATATTAATGATGTTGCAAGTGGTATTTCCAGTGGAATCGATAGATAGAAGAGTAGGAGTGATATTATAGGTGTGTAGTGTTAGATATTGTTTTCGGAAGAGTGTAGTGAAATCTGTTCCATGATATAGCCAACCCCTTGTACCGTCTGTCGTCAACATTTCGTGCACTAACCAAGTTGCGAAATCCTTACTCCTTCCTATAAACAACTGCACCCATATCTTTACAAGACCTTCATACTTCCAACTACCTTTTCGTCATTCTTTTCTATATTTTATCACTGATCACCTTTCTCCCTTTCTGCTTTAGCTGGTCTTTGTTCTTCCTATATACTGCACCAAACTTAAATCCTATCTACCCATCAAATAAATCTTATATTCCCTACCTACTTTATCTCTAATCGTTATCGCCTACTGTCTTCTCTTCCAAACTATCTTATCTTCTTGACCGTCTTATCTCCTAAACTTCTTACCCTCTAAACTGTCTTATGGCATATAACCGAAGGCTAATTAAGCCCGCGGCACTTATCTGTCTACCGGTGTCACCGGTCCCTAAAACAGTAATTTAACCGGTGCTTACCTTTATTATCAGGATATTAGCCTTTATTTTCTGGCCTTCTTCAATGCTTTAGAAGATAAGGATACCATTCACCAAAGATAAGAATGGATTCATCACAGATAAGAGTTGTATAACTACTCCACACTAAATAACATTATTCAACTTCGGTCAACTCCACTTACTCTAACGATGTGGTATCTCACTGTAAAAACTGAATACTTAGTGATACTAAAGCTACAATGATATCTCTCTGTGTATCTTATCTTGTCGATCCATTCATTCTCCTCTCTCTATACCCTTCCACTTCTCTTAAACCCTTACACTTATTTAAATACTTTGTTCGGAGTATCGCCGTTTTCTGGTACTTCCCAGATCAAATCAATTTAGTACAGGTTTTAGATAAGGCTCGAGGCTCTATCAAACACCCACCCATCCATTAACCTAATGATATGTAGAGATGATTCAGGGTACCACCAAGCATGGAGTAGAAAGTCCATTCTACCACCATCGACATTAACTCTCACCGGTTAAAGCCCAATTTATCCTTTATTCCACACTCTTTTCGTTATCTACTAATCTCGTATCTAAGATCTTCAGTTTCTTTTTTTTTCCGATAAGAGAATTCGTATAAAGGCATCTACGAAAGCCGTTGAAAAATTGATTTTGCACCATGAGTGATCTTGAAAAGGGAGTGGCTAGAATAGAGAAGACTTCGTCTATTAATGAGTCTACAGGAGACATAGAACAAGGAGAAGTTGATAGTATCAAAAAAGGTTTCCTTGAAAAGATAGCTGAAAAATTAAATGCTGAGACAAAAGGTGTTGAGTTAGTTACAGAAGAAGAAAAAGTTGGGGATTCTCTTTGGAATGCTGCTACTATGTGGTTCTCTGCAAATTTTGTTATCGCTGCTTATTCTTTAGGAGCTCTTGGTATTACAGTTTTTGGTTTAAGTTTTTGGCAATGTGTTTTAACCATAATTTTTTTTAATGCCATTGGTGTTATTTCTGTTGCTTTTTACTCTATTTTTGGGGCTAGATTAGGTTTAAGACAAATATTATTATCTAAATTTTTAGTAGGAAATATTACTATGAGAATCTTTGCTATATTTAATGTAATTTGTTGTGTTGGTTGGGGTGCTGTTAATATTATGTCATCAGCTCAATTGATCAGTATTGTGAATAATCAAGCATGTCCACCTTGGGCAGCTTGTTTAATTTTATGTATTTTATCATTAATAGTAGCATTTTTTGGGTATCATATTATTCATTTATATGAAAAATGGAGTTGGATTCCAAATTTAGTTGTTTATCTTGTAATAATTGCACGTACGGCCAAAGCTGGTGTATTTACAAATCTTAATTTATATGGTGAATCTATGCCTGGTGGGAAGACAACTGCTGGAAATATTTTATCTTTTGGGTGCACTGTTTATGGGTTTGCTACTGGTTGGACATTATTAGCATCTGATTATACAGTTTATCAACCAAGAAATATTAGTGGAGTTAAAGTGTTTGCTGCAGTTTATATTGGGTTAATTATACCTTTACTTTTCTGTATGATTTTAGGTTCAGCTTGTGCAACTGGTACAGTTTCAAATGCAAGATGGGCTGAGTTATATGGAGAATATTCAGTTGGTGGTTTAGTATATGCTATTTTAGTTGAAGATAGTTTACATAAATTTGGGGAATTTTTATGTGTTCTTTTAGCTCTTTCTACAGTTGCAAATAATATTCCAAATTTATATTCTTTTGCATTATCTATTCAACCAGTTTGGTCAGGATTTCTTAAAGTTCCACGTATTTTATGGAGTATTATTGCAACTGGAATTATTTTAGGAATTTCAATTCCTGCATATTATCATTTTGAAGATGTTGTTGAACATTTTATGAGTATGATTGGTTATGGATTAGCTATTTATCAAGCAATAGCATATTCAGAACATTTTATTTACAGAAAAGGTAAATGGTCAGCTTATGATTATGAAAACCATGAAGATCCATCAAGTTATCCAATTGGATATGCTGGGACAGCAGGATTCTTAGTTGGTGTAGCCGGGGCAGTATTAGGAATGAGTCAGGTTTGGTTTATTGGACCAATTGCAAAATATATTGGAGATTATGGTGGAGATATAGGGTTTGAATTGGCCATGGTAATGACATTTATAGTGTTTAATGTTTTAAGACCATTAGAGAAGAAGTATACCGGTAGATAGGGAGAAGTGTACCGGTAGAAGAAGTATACAGGTATATAGTGATTATATTTATTGAGAGAACAAGAATGTAGAATGGAGAAAGAATCTTCCCCAGTCGTCTCCCAGTAATAATGACATCTCCCCCTTCTCCCCCTTCTCCTTCTTTCTCCTACACTTTCCCTACACTTTCCCTACTCTACTTTATTATCTATCTACTATAAACCTACCCTTCTTCTCTCCCTATAAAGTCCTCTCCATCGCATAATCAAACATATGTTCAACCAACTCACCATTCATTTGATAATTAAACTTAATTCTAAACTTAATCTTACTACCCTCCTTACCAACTAACTTGATATTCTGAATAATCAAATCATTTGCATTAACCAAGTCAACTTGATTATTTGTAGAGATATTAAGTTTTTGAGATTTTGGTACTGCTAAGAGAAGTTGAAATGAATAGATAGGAGTTGACGTATTTGAAGAAATGTGAGATTCAAGAGTTGCTTGACCAGAAGAAATTGATTTTGTTAAGAAAGAAATTTGAATGTTTGAATCTGAATAAGCAATTGATCCAGTTGGGGGTGCAGGTGGGGTATCAAATAAATCAAGAATATCTTGATTACCTTTAGGTTTTTCACTAGGCTTGAAGATATCACTTAATACATCATTCTTAACACCTTCACCTTCACCTCCTAAATCTAAAAGATCATTTTCAAAAACACTTTTTTCAACAACTTTTGGAGTTTGTTTCTTTTCATTCAAAGATAACATTTCCTTCTTTTTAATTTGTGGAGGTGGCATCTTTGATAATAATCCTTTACGTAATTTTGGATCTTGTACTAAAATCTTGAGATATTCTACTGATCTGATTTGAATTTCAAGGTTTGAGTTTGAGGTATTTGATTCAAAATACAATTTGATATCATTGAGAGAAGTATTAGATGTGAACTTGTTAGAGAGTTTTACAAAAGATGTAAGGATATAGTTGGTCAATTGGTTACGTTCAGAAACAACAAAGTTGGAGTTCCCTTCAAGAGATTTAAAAAGAGAAAGAACAAGCGATTCATCAATTACACCTTCATCAATTTGTTCACCATTTACCAAATCAAAGAATTCACCTAAACACCAAATTGTAACTAAAGCTAACCCAAGCTTATTTCTATTCAAATTATCCTTTTCATAATTCAATTTAACCAATTTGACAAGGGTATCCTTTTTAAGATCATTAGAAGCTCTAATGACCAAGGACAAAATGGTAGATATAAAATCAGATTGAATATGATTATCAGAGTAATTCAAAATCTTTATAAGATTATCGAATTTCCAATTATCATTAGGACTAAATTTCTCTATAGAAAGGATAGATTGAGAGATAATAAAAGGTTTAAGATCATCGTCTT
Organism: Yamadazyma kanchanaburiensis; assembly: GCA_030555785.1. NCBI lineage: Eukaryota > Fungi > Ascomycota > Pichiomycetes > Serinales > Debaryomycetaceae > Yamadazyma > Yamadazyma kanchanaburiensis. Next base: position 7,304 of record JANIVJ010000108.1, on the reverse strand, counting down.
CGGTTGTTTTAAGATAATTAATAATCTCCTTCATAAGGATTCTAATATTTGAATCGTTTAATATGGCAAAAGACAATTCTAAAGATCTTCTTCTAATTGAAATATCTCCATCATTAAGACATCCAACAATTATTGATCTATGTCTTTGTACAGCATTTGGTTCGATATTCACAATAGAAAGAAGAGTATTAAGCGCTACATATCTTGTATTATTATCTTTTGTTGATAAGAACTTTCCTAAAAGATTAATCCCAAGGATCTTTAAAGATTTATCAGAATCAATAGAAAAGATGGTTTTAATACATTCATAGAGAATGGAATGGTTTACATTTTTACCGATTTCAATATTTGAACATGTTTGGGTTAATACATCATTAAGTAACTCAAGACATTTAGGTTCAAGGTTCGAATCTTGACCTAAAAGTCTTAAGGTTCCAATCAATTTTACAATCAAAAATGGATCATTTATACCTAAAACATCATAATCAGGATTATACCCTGAAGTAATACCCTTCTTAAGATGATTAATAAGAGAAACAAATAACTTGGAAACGTTCAATTCATTATCTTCAAGGTTATTATAACAACTTTCAATTAATGAGAGAGTAGCTAATAGTACGGATGGCAGTTTATCGCTTACTAAAGTAGGGATTTTATCTATAAAAAACTGTACCAATTCAGGATTCTTATCGATTAATTTACTAGCCACAATTATGGCCTTTTTCTTAAGATACGTATTGGTAGAAGACGTCAATTTTTCAACCTGTTGGTACAAATCAGTGGCCAATTCTGCTGATGCAATGTTTCCTAAACAGCATAAGGCTTGACCAACCACATAGCTATTGGTATGGTTCATATCATTATCAAGACTGTTGGTAAGTAAGGTGAGGACTTCTTGATTTTCATCGAGTAAAAGCATTGTGGCTAAGTAACCTAATCTTTTGTCTATGAATTTTGGTGATGCAAGGAGTTTAATACATTCAACTTGACCAAAATGGGTTTTCTCTCCGATGATATAAAGGTATAAGAGTTTTGAAATATTGACTCTTCTTGTAGTTTGATCTAAGTTTATATCTTTGAAGGAAGTACGAATTGAGGCACTTTCTTTTTTGACGACATTACGTTCGTCTGCTATAGTTTTAGCTTTTCTGACTGATTTGATGAATGTTTTTAGGGATGCCATGAAGGAAGGACAGAAACAGACAACAGACAACGAGATCGAGATCGCGAAAGGACGAGACGCCAGGGACGAGGGACGAGGAACGAGGCAGGACCCCAGGGACAGGAACAACCATGTCACACACTAGTCCATTGATTCCCCTTTCTCTGACCTCCCGTCTGTTCTTCCTTCTGTCCTCTCTCGTCCCTTCCTGCCCACCTATCTCGTCCCTTCCTGCCCACCTATCTCGTCCCTTCCTGCCCCCTCTCTCGTCCTCTCTTGTCCTACCTCTCTGTCCTCTCTTTCCTCACCCTCATCTATGTCCCTATCCCCAACAGCCAAAGTCAACCTCCTAACTCGTAAAGGTCCTATCCAAATAGAACTCTTCGCTAAACAAGTCCCCTTAACAAAACATTTCATCCAATCATGTCTCAATAATCAAATCAATCAAACCATCTCGTATGATTCATCTCATCTCATCTCGATCCCATTTAAGTTACCCCAGTTTAAATATTCTTCACATAATAGAATTCCCCTTCAAAAGGGTAGTGTAGGAGTAACTGAAGATCAGTTGATCATAAATTTGAATGAGGATGTTTTAGAGATTCCAAATATGACAATTCTCGGTAGAATTAGTGGTGACAGTGTATATAATTTAGCAAAGATAAGAGATGATGAATTTGAGACAAGAGTAGATGGGAATGAGGTAGTGGTGAAGTATTTTGATATAGAGAAGGAGGTAGAGAAGGAGGTAGAGAGAGGAGATGATGGAAAAGAGAAAGACAAAGAGAAAGACGAGGAGGCAGGCCCTGACAAGTCTTTGAGGCCTAAGCCTAAAAAGAGAAAAGTGAAGATGGATTATGGTGAAGAAGAGGACGAGGGGTTTCAGATGAAGAGTATTTATGATGTGAGAGATACGAGGGAGAAGGAAAAAGAACTGGAGAAGGAAAAGGAAAAGGAGAAGGAGAAGGAGAAGGAGAAAGAGAAAGAACTGGAGAAGGAATACAAGGACCAGAAACATGAGAAACAAGAACAAGTGACACTGACACATACTGAATCTGATCCGTCCCTTGTCTCGACTACGGTCCCTGCTCCGGTTCCTGTTCCTGATCTGTCCCTCACATCCCCCACCAAATCAAATAACCGAGAAACGGTAGAAACGGTCAAGTCGGTCGAAACAATCGAATCAATCGAATCAAATACTTCAAATTCAACTGCAAAATCAACACCATCTGCCAGTTTACCATGGTACCATTTGACGGATATCCCGTTCGAAACTCTAAAACATCACAAATACCGTCCATAGAAATGTACTAATGCCACACACTAAGCATATACCCTCTGTCTCTCGGTCTCTCTACCCTCTCTATTCTCTACATTCTGCCCTCTCTACTCTACTCTTCCATCCCCTCGTCCTCCCCCCTCGTCCTTTTCACACTGCCCAACAAATGAGACTACCCCATCTCACCTCCACCAATCTCACCTAGTCTCACCCACCAATCTCACCTATCTCACCTCTAATCTCACCCACCTCACCTCACCAACAACCTACACCATGAACCCTACTCAATTTAAAAACCCCTATTTCGACGTCAACTTACTAGACAACGCCCTCCAACATCCAAATGTTGAATTAGCTATCCCTTTACCTCATAAAATAACCCCCCAATCTTCAAATTATCTTAACTTGCCAAATAATTCTCCAGTACTGAAAAATTTCAGTATCTTACTCAATTTTATAGATTTTTTCAGTGCTGTAAATGTCAATGAAATCTATTCAAACTCTGAATATTACTATTCGATCAATAAGTTCAACCCTACTTTTATCAATAGTTTAAACTCTTATATCGATGATAAACTTGAAAAATCTGATACTTACTTAGATGATCTCATCTATAAACTTATTGATCAAGAACTTAACCTCAACCTTATCACATCTAAACAATTACCAGACAGATTCAAACAAGTCAAGGAGTTTATGGTCAAGTATTATAAACAAGAAAATGAAAAGAATTTCCCATTATTTACCGAATCACCAAATTTCATTAGAATTTGTTATATTACTGTCATCAATGTTCTTAAGAAAATGTTCCCAGATGGGATTTGGTGTAATAATTTAGAAGTTAGTTCACTCTATCAACAATATCTTAAAGACCCTCATTCTATAGTTTATTTACCATGTCATAAATCTCATGTTGATTATATTATAATGCATATTTTAGCCATTAGATTTCAATTGGCTACCCCAACAGTTATTGCTGGAGATAATTTAAATGTTGCAATTTTCGGTAAAATTCTTAAGAAATTAGGTGCTATATTTATTAAAAGAAGTTTTAATAATGAATTATATACTGAAAGAAATTTAACTAATCTTTTAGAATTTTTCGTATTAAACAATGTAAACATCGAAGTATTTATTGAAGGTACAAGATCAAGAGATGGGAAGATGTTATTACCAAAGTATGGGATTCTCAAAATGTTGCAACAAATTTACGAGAATTGCGGAAAAGATATGATTTTGCAGCCAATTAGTATTTCTTATGAGAGAATTTATGAGACTGATGGATATTTGAATGAATTAATTGGGAAGGATAAGAAACAAGAAAGTTTTGGTGGAATCATTAAAAATGGATTAACTAATTTATTTGGTAGTAAAATTGATCATAATATTAATAAAATCATTGAAAATCAATTAAATTATGATAATACTCCTCTTAAATTAAATGGTAAGATTTTCATTAAATTAGGTAACAATTTCAAACTTTCTTCATGTGAAGGGAATTTGAAGAAAATGGGATTTAAACTCTTTCATGAAATTAATTCTATTGGTTATTTACCTGAGATTTCTATTATTGGTACAATTTTACAAATCTATAGATATCTTAATCCTTCACAAAAGACTATACCTATGGCCAATATCTTAAAGATCTGGCCTGTGGTATTAAATCTCATTCAAGAAGAATTAAAATCTGATAATAAGAGTAATCAAATTCTCTTTGAACACCTTAAATCCCTTGACTCTAATCAAATCTCTCACCTTATCAAATACCAAATCATTAAATTCTTTAAATTCATTAAAGTCAATACTAAAAATGATGATATTCTTATCATCAACCCAATTGAACTCTTATACTATAAGAATCTTACAATTCATCTTATCATCACTAAATCAATCGCAGCATTTAGTATTCTTCATAGTCATAAAAAATCTCTTAATTATGTAACTAAAGTTAATCACGGGATTAAAACCTTACTTAAATCTGAATTTTTATTTGATTATAATACTAATCCACGTGATAACTTTTCTTTTATAGTTCAAGACTTTATTGAAAAGGGTAAATTAGATCAACATCTTAATATTTTAGATAAACCATATTTTGAATTACTTGCATTAATAGTATATCCATTCCTTAAATCATATTTAATTTGTGGTTTAAATCTTGTACAAATTTTAGAACCTCATAAATCAATCTCTGAAGATCTTCTTATAAATAATCAATTATCTGATTTCCCAGATACAAAGAAATTATTGAAGACTATTCAAAAAAATACAAGATCATTAGATTTTGAATCTACTAATAAACAATATCTTTTAAGTTGTTTTTATTATCTTAATCATTTGAATTTGATAAAGATTTTTAAGAATAAATCAAAGACAATTGCTTATGTAAAGATTGAAAATAGTAAAGATTTAGATATTTTATTGAAATTCTTTGGTAATTTATTTAATGGAGAAGAGAATGATATTGATATGGATTATGTGGTTGATATAGTTGAGAAGAAGGGAGTTAGGGAGGTTAAATTGTAGGGAGAGTGACCTGAGTATAATGGTTCAGAAGTACAGAAGAGTAGTAATGGTCCAGAAGTACAGAAGAGTAGTAATGGTCTAGTAGTCCTGAGTAGTAGGCTTGAGGAATAAGGACCTATGGCCTGTGTAATAGTGGCCTGAGTAGTGGCCTGAGTAGTGGCCCGAGTAGTGGCCCGAGTAATAGTAGCCCGAGTAATAGTGGCCTGAGTGGTTCAGAGTCAGAGACCAAGTTAATACATTAGATCTTAATATACAATCGTAATCGTAACCGTAATCGTATCTCCCCCAGTGCTTATCTCTGTTCTTGCTTAAGTCACACATTGCTTGGTTGCTTCTCCACAAGTTCGTAATTTGCAACTCAAATTTCTTATTTCGTGAATTTTGCAAAATGAGGCACAGAATGGTGAGAGAAGGAGATAAGGGAAAAGATGGGAATAACAAGAGGAAGGAAGTAAAAGCAAGGAAGAGAAGAGATAGCGAGTATGAGATAAGGAGGAGGAGAAGGGAACAGAAATGAACATAGTTATCTTTCATTCACCTCTAGATTTCTTTTCTCTTTTTCGTCACGGATAGCAAATAGGGGAAGATCAGCCGTAGTCGTGGATGGCTAGATGAGCATATACACGAGCAGATCAAAGAAAAGGGAAAGATAAGAAGGTAGGGAGGAGAGTTGAAGAAGAAATGGCCTAAAGTACAAACACATACAAGTACACCCGCATCCTCATGTCTTTCTCCCAAGTCTCAGACATCTTGTACGGTATCTCTACCCGAAGATTTAAAGAGGCGCAAAAAATAGGAGAAATGACAATTATTACACAAACCCAATCTCACATCCAGCGGAATTTGTTTAGCAACGACCATAACAAAATAGACTGAAAAATATAAGTACCAATCCGTAGCAACAGACCCAGAAAGACTAGACACAGAGTATCCAGAGTAGAGAGTAGAGACTAGACCCAGACTATACACAGACAAACTAGATACACTACACAGACACACACCCTATGAGAAAAGAACTCAAATACTTAATCGGCTTCCATATAGCCATAGTTATCTACTTAATTTGGTACCTATTTGACCTTATCACATTACTACATGATGATTCATTCACAGATGCCCTTCTTGATGTAGAACTTAACCCAACAGATGACTCCCATATGAAACCTTTAATCATCCCTAAAATTATTCACCAAACCTACAAACATAATGATATCCCAGAAATTTGGAAACCTGGTCAACAAGCATGTATTGATCTTCATCCAGACTATAAGTACATTCTTTGGACCGATGAAATGGCCAGAGAATTCATCTCTGAAAAATTCCCATGGTTTTTAGAAAGTTGGGATAATTATAAATATCCAATTCAAAGAGCTGATGCTATAAGATACTTTGCATTGGTTCATTACGGAGGAGTTTATATTGATTTAGATGATGGATGTGAAAGAAGATTAGATCCTCTTTTAACTGTTTCAAGTTTTGTTAGAAAAACTATTCCAACAGGTATTTCAAATGATGTAATGGGATCAGTACCAAATCATCCATTTTTCTTAAAAGTTATTGATAACCTCAAGAAGTATCAAAAGAATTGGCTAGTTCCTTATATCACAATTATGTATTCAACAGGTCCATTATTTTTATCAGTTATGTGGAAACAATATAAAAGATGGGGAGTTCCAGAAGCTGGGAAAGTAAGAATTTTATTACCAAGTGATTATAAGACTCATACATATTCATTCTTTGCTATAAGTCCTGGTAGTTCATGGCATTTAGATGATGCCAAATTCATTAAAGAATTAGCAAATCATATAGCATTGGCAGTATTTGGAGGATTTTGTATTGTTTTAAGTATTTTATTGATTGAGTATTGGATTTATACTTTGATGATTAGTGGAGGAAAATGGAAGAATAAGGTTGTTAAATGGATGAAGATGAAGAGGGTTACAAGGAAGAGAAAGGATAGTAATTTGACAAGTTATAAGGAGGAGGTATGAGGACGGTCGCTATCTTAGTGTAAATTAGATGATGCATAATGAATATACAGTATACTATAGAGAGAGTAGAGGGAGGGAGAGACAGAGAAGAGACAGAGAAGAGACAGAGAAGAGACAGAGAAGAGACAGAGAAGAGACAGAGAAGAGACAGAGAAGAGACAGAGAAGAGACAGAGAAGAGACAGAGACAGAGACAGAGACAGAGACAGAGTCAGAGACAGAGACAGAGACAGAGACAGAGACAGAGCAAGACAAGAGGCAGAAACAGCAACAGAGAAGGGACAGAGAAGAGAAAGAAACAGAAAAGGCGACAGAGAAGGAGACAGAGACCGGGACAGGAACAGAGG
>JANIVJ010000107.1:0-28471 GCA_030555785.1 Yamadazyma kanchanaburiensis | reverse complement strand
TACTCCCTCTACTCCCTCTACTCCCTCTACTCCCTCTACTCCCTCTACTCCCTCTACTCCCTCTACTCCCTCTACTCCCTCTACTCCCTCTACTCCCTCTACTCCCTCTACTCCCTCTACTTCCCTCTCTATCTATTACTATTTACTAATCTTCTTTAACAAAAGACATGGTGTGTTTTCTACTATTTTGAATCATAAATTCATCAGCAATAACTAAAGCAGTCATGGCTTCAACAATTGGTACAGCTCTTGGAGTAACACTTGGATCGTGTCTACCCTTTGCAGCTAATACACCAGATTTACCTTCATAAGTAGCAGTTTCTTGTTCTTGACTAATTGTTGCAGCAGATTTAAAAGCAACAGAGAAAAAAATATTTTCACCATTTGAAATACCACCTTGAATACCACCACTGTTATTTGTTTTAGTTTTTAATCTACCTAATTCTTCATCAAAAATAAATGCATCATTATGTTTTGAACCTGGCACTTTAACACCTTCAAAACCACTACCAATTTCAAAACCTTTTGATGCTGGAATTGATAACATGGCATGAGCTAATTTTGCTTCTAATTTATCAAAACATGGTTCACCTAAACCAATTGGACAATTTCTAATTACACAAGTAACAACACCTCCAATAGAATCTTTTGAATCTCTATAATGTTCAATAACTTTAACCATTTCTTCTCTAAGTTCTTCATCTGGACATCTTACAGGTCCTGTAGCATCGATACTATCCTTTGTACAAGTATTTAAGATATTTAAAAATTTTTCATCTCTACAATCTCTATTCATTGATTTATCACCAATTTGGGTTACAAATGCAACGATTTCTACGTTATTGGCAAGTTTTAAAACTTTTTCTGCAATAGCACCAGCGGCTACTCTACCAATAGTTTCTCTTGCAGAAGATCTACCACCACCTGAAGAACTTTTAACACCATATTTTTGAATATAAGTCCAATCAGCATGAGAAGGTCTTGGATAAAAATCCATTTCACCATAGTCATGAGGTCTTTGATCTTCATTAAGGACTAACATTCCAATAGGACTACCAAGGGTTTTACCGAATTCTGTACCACTTTGAATTGAGACTTTATCTTTTTCATTTCTTGGGGTACTTAATTTACTTTGACCTGGTCTTCTTCTTGTTAATTGTGGTTGAATGTCATCCTCGGTAAGGTTCATACCAGGAGGGACACCATCGACAATACAACCAACGGATTTACAGTGGGATTCACCGTATGTAGTTACTTTAAATAATGTACCAAATGTAGACATGATAATTTTTCAGTGAGAATTAGTCACAATGAGCACAGAGAACCAGAGCAGAGAACCAGAGCAGAGAACCAGAGCGAAGCGATGGTGAGCGGAGAGCGAACACTGTACACACTCTCTTACCTCTACTCTACACTCTCCCTACACTACTCTACACTCTCCCTACACTACTCTACACTCTCCCTACACTACTCTACACTCTCCCTACACTACTCTACACTCTCCCTACACTACTCTACACTCTCCCTACACTACTCTACTCTCTCCCTACACTAATCCACCCTCTCCCTACACTACTCTACTCTCTCCCTACTCTCACTATCTCTTATTATCTATTTAAAGTTTACTCTTTGCATAAAATCTAACAACCTCATCAAAAGCTTCAGCTACCTTCTTAACATTCCCATCATTTAATCCAGCAACTGATGCTCTACCACTACTAACTAAATAAATCCCATGTTTCTCCTCTAATCTTTTAACCATTTCTGGTGATAATCCAGTAAAACTAAACATACCAGTTTGATTAACAATATGATCCCAATTACCTGGGGTTTGTAATTCAATCAATAACCCTCTTAATTCATGTCTCATCTTTTTAATTCTTGATGACATAGTAATCAAATCTTGTTTCCATTGATTAAATAATTCTTCATCACTTAAAATTGTAGCTACAATTTTTGATCCATAAGCTGGAGGATTTGAAATTTCTGATCTAATGATTTTCTTCAATTGTGAACTAATTGCTTTATTTAAATCTATTGATGATTCACTTGGAATTACATGAACTGCTCCAACTCTTTCCCCATACATTCCACAATTCTTTGCAAATGATTGACAAATTACAATTGGACTTTTGAATTTCTTACTATCTACAGCACTTGTAATACTATAACTATCTAATTCTAAATCACCACTTGCAAATCCTTGATATGCACTATCAAATAATGGTAAATGATCATTTTCAACTAATTTATCTAAAATTTGTTTCCATTGTTCTTTAGTTGGATCTAATCCTGTTGGATTATGGGCACAAGCATGTAAAAGGAAAATTGAACCTTTTGGTGCTGAATCAATAGCTCCTAAAAATCCTTTTAAATCTAATGATTTAGTCTCATTATCCCAATATGGATAAGTATCAGTTTGATATCCTAAAGTTTGAAAGATTTGATTATGATTAGCCCATGTTGGTTTAGATAAATAAATCTTTGCATCCTTTTGATGATAAAATTCTTTTAAAAATTTTCCTGCTAAATGTAAAGCTCCTGTACCACTTAAACTTTGTTGACTAATTAATCTTGATTCTTTAATAGCAATTGATTCTTTACCTAAAATGATTTTTGATGCATTGTTTACAAAATCTCCATATCCTTCAATTGCAAGATATTCATGATTATAATTTTCATCATTAATTAATTTAATTTCTGCTTTTTTAACTGCTGGTAAAATCCATGGTTTACCATTATTATCTCTATAAGCACCAATACCTAAATCAACTTTATCAGTTCTTGAATCTGATACGTATCTTGCTTTTAATCCAAACAATGGATCTGGTGGTAATTCTTTAATTCCTGGTAAATATTTTGACATTATTGAAGTATGAGCAATTGATGGGATTTTATATTTTCATGAGATACCGTTGAGGGGTATTTTTGCCGTGAATGATTTTAACTCCGGAGATGGGGAAAGAATAGCGGGAAGAAACGGAGAGGAAGGGAAGAGAGGGAACGAAAAGAGGGAAGAAACACAGGAAAGATACGGAGAGAAAGGGAGAAAGGTTACTACCTACAATTGTGTGGTGAATGTTGAATGGTGGGGTATGACGTGATGCGATGGACTAGTGTCGGCCTAAAGGAAATAAAAAACCGTTGAATCCATTGATCCTGTGAGTGTGAATGAGAAGGTAATAAGGTGTGAATTTGGTTGTGAGTTTTTGTTTCCGCCTTGGAGTTTACATATTATGTGTTTAGTTGTTTCCTATTTCACTTATTCTATCCTTCTCCTCTTTGGATAGACTCACACGACTTTAGTAGTGTGGGTACCAGTATGCCTAGAGGGAGTGTACAGAGAGTAGACATAGACAGAGAGTAGACATAGACAGAGAAGAGTAGACATAGACAGAGAAGAGTAGACATAGACAGAGAGTAGACATAGACAGAGAAGAGTAGACATATACAGAGAAGAGTAGGCAGAGTAGACTTTAGACGGACTACACTGTAAGGGTAGATAGAGAAGAGTAGACAGTGGCAGTGTAGAGAGACTGTGTAGAGAGACAGTGTAGACTGTGACAGTGTAGAGTGACTGTGTAGAGAGACAGTGTAGACTGTGACAGTGTAGAGTGACTGTGTAGAGAGACTGTGTAGAGAGACTGTGTAGAGAGACTGTGTAGAGAGACTGTGTAGACTGTGACAGTGTAGAGAGACAGTGTAGACTGTGACAGTGTAGAGTGACTGTGTAGAGAGACAGGGTAGACAGAGACTGTGTAGAGAGACTGTGTAGAGAGAGTGTGTAGACTGTGACAGTGTAGACTGTGACTGTGTAGACTGTGACTGTGTAGACTGTGACAGGGTAGACAGAGACTGTGTAGACTGTGACAGTGTAGACTGTGACAGTGTAGAGTGACAGTGTAGACTGTGACAGTGTAGAGTGACAGTGTAGACTGTGACAGTGTAGACTGTGACAGTGTAGACTGTGACAGTGTAGAGTGACAGTGTAGACTGTGACAGTGTAGAGAGACTGTGTAGAGAGACTGTGTAGAGAGACTGTGTAGACTGTGACAGAGTAGACTGTGACTGTGTAGACTGTGACAGTGTAGAGTGACAGTGTAGACTGTGACAGTGTAGACTGTGACAGTGTAGAGTGACAGTGTAGACTGTGACAGAGTAGACAGAGACTGTGTAGAGAGACGGTGTAGACTGTGACAGTGTAGACTGTGACAGAGTAGACAGAGACTGTGTAGAGAGACGGTGTAGACTGTGACTGTGTAGACTGTGACTGTGTAGACTGTGACTGTGTAGACTGTGACAGGGTAGACAGAGACTGTGTAGACAGTGACAGTGTAGACAGTGACAGTGTAGACAGTGACAGTGTAGACAGTGACAGTGTAGACAGTGACAGTGTAGACAGTGACAGTGTAGACAGTAAAAGTATAGGGAGACACAGTAGGGAGACACAGTAGGGAGACACAGTAGAGAGACACAGTAGAGAGATACAGTAGAGAGAAAGAGTAGAGAGAAAGAGTAGAGAGATAGTGTAGGCTGTGACGGTGTAGAGAGACAGAGTAGACTGTGACAGAGTAGACTGTGAGACTCTAGACTGTAGATAAGATAGACGACAGTATCCAGGGTAGACGACAGTACCGGGTAGATGACAGTATCCAGGGTAGACGACAGTACCGGGTAGATGACAGTACCCAGGGTACACAAGGTACACAATAAAAAAAAGATAAACGACACATAAACACATTTTACTCTCTGAGGTTTCTCCTACTCTTTCTTCAGACGTCTTATTACTAAACACTATACCACCAGTTTTACCTCAAAAAATCTCCTCAAATAATAAATTTGAAATACAGAATTTGCAACAACCATAATAATTTGAAAAACTGACCAATATTTAACTCTTGAATTAGTTGATTCAGCAGTATTTCTATGGGTTCTTTCTCTAATAACCAAATAACTTTGTTCAGCTTTAACATCACTTGTCAATTGACTTAATCTATGAATTGCATGATCTAAAGTATTTGAATCTGGATTTTCAAAATCAATATAAATAACTCCATGAACATTAAATGATACATCAACATCTACTCTATTAGATTTTTCATTTGAAAAACAGTATGAGTATCTACCTTCTTCATTGGCTCTAACAACTTCATCACCATGATCGATATCTTCCTTTTTAATTAAAACATTTCCATTTGGTCCTGCAATATGAAATCCACTTCTTAATTGTTCACTATTTGAAGGATCTCTTGAACCGATTTGGAAGGAAATTGCTAATTCATCGTTTCTCTTGAGGTTTTCAAAGAAACATTGTTTACCGTATGGTGGTAATAATACATTATGACAGAACACAATACTAATTAAGTAAAAAAATGCAATTCCTTTCATGGTGGTGAGTTGTTTTTTTCACGCGTGCGAAGATCGAGATCGAGGATCGTGTTGCTAAAAAAAGACAAAGGGCTACGTTATAATACTTTTATTACTATACATGAATGAGTGATAGTGGGTATTGTATGGGATGTCTGTCACTGTGTCTGTCACTGTCCCCCCTGTCCTTCTCCCTCTTTTCCCTCTTCTCCCTCGTCCCTCTCTCCCTATAACGGCTTCATTATCTCACTATATAACAACTTCTTCAAATCACTTATCCCCAACTCATCCTTCTTTCTATCAAAATCAAAAAAATCTTCTGGTATCTTCTCAGCAATTGGCTCATCATTTGGATCATGATACAACTTCAAATATGGATGCTTCAATGCATCATCAACAGTTATTCTCTTATTTGGATTAAATATAAGTAACTTCTCTAACAAGTCAATAGCCAACGGATTTATTTGATTATTTGTGTTTGAAAATAAATTTACAAATGGAACTTTTTTACAAAATGGTAATGATCTAATATATTCTCTTGCTCTTTTAGATTTAATATTATAATAATCTTCCATATTTGGTGTACCTAAAACTTCCATAATTAACCATAATTGATTATGATAATCTCTACCAGGAAATAAGGGTCTACCAGTTAACATCTCTGCTAAAATACATCCAACACTCCAAACATCTATAGCTGTTGTATACTCTTGAAATGTCAACATAATCTCAGGTGCTCTATACCATCTCGTAGCAACATATTCTGTCATGAATCCAAAATTATCTTCACTACTTGCAATACTTCTTGCTAATCCAAAATCACAAATCTTTAAATCACAATTTGAATTCAATAATAAATTCGAAGGCTTTAAATCTCTATGAAGAACGTTGGCTGAATGCAAACATTTTAATGCTCTTAAGGTTTGATAAATGAAATATTGAATATGATCATCACTTAATTTTTGAGTACGTATTACTCGATGTAAATCTGTTTCCATAAGTTCTTGAATAAGATAAATCTCATTAAAGAGATCATAACTTATAGGTCTTTGAATAGCAAGAATACTAATGATGTTTTCATGATTAAAATGTTTAAGTAATTTTAACTCTCTCAAGGTTCGAAGACAAAGCATTGATCTTTCAAATGGTTCAATTTTTTTGATTGCAACTTTTTGTCCCGTTGGTTTGTGGATGGCTGAACACACGATCCCATAAGCTCCTTCTCCTACGACCTCGAGAATTTGGTAATGATCACTTACGTTGAAGTTGATTTGTCTAGGGGCTGGTGCTGGGCCTCCTGGGGCTTGTCCTTGTCCTTGTCCTTGTCCTTGTTGTCCTGGGGCTGGTTGGCCTTGTCCTTGAGGACCCTGGGGTATTTGACCTTGTCCTTGCTGCTGTTGTTGTATGTGTGCTTGTTGCTGGATCTGACCTCCCGGTCCTTGTTGAGCCTCCATATCTAATTTTCAGTGCGTACTATGACTTATGATAATAAAATAACTTAATTAAAGTCAAAATTATTTATATCAAATATATATTCAGCTCTTTGTTGACTTCTTGTAATCACTTGAATGTAGTTGGATTGTTGAAAATATTTATTGTTTTAATGGTACCTTAATCCTGTATATAACTTGACGAAAATTTTATACTGAAACATAACAAAGAAAACAGATCAAAAATGTAATAATCCCGGAAATTTTAACCAAAGAGGAAAGAATAGAAACGGAATGAGGTCATTGAATGTTAGGTTAAGTAGTTAACAATAAAAAGAATTTCTTGTTTGATAGAGATTTGATGAAGTATTAACGGAATGAAGTGGGCGTGCGATGGTTAGAATTGGATAATTTAGGAAGAGGGGTGCTACAAACCGCCTTGACAAGAATGGTCCATATTAGGTTTAATGTCGTATTGTCCCTCTCATCGACATGTTGGTCCCCTAGATCCCCTCCCCTGGCCCAACAAGAAACACTTTATCTTTGCTCTTCCTTGTCCTTGGTCTCATCCTTGTCGCTCTCGGTCTACGCTTCGCCTCAGTCATATACATTAAATACAAACTCGTCAGATCGTCATCTCGCCTCTCCACGTCTCAACCACCTTTCTCATCCTCGTCTCTACTTCTTTTTACCAAAAAGTCCCTTCTTCTTCTTCTTTGGTGCAGAATTCTTTAAATCACTAGCACTATAATTTTGAGCATTATACATTGGTTGATTATCAAAATTAATTGTTGGTCTAGCATAATCAGAAGATCCAATCTCTCTTGTTGCTCCAGGTACTAAATTTGGATAAGAGAAATCATCATGGAACCCCCATCCTAATCTACTACTTTCTAATTGATCCCTATAAGATAAATCACCAGTTATTGCATATTCAAATCCACGAATTGTATCTAAAGGTCTTTCATTTCTTGATCTTGTTGGATTTGACATATCACCTTGACCGATTTGTTGACCAAAAATATCCTTTAAATTCCCACTCTCTTGACTTAAATAACTTGGTCTTCTACCAAATGAAGTATCTGCTGTTTGTTCAAATGGTTGAGCTTCATTAACTGCTGATAAAATTGGATCATGGACATTACTCGAACGCATCTTGAAATCTCTATCATCATGATGTCCTTGTGATTGATACTCTTCAACTACTTTACCACTTTTACTTCTAAATATTGCCATGATGTTTTTAGTGTATTAAGTTTTGGAAATTTTTTGTCTTTTTTTTCCTGCTACCCCTTCCATACTTAAAACGGGGAAATGGCTCATTTATTTTTAGGCTGTGCCCGCACTATTAATTAACTTCAGTACTATTGATCGCACAAGGGTATACTTAACGCGCTGCGCCAAGTTATCATAATGCTACCAAGTGGCTGTGATATGATGAACCCTGTTAATAGCAATAAAGATCTGGTGGTTTTTTTGGAGATTTAAGTGTGGTTTGGCCTTCGGATATCCTCGGGATATTTCCGCAGTTCTATGCAGGTGGTAGTATACAGGTGATCCCATGTGCTGTACTGCGCTGTGGTATGCTGGTGCTGGCTTCTTGGTCTAAATCTGTCTACATCTATTTGATCGATCTATTTCTACATGCGTCTCTGTCTGTGCCTTTATGTCTATATCTATAATACACGTTCTCTATACCAACCATCTGTCTATACCTCCTCATACTACCTCCATGCTGGTCTATGCACCCTTCTCCTTTCGGATTTCCTCTCCTATTGGTCCCACCCAAGACAATCAAGAAAACAAAACAAAAGTGGGGAAGACAATAGATCAGATGAAAACGTATCAACATCTTTTCATTTGTGTTGTTTTTGTTCTGTTATATTCCTCTTTTCTGGTCTCCTTACATTACTGTGTTACCATCGTATATTTTCTCTTAGGTGTTATTAATAGATATCCTTGTTATGAGCCTGGCACTTACACGTCGGTTACGTTTGATCTAGGTAAGATAGACTAAATTGTATACCCTACTACTTATTGGTACCATTATACCTTTTCTTATCTTCTTCTCCGTCTCGTATCCCTCTGTGTGTCTGTATCTATGCTCTAGCCCAGCTCTACTTCTGCCTTTGTCTCTTCTTATTTCCCTCCCTTTCGCCTGACTATCTACCAATTATAGGTTCACCACAACAATCAAAGCGAACAAAGAGAAACAGTCATTCACTATATGTGATACTACAGCCCTACAGACCTATAAATAATCCCAGAATTCATTAAAAGAGAGAAATCAATACGACACCTTAAAAGAACACCATAAAACATTAAGACCCAACTAAAGTCTTGTGGCAGTGTTTCTAAGATAAATGGATTGTACTCCAACCCACTTACATATTAAAAAGAAACCACAGTGTGTTCCTGTTGATCGGAGTTATGAACTATGAACCTGTCAAACGTGCGGCATCTAAAACGCAAATGTGCAGTTTTACGAGACACTCTACACACTCTCTACAATCTACACTCTATTCTCTCTCTACTCTATTCTCTATACACCTATTTGAATTCTAATTCTAATTTATTAGCAACAGAACCAACTTTTAATTCTCTTGATGATAAGTGTAATTTACCATCTTGAGTAATATTAATTATAACTTCTAATTTTGAATCAGGTTTTAAATCTTTTAATGATAAGCTTCCTAATGATTCACCACATTCTTCAACAACTTCCTTTATGATTTCTGGTTCTTCTTCTTCAGAATCAGAATCTTCTTCATCATCACTATATTCAATTTTTTCAGCTTCAATAACAGTTTCTTTAACGGTTTTTTTACCTTCGAAAAATTCAATAAATACAGAAGAACTTGGACCATTTGTAACTTCTAAACTCTTCTTTATTGGATAAGCAGTTTCATTAACAACAATTGGAATGAATTTACCTTCGGCATCTTTAATACCAATTGAGTTTTGTAAATGTTGAGTGTTAACAACAATTGGTTGTAAACTTTCTTTAATTTCTTCATCATCAAAAGATTCAATTAAAGAAGCTTGTAAAGCAGCACCTCTACAAACTAATTCATTTGGTAAAAGAGCTTTTGAGTCAAAAGTTGGAGCAATGATTGAAGTTGATTCAGGGAATAAACCTCTTAATTCTGTTGATAATTTTGGAGTGTTTGAAGTACCACCAACTAATAAAACTTCATTAATTTCACTTGGTAATAAACCAGCTTTTTCAATTAATTGTTCAATAAATGAGGTCATTTTACTAATAGTTGGTCTAATAGTTAATTCATATCTTAATCTATTGATACTTGTATGGAAATCAATTCCTTCAGCTAATGATTCAATTGAACAGGTTGATGTTTGAACATTTGATAAGGTCTTTTTAACAACAATACTTTCACTTCTTAATTTAGCTAATGATCTTTTAGTAGTTCTTGGATTGGCTTTATATTTTTTTTCAAATTCTTTAGCGAAAAATTCCATTAATGATTCATCTAATTTATCTCCACCTAAATCTTTATTATGTAATGTACTTAAAATTGTGAAAATTCCTCCTCTAACTGAAATGATTGCTGCATCTGATCTAATACCACCAAAATCAGCAACTAAGTAGATTTTGTCTTTGTTGTATTCTTCTTCGTTAAAGTTGAGTTGTGATAATAATGCACTACTTGGTTCATTGATTAATTGATGAACTTTTAATCCAACTGAATTTGATGCTTTAATTAATTCTTCTCTTTGAGTTTCGGTGAAGTCAGTTGGTACAGTAATAACAGCTCCTTCGATATCTTTACCTAAGTAGTCGGCTGCTGCATTTTTTAATTGAACTAAATGTCTTTTAGTGGCTTCTGTAACTGTAACAATTTCTTCTTTATCACCTCTATTAATTTTATATCCAATTTTTCCATCTTCAGTTTTAATGGCTGGGGCTGAATCTTGACTATCATCAAATTTAATTTCGTCAAATTGTTTACCAATAAAATCTCTGAAATTAATAATGGTGTTTTTAGAGTTTCTAATTAATTGAGCTTTAGCTTGTTGACCATGATATTCATCTTCTCCAACATAGGCTAATGCTGATGGGATAGATCTATCACCATCTGGGTTGGCAATAACTTCGACTTTACCATCGGCATTAGCAACGGCAATACTTGAAGAGGTATTACCAAATGAGATTCCAATAACTGTAGACATACTTTGTTAAAAAAAATTTTCAGACTTGACTGCGAAATGAGAAGAGAAGAGGTGATAAGAACAGGTGGGGAGATGGAGAGATGGAGAAGTGGAGAGTGTGATAGACTTGAATAGATGTGTAGGATTTGAAGGACAGGTGGGAAGGGTGGACTAGAACTTTAAGAAACCTTTTATGCTTGTTTGTTTCTCTCAATAATATTTTTTTTAAATTATGTGAATTTTACGAATATGACATCTTGAAGCCTATGAAAAATAGAAAAAAAAATAGAAAAAAAGACGAAAAAGAATATAAGAAATATATGATAGATCGATACCCAATTATCCTTTAATTACTTCCAAATATCTCTCAAACATTCAAGTTCGTAACAATTAGTCAATGTACTTCCCTACTCTTCTCCCCTTCTTTGACTACTTATCCCATCTTTCTGTTCTACACTACAATCAAATTTTTATCTCTCGAAAGAAAAAGATGTACCATTATGAAAAGTTTCCTAGTTCAATAAGCTATTCACACCTTCTTGCTTCCCTTATTCATGGTCTGAATATCCAGAAGACTAAAAACAAAAAATAAAGGTCGTACCCGGATTCGAACCGGGGTTGGTCGGATCAAAACCGACAGTGATAACCACTACACTATACAACCGTTGTTGAGATACAAAGTTGAAAAGTGGTTCTCGACTGGATGGTGCAATGTCACGTGATATTCACACAAAAATCACGTGATCAGAACAAAATACTCCTTTTTACACTATTGTGAAATTATCTGGTAATTATTAAATAGTGTAAAGGATTATTGATGATTCTGCATAATATTAATTACTTTTAGGAACTTCTAGCCCTTATTAATAAAGGACAAGAGAGGAAAATCTCATAATAAAGAGATTGAGGACGATTTTTCTTGAATCACTCTTTATACCAGCTAAAAATGCACCATATCCTTACTTTCAGACTGTCCGATCACTGCAGAAGCTTTACCTGGTATCACATCAAGATAATTGAAAACTCGAATTCAACGTTCCAACGTATTTTCAAAAGAGGAAAAGGCATACTTTAAAGCTTGGTTTGAGATGCAAGTCATCCTTATTGCTCAAGACGTCTTCATTTTGATCACTTGTGATCCTTCTCATATAAGCACGAGTGATCTTCGTGAATATTATGCCCCAGAATCAGACGATTTATTGGAGACTTTCACATCGGCCTGTATCTCCAAAGTCACTCCCGGTCTCTTTCAGTTGCTTTCTACTAAACATTATAGGATTGAAGACAGCACAGCCCTAGAATTGTACTCTACTTCTAAGCATGTTTCTGAATTAGTTCCAGGCCTCTTGAAATCATCCTGGAGGGGGTTTTGGAAGGCATGTAAAAAGACCTGTTACCAGGTCTGGCCAGATATTACTAACATTCATATCTTTCATTTGGGTATCAATCTTTATAAAATCTGGACCCAGTCTAGATGTTCAAATTGCAACTTATTATTCACTAGCATGACGGATTCACAAAAACTCCTTCATGTTTATGTAGAATGCCAGATTACCAAAAAGATCTGGACTTATTGTCATTCAAATACTGTAGATCCACTTACTTCAATTAATCAAATAGTAGCTTTTTTAGAAAATCTGGTCGAACGGGTCAAAAATCAAGACCTATTCCTTAAGGTGGTGTGGCTAGTTTTTCAACGACGACTGATCCAGAGGGGTGACAATATAGAATTTGCCCCAATGGAGTCACGGGGAGACGCTGGACTGCTGTAACAAATTCACCCAAGGTTGCAAAATTTTATGTATTAAAATATATATAGTATCGTTAAATTCGTTCTCCATTAAGTCTGGAGTAACACCTGGCACGTGAATGACCGGGTTTATTACAGTAGCTGCAAATTTTCTTTGATTTATTAGGGTTGGATTTGGACCCATTTGCTTTTGGTTTTGTCAGATTAGGTTCAGTCTCTTTCAAGTGTACGTGCTTGAACTTTTTTTCAAGGTCTTGCCTGTCCTTGATGTGGTCTTGGGATTGGGGCTGGAACTGAGCAAGATCCTGGCTCTCATTTCTTCTTGTTTCTTTGGGATCCCCATCATTTAGCCTTATCATACCTCTCGGTACTACCACAAACTCTTCCATGTCAACCTTCTTACCGCATTCACAATCTATCGAGTCTTTGATGAGATCTAAGAATTTCAGCTCTGATATCTCATCTCCTTTCTTTCCTTCTAACTTCTCAATGTATTTGTTCACAAGCCTTATTCTCTCTTTGTAGTCTTCTTTAAGCTGATCCAATTCCTTGGATTTCTTATGAACCGCTTGGGCAAGTTCTCCTACACTTTTCAGTACCTCCACAAGTGACATGAAAATGAGATGAGCATGGAGCGGATCGAGGGGAGATAAAGATAACAGACAGTAGATAGTGGTCACAGATAAGAGATATATTTAGAAGCCAGAGATAACTGGGTATATGCAGATATAGTGTAGGATGTAGACAGCGAGAGAAATGTATAGAACAGAGCGCTTCTTTTCTTCAAGAGAAATAGATAGAAACAATATCAATTTACTATAAACTACTCTGAATAAGTAAGCCCTTGTCTAGGATAATCAGTCCAGATTGTATGGGAAGGATATTGAGCGTTCAAAATTCCATTTGTAATCTTCATTGCACCATCAGAAAGTTGTTCAAATTTATAGTTTGCAGCATTTGCAGCAAGGGCACAGGAATCTGAAATATCAGGATCTTTAGCACCACCAAACTCAAGAATTTTAGTTTCCATTACTGTACCATCTTCAAGTTCAACCACCGGAGCATATTGAATATAAGATGACTCGGGGTTACAAGGCATATACTTTAAAGGAGCGCTTAAATAACCGTTAAATGGATAAAATTCATCAAAAGCAGTGAATAAACTTTGTAATAATCCATAACTAGCTGGGGTTGTATAATGAGCAATTTGAGTTCTTTCACCAGTTTCTTCATTAATAACAGTACCAGTCCAAGTATTTTCACCATTTGATTCATTATGGTGAGTTCTTAATGTTTCAATAGTATAATTTTGACCAAACTCCCAACGATAGTCCATTTTACAAGTAACACCACTATCACCATCAGCACCATCACTACAATGTGGTGAATCAGAATGTGGCCCTTTATTGAAAACACTAAAATGAATGTCTTGCAAATATTGACCTTTAATGGGTTGGAAACCTGCATATCCAGCATCGGAGCTGTCGTACCAACTTTGAAGAGCATAGAAATAACCAGTATAGTTACCATCAATGATATTGACAGTATTTAATGTTTTAACAACATTTCTATGATTAATATCATCATAAGTTCCGAACTTGACATAAATAGCATTAACTGAAGTTAATAAGCAGATAATTGGGACTAAAGCTAACATTTTCAGTTTGTTGCTTCGATTTAGATGATTTCCATACCCTTTTATAGGTGATTTCTTTGATTAGGAATAAGCAAGGTTAAGAGCCAGGGGAGCTTCGAATTCGAAATAAAGTTTGAAAGCCATGTTACATTCGTATTTATTGCTCAAGTTTTAGAAGATGATTGGTTGGATTTATATTAGGGGTTTCATCGAAAGTTTATTTTTCGAAGTGTCGGGTTTAAAAATAACCTTCTATACTTATTACCGCATACATTAGCTATATTTGGTAACATAGAGAGACTCGTAACCTTTTGCCTTATGGGTTTCGAGTATACTTACTTATGATTTTAATATTCCTGTACATGGATTTGATAATTATATCATTCCGAAATTGGCACTTGATTCCATACAGAACAATAAGGAGTAATGAAACTCGCTTAATAGTTAATTAGAAATCACGGCATAAAGCAGGATCTACAGGGAATCAAGGTTTGATGCCTCATCAAAAGCTAAGATATTTTGTCAATGATATTAGAAATCTTAATTTCTTTATAAAACCTTAGTGACCGGAATGGAGGGAGAGAGAAGGGACGAACAGAAGAACGAAGAAACGGATGGATGGACATCAATAGAGATAGATATCACTAGAGATAGACAATAGTAGAGACAGATAGCAGTAGAAGGAGGAAGAAAGCAGAAAGAGGCGGAAGATGGGGACACCAAAATCACTATAGCAGCAACACAAAGAGATCAACCATTACCCTTTTGGATAGACCTTTCCCACGCAGGTATGGTTGTTCTTTTTGGGAAAAAGCTTATTTATGTATAGGAGCACGATGTAGAGGGGTAAAATACCGGTAAAGGGACCGAAACACAAAAGTACCGAAATAAGGACTGGAACAAGATAAAGAAGAGAGGTTCCTAGTAGACAGGAAGTAGATGGTGATAGCCTGGATCAAAATAGCGCGACGAAAAATAGACGCAATTACGAAGATATGACGAAGAAATCAAGTACCAAACGAGTGAGGTTATTGGTATTAGTATCTATAATACTTGTGTCCACCACTTTATTTGTGATAAAACCACATTTCACAAGTTCACCAGAGCTTTTAATTGATAAAGAGCTGCAACAAAAGGATGAGATAAATTCCAATGAAGAATTTATTAAGTGGAGAGAAAAGTATAAGAAAGGGAAAGAAGGAAAGGAGGAGGCAGGAGAGGGAAAGACAGGAGATAAGACAGAGAAGACAGGAAAGACGGGAACAGGAGACAAGACAGGAAAGACAGGAAAGACAGAGAAGACAGAGAAGACAGAGAAGACAGGAGACAAGACAGGAGAGAAGGCTAAAGGGGAAACAGAAGATTTAGGACCCAAGCCACCTTCTAAACCACATAACATGAAGATTACACCCAATGAGAAGACGGCACCAAAAGGAACAGAAGAGAAAGATACAGGAAAAGATACAACCAAAGAAACCAAACCAGATAAATTATCAGAATTTGAAGACGAGATTGACCCAATGGAAACATCCAACCCTAATGGATTCCTTGGTGGTATAGAAGAACTCGCCCCAGAAGAATTAGATATCAATGGAAGTATTTATGAAGAAGAAGGAGATGAAGAAATGTTAGAACAAACTGAAAGTAATAAAATCGGAGATATAGACCATGAAGATACATTTGCAAGTAACCCAAAAAGTAAACAAGGATACGGTAGATTAGGAGTACCAAGTCCAGATAAATTCGGAAAATCATTACCAAAAACCGTCACATTTGAACCAAAAGAGTATCCACAAATAAAAGATAATTTCTATAAATTGACTCTTAAACCATTTGATTTCAGGATTTATTCTCATAATGTGAAAAACGGAGGACATGATATTCTTGTACCAGGAGAGGAAGTATGGAATGATAGATATAGAAAAATTACCAACTCTATAAAGTTCAATGCGGTGTCTAATACCATTGTAGCGCTTCAAGAAGTATACAAGTTTCAAATGAACGATATTATAGAAGAGTTGAATAAATTCTCACCACCAGAATCACCAGAATGGTCATACTATGCTAGAGGTAGAATTGACGGAGAAGATATCGGAGAGTTTGTACCTATTTTATATAAAAACAAAGAGTGGGAATGTGTATTTGAAGAAACTATTTGGTTAAATGATAAGAATATTCATATGTCGTTAGAAGGATGGGATGCTAAATATTTACGAATTTTAAGTTATGTTACCTTAAAACACAAACAGACTGGGAATTATATAAATGTATTTAATACTCATTTAGATCACATTGGAGAGCTTTCTAGACACGGGTCAGCAGAGTTGATAATACAAAAGATGGATGAGATTAATAAATGGCCATCATTTTTATGTGGAGATCTTAATAATGAGCCAAAAGGTGAAACATACGAATTACTTACAAATAATTTAATCGACACTTCTAGACATGTTACTCCGTTTAATAGATTTGGCCATGTCAAATCTACAGTTACAGGTTTTGAAGGTGAAGTACTTAAAAATGGTGGTCAAAATATTGACTACATATTTGGACCTGCGTATACGAAAAAGATAACGTCAAAAGTAAATTGCGAAACTATCGATAAGTATTCTGTAGAGCCACAAGATCAAATCTTGTTAAGGTTACAACAGTTTGGATTATTACACTCGAAGTTCGATGGGGTATATATGAGTGACCATAGACCTTTAGTAGCTGATTTCTCTATGTCGAATATGTGTTAATATACATCTACATCTTGTAGCCGTGCACGTGGTCGAACCGTATTCTATTGTATAATATAGGAGACTTTATTATATGAAGGAAAAACCTCTTGTATGATCTTATTTCTCGGGTCTTGTACTTTATTGGACTAATTAAGCCCAATTAAGTAAAAACGTTGACCGTTGGAACGTTTATTGCCGATCAATCTGCAGGTGTTTTGAACCTTGTGCTCACCCGTACAAATATAAAAGGACCAATCCCCATATTTCGTATTATTCAAGATGAAACTTTCCTGTTTGTTACTCTTATCCACAGTAACTGCCCATGCTATCAATGGGATATCAAGTATTAAATCTCAACTTAATAAAAGAGATGAACTTGACTTAATTGATCTGATTTATGATAATCTTCCATTTAAAGATCAAGATTTTATTAATACCCATCTTAAATCTTTAACTTCCTTTAATGGTACTAAATGTGATGCTTGTAAGAATAAAATTAGATACGCTAGATCATTATTTGATGATGATAAAGATAATCAACATCTTATTGCACTTACTTTATTCAAATATTGTATTGCATCCAATAAAAATGATCCAACTAAATGTGATACCGTTGATTTTTTCTTAACTACCCAACCAAAATCTATAACAGTTGATCCTGAAATTTATAATTCAGGTTTAGGTGAAGAAACCTCGGTAAATTTATTTGATAATGATTTTATGCAAATGTTAAAAAGAATTAATATTTCAAATGAAATTGATCTTGAATACTACTGTTTTTATAAATCTAGAAGTGCTTGTGATTTACCTGAAACTCTTGATATTGACCAATATGATTTTGATTCAAAATGGCCTGAAAAACAAGAAAAACATTATTTTGAACCTGATTATAAAAAGTCCGATAAAGAAAGATTCAATGTTTTACATATAAGTGATTTCCATTCTCATTTAAGATATACTGTTGGAGCAGAAGCTAATTGTTCTCAAGGTCTTTGTTGTATGCCTGAAAATTTCAATGAAGATTTACCAGATATGAAGAATTATAATTTTACAGAATCTTATTCCAAATTATCACCAAATGGTGATTTCAAATTCCCATTTTATCCTGATGCAAAATACGTTGATGGAAAATATGATTCAGGAGAATATTATGATCTTGTTGATTCAAGAGGTTGGGATTCAGTTGTTTCACCTGCTGGTACTTGGGGGTCATATGCATGTGATTCACCAGTTATTTTAGTTAATAATACAATGAAATATGTTAGTACATTAAAGGATAAAAAATTTGAATTCAGTTTATTTACAGGAGATTTAGTCGATCATGATAAAATTCATTGTACACCAAATATTACCAAAGAAGCAGAAATTCTTGGATTTAAAATCATGAAAGAATATCTTGATCATATACCAGTTTATCCATCTTTAGGTAATCACGATACTTTCCCATATGGTCAATTAGCACCACAAAAATATGATACCCAAAATGAATATCAATATAATGCAGAATTAATGAGTGAAATTTGGGTTAATGATGGATGGTTTAATGAATCAGAAAAAGCTTCAATTAAAGAACATTATGCTGGGTTTTCTCATATAACTAAAAGAGGATTAAAAGTTATTTCACTTAATTCAAATGCTTATTATCAAAAGAATTTATGGAATTATATTAATCTTACCTCAGATCCTGATCCATTTGGACAATGGGAATGGTTAATTGAAGAATTAGTTGAAAGTGAAGAAAAAGGTCAAAGAGTATGGATTATGGCTCATATTCCATCAGCTGATTATGATGTTTTACCGATTCAATCAAGAATTTTTAATAAAATTGTTGATAGATTTAGTCCATATACAATTGCAAGTATTTTCTATGGACATGTTCATAGAGATCAATTTAGAGTATTCTTTGCAGGTAATTCAACTGATGTGACAAACGCTGGATGGATTGGACAATCAGTTACCCCAGTTGATGATTTAAATCCTGCTTTTAAATATTATGAAATTGAAGATGAATCTTTTAATGTCATGAATGCTTTTAATTATTATACAAAATTAAATGATACTCTTTTGACAGGCGGTGAAGAACCACAATGGAATTTTGAATACTCAACCAGAGAAACTTATGATCCAAATCAAGAATGGCCAGAAAATGCTCCTTTAAATGGTACCTTCTGGAATGAATTTGTTTTAAAGAAACTTGCAGATAAATCAAACGTTGAATTCAATCAATTATACACTAATTTACAACAAAGATTCAATCCATTGACTGAAGATTGTGATAATAATGGTACAGTCAGTGGTGACTGTTATGTTAATAATTATTGTGTTGCTGGTACATCATGGAGTGAAGAGTATATTAGATGTCAAGACGATAATAGCGAGTAGATATTAGAGTAGATGTGGTTAGAGTAGATATGGATAGAGTAGAGTAATAGATACAATATGACTTACCACCACTGTTTGATACCTTGTTCCCTACCAGCTGATAAGTCACGTGATAGACTCATCGCCAAATTTGGCCCTCAGATTGGTCTCTCAGATTTGGCCCTCAAACTTGGTCTCTAAATTTAGCTCATCAACTGGTCTTCAATTTGGTCACTCAGATCTGGCTCTTGTCAACTTAGTTCACCCATCTCTAAAGCAAAATTCGACCCTACAGGGTTACTTGAATTTATACCCTATTCCTGATACACGCACTGTACCACACTCGCAGTGAATCTAAACAAACATAATGCAAAACCCACACGAACAAGCACAAAGTGCCTTACTTTCACGTATAATAAACAACGTAGTATGTAACAACCATTAGATACATAGCCACATTGGTACTAACCCAAAGGAAAATTTGAATGAATCTGTCGTTGCAATGAATAAGTCATTACAAGACATTAACAAGAGGAATCTAGATATTGAAATAACGGCACAATTATGGAAGGGATATACTGATAGTGCCAACTTTCACTTAGAGAGTACTGGAGAGAAGAAAGATATGTTATAGATGAGAGGGGAGGAGGGTAGGGAGATGGATTAGAAGACGTTTGCAACCAGAGATAGACAGAGAACAGGGACAGGTTCAGGTGAAGACCCCTTCCACATCCACTACCACATCCAAAGCTCATTTGAGAGAAAGGCCACTTCAAAAATACAGGCCCCAGTAGAGATGCCTCAATAGACCTCCTAGAGGCCCCAGTAGAGATGCCTCAGTAGACCTCCTAGAGGCTCCAGTACCCTCCAGCTCATCTATTAGACACCCCCTAGTATTTCACTAGCCCACCTCGATCACCTGCCACCTCGTGCTTACCTTGGTTCTCTTTCCTAATGCCTTTATTAATTATAGTACAATATATACGAAACAGCTCATCTCGAGTCAAAGTCTAACACCTCTTCTCTCAATAACCCGTCCACCATACCAACCATCTTGTCTCTTCTCTTTTCCTTTTCTTTCTCTGTTCGTTATCTACTTTTCTTCAACTTGAGTTGGTAATAAACCAAATCTCTTCTTTAAAGTAACTCTTTGTCTTGAGTATTTATCATCTGGAGAAAATCTGGCAGGATGAGCAGATTTAGTGATTTCACCTTCTTCGGTTACTTTCTTTAAAGTATATAATCTTTTACCATCTGGTCCAATAGTGTACATTAAATGCATGTTGTAATAATTAGAGTCTTCTCGTTAAAATTTTTTTTTATTTTTCACTTCGCATCGGGTCGTGTAGGTATTGAGATTTGAGGTGAGACTTGATACCTGATAATGCCACCAAAACAAGATGCTTTTGCCAATTTGTTTCAATCAGCTAATACAAATAAGAATAGAAGTATAGCTGAGTTACAGAAGGAGAGATCAAACAATTCAAGTACGAGTGATTTTGATATTTTCTCTCAATCTCCAAGACATCTCACTCCGAATCCACCATCAAAGCCTGTAGCTTCAAAGTCCAATTGGGATGATTTCGATATGTTTTTAAGTGGGAATGGGTCAGGTGTATCGACTGGCTCTAGTGGATCTCCTCAACCACAATCTGACCCATTCTCTGTATTTGAAGGATCTAAAACAACCAACGTATCTCATATTAACCCTACACAACCACAAAAGGTGACGTCGAATCTGCTTTTAGACGACGAGTTCACTGATGCATTCAACGAGGTTGAAATAGAGGCACCTAAGGCACAACCTGTTCCAACCAGAGCTGCTCCAGCTCCATCTCCATCTCCATCCCCACCCACAGCTCCAGTTCAAGTTGCTCCACCTTCTCGTTCGTCTTCTCCTCGTGATAAACTCATAGCTGAATTACTAGATATAGGATTCCCCGTAGATGTCTCTAACAACGCAATTGATGAAGTAGGTATGGACTTACAAGCTTGTGTCAACTTCATTATGAGTGGAAGTAAACCAAAGAAATCAAAGCCCTCTAGATCAGTTAGTCCAAGAGAAGATTTTGGATCAAAACTCAATGAATTTTCATCAGATTTCTTTACTAAAGCTTCTGGGTTTCTTAATAAATCCAAAGCCACTGTCATTAAGAATTTGGAACAGTTTCAAAACGAACAAGGTGGTAGATCAAATAATAATTTACCAGCATGGATGCAAAATCAACAAGAGTATAAAAGTAAAGCATCTGAACGTAAAGCCAATGGTGATAAGTATGAGGATTATGGATCAGATGAAGAGAATATAGACGAAGAGTCTATTAGTAGATTCATGGAAGAACAAAGACAAAAGGAGAAGGTCAGGAATAAAGGTAGAATGGAGAATATTAAATCTGTTGCTAGGGAAAAAGTTACAGGAAGTTCATCAAGTAGAGCCAGAAGTCCAGTAAAGGAGGAGATTCCTATAAGGCCCAATCTGGCGAGAGAAAGACAGGGAGAAATACCTGTAAGGCCAAATCTGGCAAGGGAGGCGTCTAATGGTAGAAGTGCCAGTGCTACTCCGTCCAGTGTAGCCTCGACCAAAAAGGTTCCATCCAAAGAAGCTTCTGCCCCTCCTGCTGAAGTTGATCTACTCGGTTTAGGTCCTTCTCTCACCCCCGCAGAAAGATTCAAATCTACCTCTTCCTCAGATACAACCTACGTCTCTTCTAGAAGAAGAAGACCAGCTAAGGTATCTAGAAAAACTATAAACACCCCATTAGATCAATTTCTGCAATCTGATTATGATATCGGTAAAGAAAAAGCCTCACAATCTTTCACCAATGGTGACTATGATGATGCTTTTATTAACTATCAAAAATGTTTAAATGCATTACCACCATCACATGAATTGAGAATTATCATCAACTCTAATATCGCTTTAACTCTTAATAAACTAGGAAATTATAAAACCTCTAAGGATCATTGTAATCAGGGTCTTGAACTTATCACCAAAGAGGAGATTTCTGATTCTACTTATATAATCAATGATAAACCAATAAAATTTTGGTATACCAAACTCTTATCGAGAAAAGCTGAAGCTTTAGAAATGACAGAATCGTTCAAAGAATCTTTAGAATGTTATATGGAATTGGTTACTAAGTTAGGTGTTAACGATAAGAAAGTAATGGATGCAAAGAGAAGAGTTAACAATATTGTTAATCCAACTAAACCAGCTCCAAAACCTGTTTCAGTACCTCAAAAATCTGCTCCCAAAGCCCCAACTCCCGGGTCCAACCTTAAACGAGTACAAGATCAAAATAAAAAACAAGAAGATAAAGAAAACCTCAAGTATAAATTCCAAGACCAAGTCCAATCCAAAATCTTCAATTGGAGTAATGGTAATGAAGATAATCTTAGAACTCTTTTATTACTGTTACCTGATATTCTTCCATCATCTTTAGGGTTTCCATTTTTAACCAGTAAAAAAATCACCATGACTGATATCATGTTACCAAAGAAGGTTAAAATAAATTATATGAAGGTAATTAGTGCAATTCACCCTGATAAATTGACGAATTTAAATTTAGATGTAGAGTCAGAGATGCTTTGCCAAAGTGTGTTTATAACTTTGAACAAGTCGTGGGATATTTTCAAGGAGAAGGAGGGAATAAATTAGATAAATACAGCATAAATACACTACACACACCATACACACGCTATTTATTTATCTTTTACCTATTTATCTCTCTCTCTATTTACTCTTGTCTTCTATTTCTTACTTCGGTTTCGTTGACTCTACTTGAAGACACCTTGACTTCACCATCCTCATCTAATTCCACAATCTTTGGTTCATCCTTTTCTGGTCCTTTCTTTTCTGTTTCCCTATCAACAGCATCTTTTGCAGCACTGATTGCCTCTTGTGACAGTGATAACCATCTAGATAAAACGAATGCTACAACATTCATAAGACCGCAGAAAAATGTAAATCCAAATAAACATACTCCAGAGTATACAAAAGCTTTAAGAGGTTCTTCAGAAAGCGTCATTAACGGTTGACGATTGAATTCAAAATAAAAATCTTTCATATTGAGGAGTTCTCTTTTAATTATGAGATAAAAGAAGATTCCAATTTTCTTTATAAAAAGGGTCTCCTCTTCATCTCTAAGAATTTCTTCAAAAGATTTTGGTGGAGGTGATGGTTCTTTTAAAGCCTTTGGTTTGAACTCTTCATATGCCAGTTGTTCAACTTTAAATTTAGGTAAAAATGTCTTATTACCAATTTTTTCTGCTTCCTTAATAGAATTTCCAATATAAATATTATCGAATAATATATCAGACTCTACTGAGAATAAATCAAATCCAATACCTCCAATAAGTTCAAGATTTGAAGGATTTGAGTCTTCATAATATTCAACGTTTTCAATTTCTTGTGGTTTCCATTCTCCTTTATATTTTGGATTTGGAATCATTGGTGGTGTCCATGGTCCAATATAATTTGGATTTGGTACTAATTTTGGTTTCCATTCTCCACATCCAAATTGACATTTTGGATTTCTAATAATTGGTGGTTCCCATTCACCATCTTCCTCATCTATCCATTCGTCAGGTCTTTTGGCAAATGGATCAAGAATAAATTCTGATTCATCATCTAACCATCCTTTAGGTTTTGGATTTTCTGGATCTGGAATAAAATTGTTCCCGAATTTATCATCATAATCCAAGGGTTTCTCGGCATCAGTATCTTCAATATACTCTTCATCAACCCAGTCTAAAGGTTTTTCACTGGTTTTATCTATAACAAATTTTGGTGGTATTATACTTGGTTTGAACTTATTAAATAAGTTACCAGCCTTGACTACTTCTCCATTGATTCTGATATCAAAGTCAGAATTCTTCTGTAAATGAAGAGTGTATAAAGTTGATAATTGACTTGATCTTGAGGCAGATGTATCAACCAATGACTTTTCTTCATACTTATTCGTAATTGGATTCTTTTTATTAAGTATCAAATGGATCTTATCTTCAGCTCCACATTTGTCTGGTCCGAACATGAGCTGGAAACGAGTATCACTTCCGAAGGTTTCTTGATCAAAATCTTCTCCTAAAAGTTTGATATATGTACCTCCACATCCTAAACCATTTTGAGTCTTTACTTCATATTGAATAACTAAATCTTGGTGGATATTACTAAAAGGATTTTGGAATTTCTTGGAGATTGAGTTATAGGAGGATGCTGATTTCATAGTCAAACCTAAATCACCTTTAAATCCGGGGTATTTGGACGATTCTTCGATATTCCAATGTCCTGAAGATGCCACCCAGCCTGACTCTTCTAAGGAGTCTTGTAAGAATTGGTCAAAGAATGAAGATTCTTCAAGTGGTTCCGTATACTCTGAGAAGTCAGGTTGTTGGAATCCAATTGTATTTGATACAAATATTGCAAGTATTAACAACGCCTTCATCATCTTCAACAAACGGAATTTATCGCGATTTTGCAGCTCATCGATATCTGATTCATGATAAGATATGTGTGGGATTCTATGTAGAATTAGTGAGAAAAGATGGGATCACCCACAGTGTCTAGGTATACAATCAAATGAATGGCAATGTGAAGACTCGGCACAAATTGGTTCTTTATGTGGAGAAAGATCAACTCTTTCTCAATCAGATCTCAATAAGTTGAAAAATCAAGATACTTTAAAACTGCTCAATCAAGATTTGATAAAATTGGGTAATAATATAAAGGTAGATAACCTGATAAAAATAGAACACATAAAACAAGAAATTTCATCGATTATTGGCCAAGAAGATCTGACTGTTTTCGATAAACTGGAGGATGATTTTGATGTTCTCATTCCTGCAATAGCTGCCAGAGGTCCTGATTTTATTCTGTATACACAAAAGGAATGGAACAACCAACACATTCAAATGTTTTCGTCTGTACTATCCCTAAGACAACCATTTGTACGACAACCTGTTTATAAGACCCGTTATATTCTTCAGTTTAATGGTGAATTGTATAACACAGAATGTGAAGATTCTAATGATACTGAATTCTTCATGAACCAAATCGATACTTTAGGTGTAATAGAAGGTGTAAAGACATTATATGGGGAATTTGCATATTGTATATTTGATGATTATACCAAAAAGGTATTTTTCGGCCGAGATAGTATTGGTAAAAGATCATTATGTTTTAAACAAAACGAAACTGAATTGATCGTATCATCAGTTCCATGGGACGGGTATGAAGAATGCAAAGGGAATGTGATCTATGAATTCGCTGATCTGAAAATCTCTAGTTACCCTCTAAGTGATGACATGAATAATTTGCAGCCAGTTATAAATCCTATACTTGATGATCTTTCATCGAAGATAGACAAGATTCATCACCAACTTAAAGAAGCATGTTCTGTGAGACAAAGAACTATTCACCCACTTCATTCAACTGAAGCAGATCTAGCAGTTTTGTTTAGTGGTGGTATAGACTGTACAATTATTGCGACTCTTTTAACAGAGAATTTCATCCAAACAGAAAAACTTGTTAAGATAGATTTGCTTACTGTGGGGTTTGATAACCCAAGAACTGGTTTAAGCGCAGACAAAAGTCCTGATAGAGAACTCAGTCTAAAATCATGGTTTCATTTAGCAAAAAAATATGGGAAAAAAGTCAGTTTAAGATTGATAGAAGTAAACATCAGTTATGAATTATGGTTGAGTCATAAAAAGAACGTACAAAGGCTCATGTATCCACAACAAACAGAAATGGATTTGAGTATAGCTATAGCATTTTATTTTGCAAGTAATAATTTGCTTGAGTGTAAGAAATTAGAGCTTATAGATGATACAGTTTCATGGGAAGATTTCTTAGAGAAAAAGCAAGACTACATTAGTGAGAGTAAGTATTCTTCTCTGGCGAAGGTATTATTTTCTGGTCTTGGAGCCGATGAGCTTTTTGGTGGTTATTCCAGACATGAGGCCGTTTTTTCTCATCTTAAACCTGATGATGATCCAAAAGAATCGTATAGTCAACTCAATGAGTTACTTAACTATGATATATCAATCATCTATCAAAGAAATTTGGGAAGAGACGATAGGGTCATAAGTAGTTGGGGTAAAGAATTAAGGTATCCTTATCTTGATACAAAATTTATTGAATTGATAGTGAATGAAATTGAACCACAATCAAAGATTAAACTTGAATGGGCTACGAGTAAAAAAGGTAAGACAATTATAAAACCAATTAGAAAATGGATCTTAAGGGAATTGGCAGCAAAGATAGGATTAGAATTCGTACAACATGAGATAAAGAGAGCTATACAATTTGGAGCTAAAAGTGCAAAGATTGAAATAGGACAAAGTAAGGTGAAGGGGACCGATTCATTATAGAAATATTTAATAGATATTCAAAGTAATAACTTATTGCTACTCTTATTCATCTTATTGATGAGCTCTTTCTTTTACATCACCAACACTTCAAATTAAAGAGTCGTCAAAGCCACCCAAAACTCATGCACCATATGGATTCCAGTTCCTATATTCCACTATCTTAATATTATCTTCTCTTCAATCTTCACCGTCGAGTAATGACCTAAAATACACAAACACACAAAAAAAAAATTCAACAGGGGTCCCTTAGGGGATGCATTTTCAATTTTTTTTTCGAAAATATCACATATAGAGTGTTAATATCGCTATATGGAATACCAGTGATTGTTATTGGGTAGTTTGTGTTAGTATTGATCAAGTATTTCAGATTTTTGCAACCACAATCAAATCAGTGTATTTTTTTAATTATGGTGATGGAGGTCTGGTGGAAAGAACTTATGGTGATATTTTATAAGTTCTTTAGTTTTATGTAATTGTTGCTGTATACCTGAATACAGTTATAAACTGTAGGATATTTGTGACAGTTAAGCTTGAGCCAGATTCGCAGCTGAATTAATGGTTGCAAAAAGATTTTCAGTTAGCAGATACATTAAAATCGGTGGTCTATAGAAAATAAGTAAACATACTTATACTCAAGAGATTGCTCTGTGTCAGCTAATATCGGCCAGGCTCTGAGAACAGGTAAATAGTAAGATGGTAGATAGCATAGTAGAGAAATAGATGATGGATACATAGTAAAGAGAAGATCAAGTGGACAAGAAAGGGCTAACGAAGAACTTCAGTCCAGAAAAGGCAAGAAAAATGTCAAGTTAAGCAAGAGCAAAAACAAAAGGATATCTTCTCCTATCAATAAATAAATATATAAATACTACACACTCTATCACAAATCTTTAACCCATCTTGGCTCAATAACCAAACACTCACATTCAGTCAACAACAGTAAGTCTTCACCGTCAACTCGGTATACCAAACCTTTAACCCAACACTTTCTACCAGACTTTCTTATCATCTCACATCTTATCATAACTACAGAATCTACATAACAAGGCTTCTTATAATTGATATTCAAATTAGCAGTTACACCCTTCTTGGAGTGAAAATTTTGAAATGCTAATCTACATGTCAACTCGTCTAATAAAGTAGCAAGTAATCCACCATGAACAATCCCATCATGGCCCGATAATTTTGAACCAAGATGGAAGAAAGTAACGGAGTAGTTATTATCCGAATCGGAGATATTTTCAATATCTTCATAATCTATTAAGAAATGGTCGTCAATAAAGAATAATCCATTACCTCTATAGTTGATTTTATCTTGACCGATGAGGGTAAACCCGGTTAGATTCGGTCTTAAACTTTCGTCGATTAATTTTGAAAGGTGAAAGTTTTGATGTGACTCAAGCAAGTCTTTGTAGATTGGAAGGGCTTGGATTTGTTGTTCATATTTGTTTGTTTCGAGACTTGTGGTTGAATTTACAAGGGTGTCCATTAGTAAAACATGTGAGGACGATGCGAGGAAATGTGGGGTCGGGTATATGACGGGTATAAGAGTTGATGGGGATGGGGGATATGGGGGATTATGGGGCAAGGAAATGTTGGGTCAAGGTGGTTGTAGATAGGGGTGGTAGGAGTGAGAGGGTAAGGGGAGTGGAGGATGTTTGTA
>JANIVJ010000106.1:0-30041 GCA_030555785.1 Yamadazyma kanchanaburiensis | reverse complement strand
AGTAGAGAGTAGAGAGTAGAGAGTAGAGAGTAGAGAGTAGAGAGTAGAGAGTAGAGAGTAGAGAGTAGAGAGTAGAGAGTAGAGAGTAGAGAGTAGAGAGTAGAGAGTAGAGAGTAGAGAGTAGAGAGTAGAGAGTAGAGAGCAGAGAGTAGAGAGTAGAGAGTAGAGAGTAGAGAGTAGAGAGTAGAGAGTAGAGAGTAGAGAGTAGAGAGTAGAGAGTAGAGAGTAGAGAGTAGAGAGTAGAGAGTAGAGAGTAGAGAGTAGAGAGCAGAGAGTAGAGAGTAGAGAGTAGAGAGTAGAGAGTAGAGAGTAGAGAGTAGAGAGTAGAGAGTAGAGAGTAGAGAGTAGAGAGTAGAGAGTAGAGAGTAGAGAGTAGAGAGTAGAGAGTAGGGGGGTAGAATGGTAAGATAGAAAAGAGGAGGTATAGAACAGAGGATGTGTAGAACAGAGGAGGTATAGAACAGAGGAGGTATAGAACAGAGAGATAGAACAGAGGATAGAACAAAGAGAGAACAGAGAGATAGAACGGAGAGATAGAACAGAGGATAGAACAGAGACAAGCAGAGATAGAACAGAGAAAGAACAGACAAAACAGTGTCTTCATATTTATCTACTATTTACCTACACTTCTTATCTACACCTCTCTCCTACACCTCTCTCCTACACCTCTCCTACCTCTCTCCTACACCCCTCCCCTACTCTCCTACTCACTGATTCTTCTTTTCGGGAATCTCCTTCTCAAACGATAAATCGTCCAACACCTTCTTCAGGTGTACTAATTTTGATGATAATTGTAAAATACTTAAATCATCTGAATGCAAAAAAATCTTATTACTAATTTTAATCTTTGTAGCAATAGATATTAAAGTACTTAATTTTTGATAAGTATCTAAAATATTACCATTAAATCCAGATTCTACCTTTTTTATAATACTCTCATTTACATCTTCTAAAACAATTACTTTATCAATTAAATCAGATTTTAATTTTTTAGAAAATTCAAAAATATCATGAGTATCACTTGGTACATCAATTGGTGGGACTTTAATTTCAAATGGTTCAGAAATATATGCAACATCATGTTTACCATCAATATGATATCTAAATTCATAAATACCTTCATCCCAAAAAAGTAAATTTTTTGAAAATTCTAATTGACCAGTTGAATTTTCTGGTACCCATTTCCATCTACTATTTGAACTAATAAGTGTTTTATATCTATTGTAACCAGTTTGAACGATTTTATATAATCCGATCCAATCCTTTGATGAATGATTTTCTGGTGCTGTAAAATCAATATTAATAGATTCTCCAACTTCTACAAATTTAAGTAAACTATTATTATTTTCTTCATTAAATTTAAGATTGGTGATATTAAGTTTATAATCACTATTTTCAAAATAAAGATTTTGTGAAATATCAAAGATATTTTGTTTAGTTAATTTTTTATTACTCTTCTTAAATTCTTTAATAATTTGATCAATGGTTTCTGTTGCATTTGAAATAATAGAATTTGAATTTTTTCTTTCATGAAAGATTTTTTTAGAACTAACAGATGATGATCTTCTAATACTTGGAATTAAATTTTTAAAAGTTTTTGTAACACCACTATCTTTAAGTACTTCATCTTTACCATATAATCTAATCATATGTAATTTTTCAATAAAATTAATTCTAATAAAATTATTAACAGTCCAAACAGTACATAAGACCAAATTTTCAAAATTTGGAATTATAAGGAAAATCCCCATTAATGAACAAACTCCAAAAATTTGTTCAGGATTATTAAGATATCTATAAACACCAGCTTTTGTTAAGGTTAAATTAGTTGGATTTTTTGGAATGAAAAAATCACCATAAAACCAACCAAAATAACCAATTGAATCAATTATTGACAGATTAATTAAAACTTGGGTAACTATAAGAAGAGTACCTACAAAAAGTCTAAGATAATAATAACTAGTAAAGAAAAGATTAATTTTATCTAAACCAGCAGCGAAAAAGTAAATATTAAGACCAATAAGAGATGAATAACTTAATGAAATAAATGAATTATAAATTACAGAAAAATTATTAAGAGAATCTTCAATTGGAATATCATTTTGAAGATAATATTTTGTAAATGATTTATATTTACTTTGAAGAAGAAGAAGAAGATTAATACAAAAAGCTTCAACAAGTTTAAGACCAAGAGTAATTAAAAAAAATATACAAGTAGAATCAATAGATAACCAACCACAAACTTTTGATCCATTAAAATCAGAGATTTTTAAGAGATAAAATAATCCTGGCATTCCAATAACATAAGTTAATACCACAACTAAATTTAAAACATCACTACCTCTTTGCCAATTTAAATTACTTAATCCAATTAATGGTTTAAGATGATTAAAATATCTTAAATCCTTAAGTTTGATCAATTTAACTAAATCCATTTCAATTAAACTTGGTCCATAAATCTTATCAATATGAGGGTTTTCAATAAAATGAAGAAAGATCATTTGTAAGAAATGTCCAAAACATGCTAATATTAAAACAGTATAAGATTTTGAAATCAAAGCAAATCCATAATATCCAATATAACCAATTGAATACATTGGATGAGGAACCATTTCAAATACTCCATCAAAAATTAAATCTTCATTATTAATTTGTCTAAAGAAAAAATCACCCCAATACCAAGCATAATCTTTAATTACATTATGAGCATCATTTTTAACCCAATAATTAAACCAAACAAGTCCAGTACCAAAGATTAACCGGAAATAAACTAAAAATGGATTTTGCTTTTCAGTATCTAAAAATTGATAATTATCATCAATTGCACAAACTACAACTAATCCAATAAAATATACAAAATCATCCATTAAAATTAAATCAACAACTTTTCTAAAGATCAACCAAGTATTGAATTCAATTGGATACGAATTGAGATCATAATCTTTACCCATTTGACTTGAAATTTCATATCTCACTAATTTTGCAATCAATGAATTATTTGAAGAATCAAATACTCCAAGTTTTTTACTCCAATTAACAAGTCTATTATGATTACTTTGTTGATAAAGAAGGTAACCAATACCAAAATCATAAGCAAATCTCCAGAATAAATAACCAGTAATGAAATAAGAGATCCTAATAGAATTTTCAAATATAAAAATGAGTGAAAAATTTACGATTAGGAATAAGACAATTAATTTTTCAAATAATGATTTTCTAACGGTTGGATCAAAAAGGGTTTTAACCATATCATGAGTTTGAGGTACAGTGAATGTTTCACCATTAAAGGTGATCCCTCTAGCTCCAGAAATTGTATTTGACATGATACTTAAGAGTAATTGTTGAGTGAGACGGACGATTATGGGTGTGGTCCAGTATACAGGACTAGACTGTACAGGGGTAATTGGGACTGCGGCTATCGTAAATGTGATCTGCATGTGATTTTGGGGTGGAGGAATGG
Organism: Yamadazyma kanchanaburiensis; assembly: GCA_030555785.1. Lineage (NCBI taxonomy): Eukaryota > Fungi > Ascomycota > Pichiomycetes > Serinales > Debaryomycetaceae > Yamadazyma > Yamadazyma kanchanaburiensis. The sequence goes on along the minus strand of JANIVJ010000106.1, from coordinate 26,581 downwards.
GACGAGGAGGACAGGGAAGAGGAGAGGAAGAACAGGGAGAAGAGGAGAGGGAGAACAGGGAGAAGAGGAGGAGAAGAGGTAGAAGAGGTAGGTTATATAGAGAATGTATTTGACTTGATTCACTGGGCTAGTTGACCCAATGAGAGATTGAGATGGATGCGTTTGCCTCCCCCTATACTATTGTGTGTCGCCACCAGCACATCCCGTCTCTTCCCATCATTCTAACCTCTTCCAGGTCGATTGTCTTCGATGTCTACTTCGTTGTCTACTTCGTTGTCTACTTCGTTGTTCGATGTCTATTTCTAATACATACAGCGCCATCATAGTCTGCCCAGCTTCCCCGGATTCTGCCTAATCGCCAACTTCTCTTAATCTATTAATTCACTACATAAATAATTCTAACATCACACGACATCACTAATGGTACACTAAAATTTTCTATGACCACCTAATGGGGCATTATTACTTCCAGAACTAGAATATCCTCTACCTCCGTAACCACCTCCATTACCACCGTAACCACCTCTACCTCTACCTCTACCATATCCACCTCTACCTCTACCACCATATCCACCACCATATCTTGGATGTGGACCACCACTTCTTCTATCGTATTTTTGTAATTCTGGTGGAATAACTTGTTTAGCTTCTCTCATAATTTTACATAAATCACCTCCCATCTTTTTATTATCTTCAGTAAAGAAACTAACAGCAGTACCTGAACTACCTGCTCTACCAGTTCTACCAATTCTATGAACATAATCTTCAATATTACCTGGCATATCAAAGTTAACGACATATGTAATACCTTTAACATCTAGAAATAATTAGTATAAATTCGGATATTCAATCACAGGCGAAAGCGGACAGAAGGTCATAGAAAGGATTAATAATCGAAATTATTAATCCTTTAACCACAGAGACCTTTTTGCAAACTTTCGCCTGCCTCAGTGGCCTCACTGTCCATGGATTTTGATAACAGAGTCAAAGAAGGTTGATATTATCAACACTTGATACTATCAACGTCAAGAATCGAAGAAGATACTCCGATAAAAACCATACATCGGTTTACCCGATTTCGATCTCTATTGATCGAATGGAATAATGTCATTCTATTGACAGTTGTACTTGCCAATAGGCATCATAAATCGTCGTTAATTGTCACGACCATCTCACGTACTAAAGAAACCTTGTTCCCCCATTATTCACACTCGAAATCATATTCTGACATTCTCTGACATATTGTCACCTAAAATTCCAGCTTTCTGGATTAGTAAAAAAAAAAAAATACGTACCAATACCTCTGGCAGCAACATCAGTTGCAACCATAATTGGGGATTTACCTGATCTAAATTCATTTAAAACCCAATCTCTTTCATTTTGTTGTTTATCACCATGAATGGCTAATGCAGGCCATCCATCAGATCTTAAATAATTTGTGATTTCGTCACATGTTCTTTTAGTACTTGCAAAGATAAGAATCTTAGCAGCACTATCTTTAGTAGCTTCTTCTAAATGTTTAATTAATTTATCTCTTTTTTCAAAATCTGTTACAATTTCTACTAATTGTGTAATAGTATGAGAAGCAGCTAATTCAGTTGATCCAATAGTAACTTGAATTGGATCTTGTAAATAATCATTAGCTAAGTTTTGAACTTCTTTTGGCCAAGTAGCTGACCACATAAGAGTTTGTCTATCAGGTCTAATTTGATCAACAATTTTTCTAATTTGAGGTTCAAATCCCATATCTAACATTCTATCAGCTTCATCTAAAACTAAATAAGTAACTCTTCTTAAATTAGTTTTACCACCTTCTAACATATCAATTAATCTACCTGGAGTTGCAATACAAATTTCAACACCTCTAGCTAAATCTCTAATTTGTGGTCCTCTTGCTGCTCCACCATAAACACAAGTATTTCTAATTTTACTTGATTTACCAAATTTAGAACATTCAGTTTGAATTTGAACTGCTAATTCTCTTGTTGGGGCTAAAATAAGAACAATTGGTCCATCACCTGGTTTTAATAATGGTTGGGCATTGATATGAACAATTCCTGGTAAACAATAACTTAAGGTTTTACCACTACCTGTTGCAGCAATACCAACCATATCTCTACCACTTAAAGCCATTGGCCAACCTTGACATTGAATAGCTGTTGGAGTTGGGAATCCTTGATTCTTAATTTCATTAAGAACATATGGTGGGAATCCACTTTCATCAAAGGTAGTAATTGGATGAGGAATATCATTACCTTTAATTCTCATTTCATTTTCTTGTCTAAATTTTCTAATATCTTCATCACTTCTAGCAGCAATATCTGGGTGTTCTTTATAGAAATTCTTTTCGAATTTTGGAAGGGAGTCAAGATCCCAGTCTGGTTTAGTTAATTCGATTTTTTCAAAGTTTCCTCTACCACCTCTACCACCACCTCTTCCACCGTAACCTCCGTTACCACCGTAACCACCACCGTAACCACCGTTACCATAACCACCACCATTGTTGTAACCACCACCGTTACCGTAACCACCACCATTGTTGTATCCACCTTGGCTGTATCCACCTTGGTTATAATCGCCACCGTTGTTGTAATTTCTTTCTCTGTTGTAAGACATTTGAAAAGTGAAGAAAATTTCTTTGGCGTGGGTTTATATAGTGCGAGGAGATGAGGTAGAGACACGACCCATTTAGAAAAGAAAAGCAATTAAGAAATAGAATTGGGAGAGAATGATGAGTTAGGTTAGAGAGTTGTATCAGGGATGATAGAGAGAGTATGTATATGAGTTTTATAAGGGGTAGAACGGTATTCCAGGGGTGTTGCAATTGAGTGTAGAGTGGTAGCTATGTGAGATGAGATGAGAGATGAGATGAGGCTGGGGAATGGACCAGAAGGGTAATACATAATAGATATAGAGTATTGATATGACACTGAAACGACACAGACACCGTCTTGGCCACTGACATTGTCTCTACAATTACTCTCTATGAGTCCATACTACTTCAGCACTATGCTCCATGCTCTAGCATCCATACTACTTCAGCACTATGCTCCATGCTCTAGCATCCATACTCAGTTCACTAACCTAGTGATCTTCAAGTCTTCACCGTCCTTCGTCCCCCTATCCCTCTCTATCACGTCTATTCATTTACTATACACATCTAGACTCATTGACCTATGCATGGTGACCATCACCTTTCCAACTCTATGCTCTAAAGAGATTCTTCAAATTTCTCTTCAATAACAGTACACATTTGTGACAAGTTTTCTAATCCCAAGTGTAAAGCTTCAACAGCAGTAATACTACCATAAGTCTGTATTCTTAAATTCAACTTGGCTTCACTTGGATGTGGAATAGAATAACCAACAAATTCAACTTCAGGATTTTTCATTATAACATATCTTAAAGAATTACCTAAAGTATGATCTTCATCTGCGATTTGAAAACTGGCAGCACTACCATCTTCTGATGAGCCTGGTAATAATTTGATCTTTTCTGTATCGTATTCTTCGACTTCTTGGTCAACTTCCATTGGTCTATTTTCTTCTTCACTCATTGAAAATATTTTTAAGTCATCGCGACGATAAGAAATCCACTAAATAGTACCACCTCGCGGTAGATAGTACCATGTCGTGGTAGATGTCGCAGTAAATAGTATTCGCGATTGTACTGAAAAATAATCACAATCACTATGGAAGATTTGACCCAACCTATCAGTGAATCTTATTTCAATTTGTCTCAAGATCTATCTGATGTCACTAGTGTAGATGATACTATCAACAATGTGGATAGAAGTGTTCTAGAAAGGTTGGTTAGAAAGTTTGATGAGACTGAGTCACAAACTGAACCTGAAACAAAACCTGAAACAAAACCAGATCAAAAGTACATTAAAACTGAAGAACTTACTAAGATCCTTCAACCTATCTTATCTGAGGATCTAGACAAGTTCAAGGCAAGCATTGAGGATATGTTGAAGGAGAGAGAGAAAAAAGGACCCGTTGAAAAAGAATCCTCTGAACCAATTTCTTCTAATCCTATACCATCACATATGATCCATTCCCATTCAACATCAGCACCTTCATCTTCGTCCTCATCGAATCATCCACAGATCCATCCTCAATCAAGATCAGACCTTGATCTTTCTAAATTGAAGATATTTGATTCTCCAATTACAACCCCACCAACATCTAAGGATAATGATGTTCAAGGTGAATTGGAGAGACTTAAGGAAGAGAATAGAATACTTAAGTTAGAGAATCTCGAGCTTGAGAGACTTAGGAAGGAGAATAGACAACTTGATTTTAAGTTGAGTCAGTCCAAGAGTTACAATCAGGAGTTGCTTAATGAGGTGAAGTATTATAGAGAGGGAAGTGGTATAGAAAGGGGGGCAGAAATAGGGACAGGGGCAAGGTCTGGGACAGGGGCAAGGTCTGGGGCAGGTGTCACAAACGAGCATACCAGTGTACCCAAGGCCAATGAGCCTGGTAATGCCAATGGACCCACAGACAATGACAAAATCAACCCCTCGGCCATCCCCCTTGACCCATCAACTCTCCCACCTTATTTTGCCCCACTCTATACATCTCTTAATCTCCATAAAATAGACCAATTAACCCCTACTGAATCTTCAAATCTAATTAAAAACCTTCTCCTTTCTCTTGTTATTAATTATGATCACCTTCCAGATCATTTAGATAAATTCCTTCGTATGGTAAAGATGCTAACGAGATTCGTTAATAACATCCATCAAGGAATATACCCAACTTCACCATTACCATCGATGTATTTTGGTGGGGAAAATGATGAGATTAGTTTGGCAGTTTGTTTAGATAATTTAGAGAGGGAAGTAAAGCAATACGTTGAAGAGAAAATTTACGATTAAATGAGACGATACTGGATATCAATATACGTTAGAAAGCAAGGGAGAAGAAGGGAATGTAGAGGATGTCTCACTATCTCTAGATCTTGTTATGAACACTATACCATCGTATGTACTATCTCATCAGGTCTCACATCTAACTCTTTACCTTCTAGCACCCGTCCTTCTTATTGCACGATTGCTCATTTCTCCTTCTAATCCTACCCTTGCTCCTTTCTTCCTCCTTGTCCATTTTTCCTGCCTCCTTCCCTCCTCCTTCCCATTTCTCTCTATCATCGTGGCTTTACCATTATCGTATCGTTATCAGTACACGTTGATGGCATCTACCGCGAACTCTAGGACCACACGACCTACGATCCCTGAATGACAAGCCAATCATCACCATTCTCACTTTATGCCCTTACACCCTGACCAAAGTACTCCATATCTCTGCCCCTAACTCATTCATCCCCCACCCCTCTCTCTCCATCGTATCTCCCTCGTCCATCTCTCCCCATCATCTCTCCCTCACCTCCCCCCGTCCTCCCTCGTCCTTGCTCTATCTCACCTCCGCACTCTTTCCCTTCATTCACGAGCAATCAACAACCCGTGACTAGTACATGTTATAACAAAATGATGGGTGAAATGGTATCATCATCACATAACTTGAATAAGTCCAACGACAATAAATCAAATGACAATTTACAACCGCCTCCAATAAATTATTCTTATCAACTGACTCCAACTCCTGGGGCTAATAATACTCTTAATCCTAATCCTAATGGTCTTATTCCAGGAGCTTCTTTTACTAACCCTTCAGTCCCAGGACCTTCAGTCCCAGGCCCACAAGTTCCAGGACCATCAGGTTCCTTACCCCTTAGACAAGATTCTGTAGGGACCCTTTTAAATAATTATACAACATATCAATATCCATTCTATAAAGAAGGTGATAGACCAAGAGGTGATTCTATATACTTACCTCCACCTGTAAACTATCGTCATGATGATCCAGCTGGTTCTGGTCAATCAAATCCAACTCAAACTTCTCAATCTCTGAGTCTGTCTATTCCACAATCAATAGCTCCACAATCTATTGCAAGTCAGCCGACAGGTCCCGGATCCCAATCAAGATCAAATTCTATATTCAATTTTTTCAATCTTAACCCTTCAGACAAAAAACGTCTATCTTCGGCCGATAACCTTTTAATTCAAGATTTTGAAAATTATATAAATGCTTATGGATTCCCAAATCAACCTCAACAACCTCAAAAAGATAGTTTAAGTAATCTCTTACAATTTCCTTATCCATCGTCTAGATCGAATTCCCAAGGTAGGAAAGATTCTAGATCTCTGAAAAGTAGTATAGATTTTTGGGATCCTTCAATGTTTGGTAGTTTTAGTGGGAATGGGAATGGCAGTGGGAACTTACCACAAGGACAGCCAATGAATCCACCTCCAAATGGTGTACCTCCTGGACCAGGAGGTAATTCTGGCTCTTTAAGTAATCTTCTTCAAGGGTTAAGTAATTCTATAGATTTTACTAATATGTCTAATGAACAAAGAAGAGATTCTATTCTTCGATTATTTACCAATCCAAACTTTAGAAATAGTTTATCACAGCCTGGATTGAAAGAGGATATCTTTAAAAAAGGTGTAGCTGGAGGAAATGATAAGGAAGGATTATCACCAACATCATCTTTAAGTTCTAAATCTGAAGCTAAATATGATGTACCTCAAAGTCCAAAGGCATCATCTGAGAGAGATGGGAAAGAAACCAGAGGTCAAGGACCAGGACCTGGACAATCTGGAGAAAATCAATATTATAGAAACTATCCAAATTACATTCCTCCTAATTATACGAATTATAATTATCAACAGGGACAACCCCCAACACAAGGACAACCACCACAGGGACAACCACCAACACAAGTCCCCGTTCCTATACCCACAGGACCTGTTCCCACCGGAGTTCCTGTGACAGTTCCTCCTCCATCAACATCTTCTTCACCCTCTAAATCTCAACCAAAACTTGGAGCCACCAAGATTGATCAACTAATGCTTGTGATCCAAGCACGTGATAAATCAAATAAAGATATTAAAATCCATACCAATGAAGATGGTAGTATTATCGGAGAAGTCAAACCACAACACCTTATTGGAGGAGTTGATAAAAATAAAATTGCACCACTTGAAGAAGAATCAGATGATGAAGAAGGTCATAAAAAGAAACAACGTAAGAAATTACCTCAATGTCCTTATTGTGAAAAATATTTTGCACAAGCAACACAATTAGAAGTACATATTAGATCACATATTGGTCTTAAACCTTTTGAGTGTTCTTATTGTCATAAAAGATTCACTCAAGGTGGGAATCTTACAACTCATTTAAGACTTCATACGGGTGAAAAACCTTTTAGTTGTGAAGTTTGTAATAAGTCGTTTAGTAGAAAAGGTAATTTAGCAGCTCATAAATTAACTCATGAAAAATTGAAACCTTATGATTGTAAGTTAGACAAGTGTGATAAGTCATTTACACAATTAGGAAACTTGAAATCTCATCAAAACAAGTTTCATATGGAGACGTTAAATCATTTGACGATGAAATTGGCCGAGTTAAATTCGAGTCAAATTGCCAATTTACCAATTGAAGAACGGGAGTTATTGGAATATTTCAAGAATTTGTATAAGAATAGTAATAAGGGGATTAAGGGTAGAGGTAAGACTACTGCTGGTACAGGTAGTGAATATAGTTATGATTATGTGTAGTATGTAATATATGAGAGATACTCAGTGAACCAGAGCGAAGCGATGGTGACGGAGGAGGCTAGGAGAAGAGGCAGATACCACAATTCCAGGACTAGCCTATTAAACTATAAACTCTACTCTACATCTTATGAATTTCCTTTTGAGCCAATTGAACAAATCTAGATTGTGGAGCACCTTCAACCCAGTCGGTAATATGAGAGATCTAGTAATGTTTCTTCACGTAATATTTTTGTTCCCGGAGAAAAAATGGGGTTTTTTTTGTTTATTTTTGTAAGTTGTGTATTCTTGTTAGATGGATAGTATATTTGAATAATTTCATACAACATTAGTTAGACACTCTAGTCGATAAAGTTGGTAATAGACCGTGTATATTGGTTCCTTTACGTTTTTATTACACTCAACAGTGAGAGTTCTCTCCTCATTTATACAGGATAGACAGCTTAGATATACAGGATAAACAGCCTAGATATACAGGATAAACAGCCTAGATGTAGAAATGACAACTTAGATGTACAGGATCAGCTCAGATGCTTACAGGTTAGATATTAAACACCATAGAAAAGAGGTGGGACACAGTCTAGTACAGCAGATAGAAACCATTCAACAACGAATATCCTATAAAATATAAGAAACTATAAAGAAAGAAGTATAGAAAGCTCTAACTTATGTATTCTAGTTTATCAGTCTCTCTTGATCTGTGTTTCACACGACCATAGGTCTATCTACCTTCACTACAATCTCTACAATCTCTACAATCCCTACAATCCCAACTGGCCATGATTATCTTTTCTTCTCACATACTCCCACCATGACCCCCTCCTGTTCACTCTACCTTTCTCCCACCAACCTTGTCCTTCCTCCCTCGTCTTTCCCTTGTCCTACCACCCTCGTCTTCCTTCTCACAATTCACGCTTCACCCTCCACGCTCCACCCTCCACCATGGACTTCCTTTCAAAAACTCTACAAACATTCACCCGTTCTTCTATTCCCTACACTATAAACGAACAAACCCACGACACCCCCATATGGACAATTTTCAATGGTGTCAACCCTAAAGATAACTCCCCTGTTTCAATCTTTCATTATAATGGAACAACAAAACCCTCAGTTAAAACCCTTGCTCAAACAGCTTTTACCAATGCCAAAAGAGTCAAATATACTGGTATCATCACCACCATAGACTTCATCGAGTCAGGCCCAGATCAACTATACATAGTCACTGAACGTATCACTCCCTTGGCTTCTTATCTTTCCGAATCTAAAAATATTTCAAAAACTGAAAAATTATTTGGTATATACACGCTAGCCAATACTATTAAATTTCTTAATGATACATGTAACCTTACTCATTCTAATATTTCTACAGAATCTATGTATGTGAATCGTGAAGGGGTATGGAAATTATTCGGATTCGAACTCATCAACCCTTCAGGTACAATGTCACAAAATGCCATTAGTTTTGGTAGAAATCTCATAGATTTACCTGAAGAATTAGTTAATAACTCAATTTGTAATTTCTCTTCTTCTCCACAAACAGATTCTTTTCTCTTTGGGAAGTTTATCAATATGATTTTATCTGATTGGAATAATCCAACCACAAAGAGACTTACCACTAAATTTGGATCAAGAATCTCAGTTGATGAATTTTTAATCAAAAATGCATCAAGTTTCAAATCTAATATCATCATAAAGTTCAATGATGAATTAGATGGTGTAAAGATTCTTAGTAATGAAGAGAAATTATCATTTTTCAAATTCAATTTAGGTGAATATCTTGATGATATATCAATTTATCCTAATGGAATGATTTCTAATAAACTCTTACCTGAATTAATTCTTCAACATAATCAACTCTCCAACTTTAAACCAACTGTAAACACCTCTCCACAAGAATCTGCTCAAAATCAAGAACTCTTATCTATCATACTTAATTGCTTGTTGAAGATTTGTGGATCTTTAACTAATGATGAATTTACAAAAATCACTCCAATCATTAAATCAAGCTTCTCAAGTAATGATAGATCTGTTAGATTAACTCTTCTTAATAATCTTCCTGTTTATAAACCTTTCCTCTCATCATCTGATATTCAAATCATTTTTCCTAAACTTATAACAGGAATTCAAGATTCTAATTTTATAATTAGAGAACTTACTCTCAACTCTATTAACCTTGTTGTAGACTCAATTACTGATAAATCTATTAATCAAGATTTACTTAAAATTCTTGCAAAATGTCAAAATGATCCAAAACCTTCAATAAGAACAAATACTATTATTTTGATTATTAAAATCTCTAATAAAATTTATGTATCATCAAGAAATAATGTATTAATTACTGCTCTTAATAAATCTCTTAAGGATACTTTTACACCTTGTAAAATGGCAGCTTTAAAAGGATTTGAATCTCTTGCTCCAGGATTTTCAATTGATGAAATTTGTAATAAGATTTTAGGGATCTTAGCAACTGCTTTAATGGATCCAAAATCTAAAAAAGTAAGAGATGAATCAAGAAGATTATTTAAAATGTATTTTGATAAAGTAGAACAAAAAGCTGGTTCTTTAGAAGATGAAGAAGATGAAGAATTAGAAGAAAAAGAGTTTCTTGCTAAAAATGGACAATCTGAAGAAAAGAAGGAACCAGATTCCAATTCTTCAGGTTTTGGTTGGGGGTTGGTTAATAAATTTGTATCTTCAGGTGTTGAAGGTCAACTAAATCATGATATTAATCATAGTTCTAGTACTGTTGATTTAATAGCAAAGACCCAAAAACAATCGACACCATCACAGTCTACCCCATCACAATCAGTAGAAGATTTAAGTATACAAGACGATGGGTGGGATGTTGATGATGGATGGGATATGGACGAACCAAAAAGAGAACCCATCAAGCCTAAATTGGTTAAACCATCAGGACCAAGACCAAGAACTAATAAACCAAAGAATTCGTTGAAATTAGGACAAAAACCAAAGACTCAATTAAAGTTGAATTTGGTTGATGATGAAGAAGATAGTTGGGGTGGAACTGATGATTGGTGATAGTAGAGTAGATAATAGACGATTTTATAGTAGAGTAGTAGATAATACGATTTTATAATAGAGTAGTAGATAGACTATCATTATTCATTAACTACCTTAATGGAAGCAAGTTCTGCTCTACACACAGAGTTCTACATAATGGACATTCAGGATTTTCTCTAACCCAATCAACTATACATTCCCAACAAAACAAATGTCCACAATTACCAGCTGTAGGATTCACCATTGGTGATAAACATAATATACAATTTCTAGAATTCTCTGGAATATATGGAAGCTTTGTTGGATCCAGAAGATCAATCTCTTTTTCTGCTTTAATTTGTCTGATTTTCTTATATGATTTTGGGTCCATATCAAGCACCACACTAGAGTCTAGATTGGTATGATCATTATATGCCTTAAACTTGATTAATCCTTTAACAATAAATTGAAGGAAGATGATTATACCAAGAAGAGAATAATTTGAATTCTTAGCCATCTTCTCTAAATCTTTATTATGGCCAAAGATATACCTCATACCGAAAAGTCTTTTAGAGAGAGAATAATAAGATCCTTGGAAATAGAATATAGCTATATGTAAATTCATTATTGTATCAAGAAGACTAGAATAGTTTGAGAGAGTATCTAATATCCATGATCTAAAGGAACCGGTAGATTTAGACTCATCATCACTTCTAAATTTCTTAACGAGTTTAGAGATCAAGTATGGAATTATAGCATAAGATAAAATAAATCCTCCACGTCTGAAAAATCCTGGCAATCTCTTACCACTTCTATTGACATAGATCAAGTCGACATATTCCTCACCCAATGTTCTGAATCCCAAGAGAGTTGTCAAGGCCAAGTAGAGAGCCTTGGTCCCAACGGTGATTTCCTGGGGGTATTTATTAATAAACCTTTGACCTTTGAAAATTTGGAAAGCATCTTGAATATATGATCTTAAAGAAGATTCAAAATACGCATCTTTTTGATTGGCTCGTACTATGGTAGCCGAGTTAGCAAATGGAAGTGATAAAGGGTTAGAAGTTAGTTGTGTAGAGTCTGGGGGATCTTGTGGGGTTGACATTAGTATGACAGTTTTGATAATTCAAGTGCGAAATGGTAGTCTTTATGCTCCTGTGAATTTGGGAACGATTCGCGGCATTCTGGACAGAAATAGGTCGTGGTAGAGGTGCTAGAATTAGTGGTATCTTTCTTTCTCTTTTTTAGGCTATCAAAGATATCGTAATTTGTTCTCTTTTTGGGTGATACAGATTTGTTCTTTTTTGGAAGTGGCCCCTTCTGCCCCTCTTGAAACTTCTCAAACATCTTATTTATAAATTCCTTATCCAATTTCTTCCCTTTCCCCTTATCCCCCTCCTTCTCCTTCCCCCTCTCCCTCTCCATTTCCCTCTCCCTCTCCTTCTCTCTTTCTCTCTCAAACTCTTCAAATAAATTCTTCTTCTCTTTGGCTGCAAAATTATCTAACCCACTTTCCATCCTTACTAAACTTGAGATTATTACTGCTATATTATGTATAGGTGGAATTTCTACTTTATAAAATGGATTTATCTTCTTATAATCAATCTTTGGAGTATTATTAAGCCTGGGAAGATCAAACATCCCATCTAATAATTCAATCACAAGATTAAGACTTTGACTTATAATCATTTCTCTTAATTTATCTAAATCCCTAACCACTATAATTGGACATTGTTTAGAATTAGATGATCCTTTTATGTGTATGTTTATAGAGAGGGTTTTAGGTCTTGTTAAACAACCACTTTCTTCATCTAAATCTTCTAATCTATTACATAAATCTCCAGAGAATGTCTTAATCCAATCAATAGTATCATATATAGTTTTAAGAGGTGCATTGTTCATCATTTGTTTCCTTGACATCATTGATTTTATATCTACACGATCTCTTAATGATTGTTGGTTATCACCATTAACTATCTCATATAGATTTGGTAATTTATCAGTTTGTAATTGGCTTCTTGATAACTTTGAAAGATATAATATAGAATTTTCATCCGTGGGTACTTTGAAATCATTTAAGATCTGATCTCCAATCTTACCACCCATCCCATTAATATCATTGAATTGGAAATTTTCAAAAAACTTGGGTATTTGATTATTAAGTACAATGGTTTGATTATCAGGTTTAAGAAACCCTCCTGCTAACTTAGCCATGTTTTTATTTCTACAAACACCTCCTGATGTTGTATAATGAAGTTGTTCAAAAATTTGTTTACGTATATCATAAATAATGTTTGATCCAATTAAAGTAATCACATCATCCCAATCTTTCACTACAATCTCCTCACCATATACATGACCTATAAATTCCAAATCCAATTCTGTCGGTATCTGTGGTAAAACCTCGTCACCTTTACCATCCTTAAGGTAAGGAAATTTGTTAATTAATTTGTTATAAATTATTCTACCCAAGTCTAAATATCCTTCATCAACACTTGCCTTTTCTACTAAATCACAATTGGCAGATAAAATCTTAAAGATCTTTCTACTCTCTCGTCTATAAGGATCTAAACTTACTTTACAAATTGCCTGAACTGGTAAATGATTTAAATATTTCCATGCTGTACTACCCTTTTCATAAACTGCTGCATGAGCTAAAACTAAATGAGGACATTTCTGTTTACAAGTCTCAATGGAATCCATTCTTTTTATACCGAACTCTCTAGCTGCATAATTAACAGCTATCACAGCTTGCCATTGAACACAAACAACTGGATCTTCCTTTTTAAGATTTAATCTTACTTGCTCTACTTGAGCGAAAAATGCATTCATATCTATATGACCAATAAGAGATAGTTTTGACTTGAAACTTTTAGATTTATCATTTAAGTCATAAAGGTCTTGATATGTGAAGTTTGAATGGATCTGGGGTATTATTGGGTATGTTTTAGATTCATTTGATATTACAGACATGAGATGAGACGTGAATCAGTGGATGCGAAATTCTTCAGATAAGATTTCTCAATATCTAGTGGCTGCAAATGGATGATTTGCAAATTGATTTTGATACAGCTAGCTTAAATTTTGAAGTAGATATTCATAGCTATGAAAATGACGAGGTCGATAATATGGTTACAAGTCTGTGGTATGAAAAATTTAAAAAATTGACTTTTGATTACAAGTATGGCTCACAAAGAGATAAAGACAGAAGTAAATCATTTAAGAAATTTAGAAGAGGTAGAAGCAGTGAAAGCAGTTCTAGTATGTCTGAAGGATCAACTTCAGATACCCCAGGAACTTCGATATTCAGTAATCGGTCAGATGTTTTGAGTAGTACATCAACTCTGATTCAAGATTCGAATGTTGATTCAATGAGTGATTCCCCTTCAGAAGTTCCAAACACAAATTCAATGAGTGATTCTCCTTCAGAGATTCCAAACACAAATTCAATGAGTGATATCCCCAATCCAAGCTCAGGTCTTTCCAGTGTTATGAGTGATGCCGACAATTATAAATACTTCACAGTTAGAGAAAATTATAAAGATTCTGATACAGATTCTGATTATCAAAGACAATCCAAATCTCTTGATTCAAGGGCAATTCCACCAAGTCTTAAAAAATATTTATCGTCTCAAAAACCTTCATCACGTAAACCATTAAAACCAATTCTTAAAAACAAAAACAGAAATTATAATCAAGAAAAAGAGGCTGTTAAGAAGACTGACTTGATTAATTTTGAACAATTCATTCAACAATTTGAAAAGAATGAAATGCAAAAGATGAGTCAAAGCCTTAACAGGTACAGAATTGTTCAAATGGCAAATAGTCAATTAGATAATAGCTAGAGTTTTGATAACAGGTAGTGATTGTCTCTGCTTCGCTCGTTGACGTCTCTTTTCTCTAGATATCTCCTCTACACGACTTTTCGACACGATGTACTTCCGGTTCGCCCACACCGCAACCAAGATTTCTTTTTTACTGTGGCACCATCTCGTCGTGTCTGGTTCGAGAAAAAGGCTGCAAAGTTTTATGGTTCGCCATGTCATGTGACCATGGCGACTACATTGCTTACAAAATTACTAATAATAATTATATTTCTTTAATATATCTATAATGACAGTTACACAAATTACAAAAGAACAATTAAAACATATTAATGATCAACTCTCTCAATTAACTCCACAAGAAATTATTAGATGGAGTTATATTACATTTCCAAAATTATTTCAAATCACTGCATTCGGACTTACAGGATTAGTTACAATTGATATGCTTTCAAAAATGAATTTACCTGTTGATTTAGTATTCATTGATACCCTCTTCCATTTCCCACAAACTTTAGACTTGGTAAAAAGAGTTGAAGATAAATATAATAAGAGTGTGAAAATTTTTAAACCACAAAATTTTGAAAATGATTTACAATTTACTGAAAAATATGGTAATTTATGGGAAACTGATGATCTTAAATATGATTATTTAGTCAAGGTTGAACCATTACAAAGAGCTTATAAAGAATTAAATATTAATGCAGTATTAACTGGTAGAAGAATAAGTCAAGGTGGTAATAGAAGTGATTTACCATTTGTTGAAATTGATCCAGAATTAAATATTATTAAAATTAATCCATTCTTAACTTGGTCATTTGATCAAATTAAATCTTATGTTAATGAAAATAATGTACCATATAATGAATTATTAGATTTAGGATATAAATCTGTTGGAGATTGGCATTCAACTGAGCCAGTTGCTGAAGGGGAAGATGAAAGAAGTGGAAGATGGAAGGGTAAGGCAAAGACCGAATGTGGTATTCATCAAACTTCTAAATATGCAAAATTCTTAAATCAAGAACAAGCTGTATAGGAGGAGAGGAGAGATGAGACAGACTAGAGAAATGAGAGAATAAGAGAGACTAGAGAGACTAGAGAGGCTAGAGAGAAGAGACACGCTACAGAGAAACTAGAGAAGAAAGTCATAGGCACGGTTGCTTCAGATACAACCTGGTATTGGCTGATCTGAACGGGCATCGGGCTAGATCATCTTAAAAAGACGGAATTTATAGGTAACACGGAATTTAAAATATATATTTATAACTTAATTGATTGTAGTCTAGATCTCTAGATCTATGTTGCGTCAGATTTACGAGTAGACCAGATATCTAAATCTCCTGAACGGTATAATTTGAGGGAAACGGGCTCAAATTGTACGGTCTTCTACGGTCTTGACCTTCTACATTATCTACCCCCTACATTATCTACCCCCTACATTATCTACCCCCTACCCCAACACTTACTCTCCATTCCGTCACCCTTATTCCTTTAACCCTCTATCCATGTCCCTCCTTCCTTGTCTATTCCGTTCGGAACCTACTGCCTGATTCGGTAATGCGGAATTAATGTCTTATCGGACCTAATAGATATAAAATCTCCAATCGCTACTTCCTCATTATTCATTTATAATGCTTCAGGATCTCTTATTATCTATATACAATAGTATAGAATCTAATCCAATCCAATCTATTGGAGCGATCTTTGGAATTTTCATCTTTTATCAACTTTTCATTTACCCATTTTATATTTCACCATTGAAAAATATTCCTGGACCCTATATATTTAGAATATCTAAATGGCCTGCTTTACATTATCAAAGAACAAATCAATGGGTTCATTATGTTCATGAACTTCATCAAATCTATGGTGAAGCTGTGATTTTAGGACCAAATGAAATCAGTGTAAATGGACTTAAATATCTTAATGATATCTACACCAAAAATTTCCCAAAATCCAAATTTTATGAAAATTTCCGTAATCATGGATCAAAGGATAATATGTTTGCATCATTAGAAAATGAAAGACATATTAATTATAAAAAAAACATATCAAATATTTATTCAAAATCTGCAGTATTTAACCCTAAAAATACCACCAAAAATGTAATTAGTGAAAAAATCCAATTTTTAATTAATGATATAAAACAACTGAGTGTTGATGGAACAAAACCAGATTATATTAATGGAGCCTCAGTTGTAAATATTCATGGGAAAGGACATAATCATCCAGATAAATATTGGTTTATGAAAGGTAAAAGTAAGAATCTTGGTATTGATGTTTATTCATTATTTGGATCATTAGCTTTAGATGTTGTAACAGCATTTGAATTAGGTCCAATAAATGGTACAAATTTATTAAATCATCCTGAACAAAGAGAAATTATTACATATCATAGATATGTTGCATCCATGGGATTTTGGACAACCTTAATGCCAAAATATTGGGATTATGCAGCAACAGAATTAATTAAAAAATCTTCACAACTTGTTGAAAAATGGCAATTAAATCTTTATCATAATGCAGAAGAAAATGTACCAAAATTTTCAAGAGATGAAAATTTAACAACTTTAGAATTATTGAAAAAAAATAATCTTAAAGGAGAATATGCTTATTCATTTTTAAGTGATAATATTTTTGCAGGTCATGAAACAACTGCAATTCAATTAACTTATATAACTTATCAATTATCACGTGAAAAACATCATTATTTACAAGATTTATTAAAACAAGAATTAGATAGTGTATTTGGTAAACCTAATGATAACTCGATAATAAATGATTTTGAAACTATTGATAATTTACCAATATTAAATGCTATAATGTTAGAAACTTCAAGACTTCATGCATCAATTCCTGGTGCTGAACCAAGAGTTGTTGATAGACCATATAAAGTAAAAAATTCAAAACTTCCAATGAATACAGTTATATCGATTCAACCATATTCAATGCATAGAGTTGAAGAAATCTTCCCAAATCCTGATCATTATATACCTGAAAGATGGTTAAAATATAATCAAGAATCAGAAACTGAATATAATAATAGAATTAAAATTCAAAATAAATATATGATGCCATTTGGTAAAGGTGTTAGAATGTGTCTTGGTATGAATATTGCACAAATTGAAATGAAATTAGCTATAGCAAATATTTATTGGAATTTTAAGAGTAAAATTTGTAGTAATTGGACACAAATTGTGAAGTATGATCCAGAGACGAAATTGGCAAATCCAATAAAGATGCAAAGTAGATTATATAAGAAGATTAACGATGAAGATAAAATGACAATGTATGATACATATACAACCAGACCATATGATGATGAATGTTGGTTAGAATTTTATAGAGCATAATACACACAATCTATTTTTATTTTGCAGCAAGTCGCATGTCGCACCGTTTCTACCGATTGCAACCATCATGTTACCTTTTGGTATTGAATATCCACCAGAACAAACTCTTGGATATTGGGGAGAAATTACTTCAACAATTGATTGGTGTGAAGAGAACTATGTTGTTTCATCTTATGTTGCAGAATTCTTAAATACTACCACCAATTCAATTTTTATCATTCTCGCATCTTTTGCTATATTTCATGCTTATAAAAATCAATTAGAACCAAGATTTTTATTTACTGCTTTTGGGTTTTTACTCGTTGGATGTGGGTCCTGGTTATTCCATATGACCTTGAAATATCATTTCCAATTAATGGATGAATTACCAATGATTTATGCCACTTGTGTACCATTTTGGTCAGTATTTAGTGAATTTAAATCAAAAAATCAATCAATTCTTATTGGAATTGGGATTTTTATGAGTGCAAATCTATTAACTGCAATTTATCTTTATGTAAAAGATCCAACATTACATCAAGCCGCTTATGGGATATTAAATTTTTTCATCATTTTTAAATCGTATAATTTAAGTAAGAAATACGTTTTAGATGATAAGGCAAGAACCAATCTTAATAAGACAATGTTATGGGGAGTTGGGCAGTTTTTATTTGGATATTTTCTTTGGAATTTAGATATTCATTTTTGTGATCATCTTAGGTTTATAAGAAGATATATTGGGATGCCATATGGATTTATATTAGAAGGTCATGGATGGTGGCATATTTTCACTGGATTAGGAGTTTATTATTATCTTGTATATGAAGAATATTTGAGATGTTTCTTAACACAAGAAGATAAATTCTACCGGTTTAAATGGGTAGCAGGTTTACCGATTGTATTTCTTGATGATAAGAAAGGATTAGACAAATTTAGAAGTGAGAAATTAGACTAATATTTATTAAGTACACATTATAACATCGACACAATCTTTTGAATCTCTATAACATTGACACAATCTCTGACACAAATTTATCATCTTTTATCCCATTTTCTTGTGAAATTTCTTTCAATTTTTCTATAGTCTCTTTTGTAGAATAAACTAACAGATTATCTTTAAAACATTGACTCTTCCATTTCTTTAAAACTTCATTTAATTTTTCAATCCCATTATTAATATCATCATTTGAACATTTGGTCTTTTTCAATTTTATATATTCTTCTTGATTTTCTTCTTGTTGTAATTCACTGGCTTTTCTTTTAGCCATATTAATAATTTTAGTTGGGAATTTAACAAGTTCTGCTACATTAATACCAAAAGATTTTGAAGAAATTCCTGGTTCAACTTTATAAATTAAAGTAATTTCTTCTTGATTATCAATAAGTGCTTTAACTTGTAAATTTTGAATTTGATTATATTTATTATTCAATTCTGTTAATTCATGGAAATGAGTTGCAAAAAGTGTAAAACATTTTTTTTCTTTAATTATAAATTCCAGAATTGAATAAGCTAAACCAAATCCATCATATGTTGAAGTACCTCTACCTAATTCATCAATAATTATAAGAGAATTTTCTGTTGCATTTGATAAAATTGATGAAGTTTCTAACATTTCAATCATAAATGTTGATAATCCTTTTAATTGTGAATCTCCAGCTCCTACTCTTGAAAGAATTGAATCAAATATTGGGATAGTACCTGGTGAATCACTTGGAATAAAACATCCAATTTGACTCATTAATGATATAACTCCAATTTGTCTTATATATGTTGATTTACCTCCCATATTTGGTCCAGTAATAATTGCAAAATTTTTTTCAGAATTTGATAATTTTACATCATTTGGTATAAAATTTAAATCATCTTGTGCTTCAAGAATTGGATGTCTTGAGTTTTTTAAATCAATAAATCTTTTACCAAATGATTCTTCATCTTTTGATAATGGAATCAAATTAGGTTTAATATATTGAATTGATGATAAAATTGAAGTATTTGCAAATGCTAATATAACATCAATCTCACTTAATATTAATGATAATTGATGGAAAATTGGTTCAAAAGTTAAGGTCACCAATAAGATTTCATGAATGATTTCCTTTTGTTTAGAATTATATTCTTGTAAAATATCTGAATGTTCTTTTGAAAGTGATGATAATTTTGAATTGGTGAAAAATACTCCGGCTTTAACTGTTTGTAATTCTTTATAGTTTGTACCTCTTAATACAACAGAATCATTTCTTGTAACTCTAAAACACCAATTATGAATTTGATGATTTTCTAATTTTAATTTTTTATCAATATCAATATTTAAATCTTCTGCAACTAATTGATGTTGTTTTTTAATTTGTTTTTCAACTTGTAATAATCTTGAATTGACATCCTTAAGTGATTCTTCAAAATCTGGATTAACATTAAAATCAGTATTTAAATCTGCTGATGTAGAATTAAGAGGTGAAAGATCAATTGAAGTTTCAACCAATCCTTGAAATTGTCTTAATTTTTCATAATTCAACGTGATTGGACTCAACCAATTGGTGTCGATCAATTGTTTCAATTCTTCAGAATCATCTTCGGTACATAATTTTAAAATTTCAATTAAATTTGGTAAATTAACAAATAATTGATATAACCTAACGATATCTTCAAGTTTTTTATTTTCGTGTCCTGTTTTCTTGAGGTTATTGTTAACTCTCTTAAGTAATCTTTTAATATCAGGAACTTGTACTAAAAACTCTTGATCTATAAAAATTCTTACATTTGTATCATTGATTAATTTTTCAACTAATAATTGTCTATCTAAGATTTTTTGATAATCAGTTAATGGTTGTTTTAACCATTGGGATAAAAGTCTAGATCCACTACTGGTTTTACATTTATTCAATAATTCAAAAATTGAACTAATTTGATTACTCTTTCCAATACTTTGTTGCTTAAGAGGGAAAATATTTAACGCATTTAATGTTGAAGTATCTAACTTCATAAAACTATCTAAATTATATTTCTCGATATTAAACGTCTTGGTTTCTCCTTCATCATTTAATAAGTTTAAATATCCAATTAATGCATTTAAACAACTAAATGATAATTGGAAATCATGTGATGAGATCCCCTTTGATCCTAAAATCAACTCAACGTTTGTATCTTCTTGACTTAAAATTTTAACTAAATCTTGATCTAAATCTTTTGTTGAAAAATCTGATGATCTAACACTACTCATAACTACTCCAACTCTATCTAAGGTTTGAAATAATTTTATAACATCAGTCAATTGTTTATTTTCTGGGTCATAATTAGATGGAACAATAACTTCCTTAACACCTAATTGGATCAATAAACTTTCTAAATTTGAAAACAAATCATTATCTTCAAATTCTGAAACTCTAATTAAATTATTTGATAAATCAATTAAACATACCCCAACTTGTTTATTTGGTCCTGATGTCAGGAACTTAACACATGCTGTAACTGGTGGTGAGGAATCTAAAACCATATTTTCTAAATCAATACTATACTCATTAGAAATTGCTTCTAAATTACCTGGGGTTCCCATAGCAATTAAATTGAATGTCTTATGATCATAGATTTCTACCTTGAAATTGTTTTCGATTAAACAGTACTTTAACACGTTGTTGAGAAAGACTTGTGGGGCAATAGTAACGTACTTGTTCTTTGAATTTTGGTTGGTCTTAATAACACTTTGGGTCTTAAAAATCACATCTGCAATTAATTCTGCGTCTTGATCAATTGCTGTAAAGTAGTCTTTATTATTATGATCTGTAAATCTGATGGTATTCACGTTCTTTTCTCCTAATTGGGAGAACCTAGAATAGTATTTTCTTTCTTCTAAGTTGTCTCCGAACTTAAGGTCTGGTCTTGTAGAGGACATAGATGAAGAATTACGCGGAACGCGTACGTAGATAAATGGTGTTCCTATCCTGTCTTTGGTATGGTATGGGAGCTAAGATCAGATAGGGACAAGTAAAGGGGGTTGGAAAGAGAAAGAAACAATATCTATAATTCTGATCGTTTTTTTAATACAGTATTTTTGGGGTTTTAGATTAAAATATTTCTTTCTCAATTTCGTGAAATTCACAGAATTATTTTGCAGCCATTTCTCAGGAAAAATAATATCCATATTTAGACTTGAAATATAGATTGACTACAAAACTTCTTTCTGATACGTCTTTTTTAGGCTATTAGCCACAATGACAAGAATTGAGCCAAAGAAATTCATTTAGTAAGTGTCATATATTATACTAATATTTACAAATATTTACAATATCTTCATTTACCTATGCAGCAGCAACACCTGCAGAACTTGCACTAGATCCTGCAGCTGCAGCTCTATTAGTCTCTTTTACATCCTCTTGTAACTTGAATAATAAACATGTAACGAGAAATACTTCGGTCGTCAAATCAATATCTTCAATTGTATTTATTTCCAGGTATGTAGATAATTGAAACTCTGCCTTCTTTCTTTTTATCTCACTCTTTATAGTCTTTTGAAATTGGCCCAATTTAACAGTACTTATAAAACGTCTAGATTTATCACGACCTGAGAATCCCAAAGAATTGAAGATTCCTTTGGTCTTACTACCTAATAAAGGATTCAGTGGATTAACTTTCCCATCTATTAAATTATCTATTAAACTTTGTTGATGCTTATCTAATTCAAATAATCCGTAACAATAATAATAAGAAGAAAAACTCTGCCCATAAGATCTAACCCATCTATACCTCTTACCATTAAACTCAAAATCAGTAATGGGGAATCTTCGATGTTGATACAAATAAAGTTTTTCCTTCGGCAAATCGATTTCAAATACTTGATAGAGAAGATGTGACTTAGATTTAATCGTACAATATTTATGACAATCTGTATCTTCGTTGAAAACATCTTTCGGAATCTTTGTTTTATGAATTATTCTAGACCCTAAGAATTTAGGAGAAAATTTATATAATGGTATGTATTTACCTTGTTTATTTAAATCCTTTACATGTTCATTGGGATTTTTTTTGAATGAAGCATATTTTGCAGCCGAATCATCATCAACAAAAAATCGATGTGATCCACCAAATCTACTAGTCGTTAAAGGGAATTTATTGAAATAATTATTTCTTGTAATTGGAATATCAGGTACTTCCATTTTAAAGTTGATGGAATGGTAGGAAACAAATGACTTATATAACCATAGACAATGGTTATGAGATCTGTGAGTAATTATGAGTAACTAATCAAAAGAATACGGCTAAAATTAGAAACTGAATAAAATGAGATCCAAAATCAGGAAAAAAAGGGTCATTAAAGGAAGGAATACACATTCAATGAGTGTATGACTTTGTAAGCTGGTTCATAGATCAATTAATTCTAAATGAATGCTAGTAGAAGATCCGTGATCCTTCGCCGTTAGTCTCATTCAGTGCTCATGACACTCAAGGCTCATGCCCCTGTATATTTCGATAATATGCAATACTAGAGATAGAAACAAAGAGTCTACAGATCCAACGGTGTCACGTTTCATCACTCTTGAAGAATTTTTTGTGTTTAGCCCAAATATTAGTAACAGAGATCAAGAGAACAATTACCACAAGGATAGAAGACATTACATTCACCGTAAGAACACATTCATTGTAAGAACACATTTACCGTAAAATACCCCACTGTGCAAACTAGACTAATTGCGCTCTAAATTGCGTTCTTTATACTAAAATTATCGACATTAGACATGGTATGTACACACCCACACATGACATCATAAGAGTAACTATTCTACAAAGTCTTACGTAATAATTTATATATTCACACTAGGCCCATAAAAGAGTAAGATAATCTAAACCTTTCATTTTTGGATATGGTGGTTCTGGATAAAGTTCCATATCTTTAAAAATATTAGCTAAATCAACATCTTCAGGTTTTCTGAGTTTTGATTTTTTAACAATTTTATAACCGAAGTATAAAATCATAGAGAATGGAATAATAAAGTATGAGCCGAAAAAGTCACCAAAATCAAAGTTACCTTTGATAAAATTTGCAAAACCTCCAGTAAGCAAGAAAAGAACTGAAAAGAAAAGTGAAAACCAAGCAGCAAACTCAGAACCTTTGAGTTTGAATGGTAAATCATTTCTAGTATAACCTTGAGCTTTCAAAGCTCTTGTCATATTGATATGATTAACTGAAATAATGACCCAGTTTAATAAAATATTTGAAGCAGTAATTTTTTGGAACCATGAGAAGACATTTGAAGAACCTTCATCAGTTGACATATAAGCTAAAGGAATGAAAGCAATAGCAACACATACTGCAACCCATGGTAAACCATGTTTGTTAACTTTTAATAAGATCTTTGGAGCTTGTTTTTTAATAGCTAAAGCAAAAAGAGTTCTTGAAGCTTTAATAGTAGCCATATTTTGAGCAGAGAAAGCAGATGAACAAACAATAGCATTAATATAATGTGGTAAGACCTTGATTTGACCTTCCATAGCAACAACGAAAGGTGAAGCAGTTGCATCACCAGTTGGAGAAGAAATTTTTTCATTGTTTGATGGAACAATTAAACTTAAAACGAATACTGTAAGAACATAAAGGAAAACAACTCTATAAAAGACTCTTTTGGCAGCTCTATGAATGGCTCTTCTTGGATATTCAGTTTCACCAGCTAATAAACAAATAGCTTGAACACCACCATAAGAATAAACAATAGAATTAATGGCTTTCCAGAAACCAAGAAATTTACCTAAGTTACCAACAGTATATAAAGCAGCAAATGGACCTGGATCTTTCCAATATCTGAAACCAATTCTATCACCAGTTCCACCTAAATCAATTACTAAACCAGTAATAACTAAAATGACAATTAAAGTAAGTTTAAGAATACCAAAAATAAATTCAATTTCTCCATACCATCTAACATTATAACTGTTAATAGCAGCACAAAGAACACCAAAAATGGTGATCCAAACTGCAGGATTAATTGGAGTCCAATATTCCATAATAACAGCAACGGCAGAAAGTTCATTTGGAATTAAATTTGAATAAACATCAACCCAACCCATCATGAAACCAAGGGCTTCATCAGTGAAATGTTCAGAATGTCTAACATAACCACTTGTAGCTGGCATAAAACAACCAATTTCGGTCATACACATTTGATTAGCACCAACAATTATACCAACAATAATATAACCTAAAAACATACCTACAGGTCCAGTATTAGCTAATGTACCACCAGATGAAAGAAATAAACCAGTACCAAAAACACCCACAAGTGTAATCATACCAATATGTCTTGCTTTCAAAGCTTTACTTAATTTTCTTTCATGATGGAAAAGATCAACGTAATTTTCATCTAAACTTACGTTATTAAGAGATCCAACATCTTCTTCTGTTGCATATACGATATTTTTATCCTTTTCGTTATAGGACATGCTTTTGTCCTTTTCTGATTCCATTTTTATAGACACTAAAATTATGGCGCCATGGTGACTTTATATACTCACTTAGTAAAATTGTGGAAAATTACGATTTTTGCAACCTACTGATAAGGAAGGCGATAAGCGCATTTTACCACAAATCGCCGATCATTTTTACGTCAAAAGATCCACAATTTTTCTATGATGAAGATAGCATGGGGATAGATGTTTCTACACCATTAGACGGTGTTATTTTTATCTAAACACCTTGTAAATATTCACATTAATAGCTGGGTATAGATCTGATTTTCGATCTAAATTCCAGTACCTTATCTCTTATCTGTTGAGTGCGCTCACCCTTAGATTAAAGTCGGGGGGATTAGGTAAAATTTGGCGGGTTGAAAGTGCCGCAGATATTGTAACGGGTACTACCAGTTAATTCTCCATAGATAAGCTTATCAAGAGATTTGACATTGGGGATTGTTCAAGAGAAAGTGGTGGTAAGTGGTGGAGTAATTCTAGTAGAGTAAATGTAGATTAGTGTAGATTAGAATATATAGTATTATAATGTACCATAATAATAAACTTGGATTTAACATTTATTTAGAACTAATTGTAGCAAATATTATTGGCCAGGCTTTTGATGTAAAGTTCTATTGTTAAAGATCTCTCGAGGTTTACCCAATGCATCTGCCCCCTGAATCGGGCTAGTGCCCGACATCGCTTAAGTGTACCTTTATGGAAATTAAGATGGAATAGTAAAGATAAGTGAAAGAAATACGAACGTAGATAACAATGAGATAACCAAAAAGATAAAAGATAAGGTTGAGTGTTTAACGACAATATTTTTTTACGGATCTTATGAAGATGTAACCCGTAAATATTCAGCCGTATAGATTAGATGCCAAGCAAACAAGGTAAAACATGTCTTGTTTGAGTTATTTTTTAGTGTATCGTTGGGTGGAGTGATGTTGAAATGTGGCTTAAGAATTCATGAGATAACAGAAAAACGCCGAATGGTTTATAATACAAGGGTCAAATTGACTTCAAAGTGTGTAGAGAAATTTAAACGTAAATATAACGGAAAGATTTCTTCAATAAACTAGTTGAGAGATCATTCAGCGTATTTGTAATGTGGAAGTAGCCAATTCGACAACAGTGAACCGGATTTATTAGATTTTGTGGCTATTGAGGAGGGTTAGTAAGGGAATGTGTTCACTGAAGCAGTTAAGATTGAGTAACAAGTGTATTAGGAGTTATAAACAGTCACGGGAAGGAGAAGGAGAAGGAGAAGGAGAAGGAGAAGGAGAAGGAGAAGGAGAAGGAGAAGGAGAAGGAGAAGGAGAAGGAGAAGGAGAAGGAGAAGGAGAAGGAGAAGGAGAAGGAGAAGGAG
>JANIVJ010000105.1:0-30472 GCA_030555785.1 Yamadazyma kanchanaburiensis | reverse complement strand
ACTAGACACTAGACACTAGACACTAGACACTAGACACTAGACACTAGACACTAGACACTAGACACTAGACACTAGACACTAGACACTAGACACTAGACACTAGACACTAGACACTAGACACTAGTACTACAAACACTTATCTACACAGGCACTAGAGACACTGACAGAGCTGAGCCAACAGACCCCAGCTCTTCCTCTACATCATATAAAATAACAATTTATTCAGCTATCTGATCTATTTAGTTAATTTAAAAGTAGTGTGACATTTACCACAGTATTGTCTATCAGGCATCTTAGCCATGAAAATACCAGCACCACAAGTTTGAGATGGACATTCTCTTCTTAATCTTTCAACTTTTCCATCACCGTCAACTTTATAGTAAGTTAAAACAGCTAACTTGTTTTTTCTATGTTTGTGCTTGATTTTTTTTGGAGTGGTATAGACCTTCTTTTTTCTCTTTTTACCACCACCTCTTAATCTTAAGACTAAGTGAAGAGTAGATTCTTTTTGGATGTTGTAATCAGCTAAAGTTCTACCATCTTCTAATTGTTTACCAGCAAAGATTAATCTTTGTTGATCAGGTGGGATACCTTCTTTATCTTGAATTTTGGATTTAACATTATCAATGGTGTCGGATGATTCGACTTCCAAAGTGATAGTCTTACCAGTTAAGGTTTTAACGAAAATTTGCATCTTGGGTTCGTCTGCAAAGTTGCTTCTTTCTTACCAGGTGATGAAAAAAAATTTTATGAGGTCTCGAAAGAAGTAATGAGATTGGGTGTGTGTGAACCATAAATTGTTTGAAGTATGTGCGACTGTTAATTCTAGGGCTTGTGCCCTAGGTTGCAAATCGCATGATAGGTGATAAGGTATTAAGTAATAGATTAAATGTTTATGGGTTTGTATATGATAGTAGAGAAAAGTTGAGCAGTGGAGTAGATAATCAGACCCCTCAAGCAAAATCAAATAAAACTAAAAATCTTCTATTTTGTACAAAGTTACACAAATCTATTGAGTTAGTTATGGGGTTAGTCACATGTAGAACCAGTAATACATAAATACACCTATAAATCAAGATCAGACTCTTCATCATCATCCACATGTTTCTTCCTAGTTGTTCCTAAGTTGATCGTTTTCCTATTTATTACTCCTAATCTCCCCAAATACGCCTCTAAATTCTGATAACTAAAATCATTAGAATCATTACCTAATCTCTCAAATCCTACTAATCTATCTAATTCTTTACCGTTTCTATATATCACTACAAATGGAAGAACTTTGACCTTCAATTTCTCTACTAAAAATGTAGCCTTCTCTGCTTGTATGGAATACACCTTGACAGCCAAGTGTTTCTCTGCAAGTATCTATAGTTAGTAATATCCTTAGGCCATAAGGCTTTCTATACGTACCATTAACTTGTCATTCATTATTTTACATTTTTTGAAACCAGGTTGATAGAAGTGGACTATAGAATACTCTGATTTCATGACGTATTCCATAAGTTTCTTTTCATCTTCGATATCTATCACATCACCAAATTGGAAATCAGAATTTTTAGCATCTTTAACTTTGCGAAATTCTTCACTCAATTGTTGGATTCTGGACTCTCTATATTGTTGAAGAACTGAGTCGTCTTCGTCAAGGAGTTCAAGGAGATCATCTTCATCTACTTCATTATTCTGAAGGTTTTGTTCTTGATAAGTTTCAAGAAGTTTAGCTTGTTTCGAGTCCATACGCGTGTTGTGCGTAAAATTTGGAGACAAGTAGATAGCAGACCACCAGCACTATAGGCACCAGAAACACCAGGACCAGTACCACAAAGTCCAGGTCCAAGGTCCATGCAATACCTCACCTCCACCTCTTCTCCACCAACTATACTCACCATTTATAAAGGATTCTCTGTCAAAACTCTCAATACCTCCTCAATATTCTTACAACTTTCTAAAGTCTTCTCATCTAATCCCTCCAACTCATCACCCTCTAATAACTCAATTGATTTATTCACATTACCCTCTATGGCCTTTACAGTCTGTAAGATCATCTCAAGCTCATAAATAATCTTCTTTTCAGAGTCACTACCTTCTACAATCATTCTAGTATAAATGCGAAAATATTAATGCTATAAAATCTATTTATCAAATACGTTACCTAATTTCGTTACTTCTGCTAAAACATTATTTGTTTGTTCTTTAACCGTTTCCGTTACTGTTTCGGTTACACATTCTGTAACCTCTTCTAAATCTTTAATTATTGACGTCAGTAAGTCAAAAATCCCACTTTCTTTCCATTTCTCTGTAAGACTTTCTAATACATTTTCAAATGCTTGTTTCCCAATTTTAGCATTTTGACCAAATCTTTCAATTGACCAATTTTCGATCTTATCACAAATCCTTGAAAAATTAGAAAATGCTGTTATCTCTGCTTGTTGTATAAATTTTGTACGGTTAAAATCTGGTTTATAAATTACTGTCTCATTAACTGATAGTAAATTATTCATTGTAAGATTATGACTTTTCATGATAAGAGTTTTATTGTTTAAATCCACTTCACTGATCTCTCTGACGTATGAATACTCTTGACCACCAACTAAACAACTTAACCATTTAGGAATTGGCTGTTTACAACCAATTAATCTTTCAGTCCTTAGAATTCCTGTTTTCGCATCAATATCTCTTGCAAGAATATCAACGGAAACAACATGCGTTGAAAGCTCATTTGGGTATTTTTGCCAATTGGCTGCTGTGACTTGATCCCATGGATATTCGAAGTAATGACTCGTTTCAAATAACTTCATTATGTTAATTATTAGTTTTAAGGAATGTTACGGGTTTAAAAATTTTCACGCGGAAAAAGAAATTTGGTTGCAAATCCGAGTATGACCGTTATTAGATAAGCTATCTTTTTTCTAGAACATTAAATGGGAATTCCATTTCTGTGTCTGTTTCACCTTCGTCACTAAATTGGGAAAGATGATGGGAATTAGATGGTGTCATACCTTTTGACTTTGAAGATTTCCGTTTTTTAGGTGTAGGAGACGATAGTTTAGAAGGTCCTACGATTGGTCTAGTGTGTATTGGGGTAGAATTGAACCCCATAGGAACAGGATCCACAGGAAGTTGGGATGAGAATAGGCGTCTAGGATTCGATTCGGTAGGAATTGGTTCAACTGGCGGAAGATTAGCAAATGATGCATTGAGTCGTTCTGGATCTGGATCTGGAAATCTGAGGGGAGAAATCGGGTCTGGTCCTGTAAAGGTTTTGGGTGTATGCATCTCGGATGTTTCTGCTGGAGATTTTGCTGTGGCTGTATCTTTGGTGTTTTTACTTGGTGTAGCTCTATCAGTTGCCTTGTCTGTCCCGTCTGTCTTATCTGTCTTATCTGTCTTACCTGTCTTATCTGTCTTACCTGTCTTATCTGCCATATCTGTCTTATCTGCCTTATCTGTCTTATCTGTCTTCTCTGCGTTTTTAGCCGCTTCTTCAGCTGCTGCTCTTTCTGCTGAGGCCCTATCGAAGAAATAAGTGTGTTTAACTTTAGGTTTCTTAGATCTCGACTTTGTTTCTTTGGATTTCTTTGATTCTTTATCCTTGCCTCCTTTCCTTTTAGCTTCTTTTTCTTTGACCTCCTTCTCTTTAGCCTCCTTATCGCTCTTCCTTTTTTCCTTCTTAGTCTTTTTGTCTTTCTTGATCTCCTCACCTTTTTCAGATTTATTTGACTCTTTGGCTTCTTTGGACATTTTGTGGTCTTGGCTATCTATTTTCTTCTTATGCTCTTTGTTCTCTCTGGACTCCTTAGATTTCTTACGTTCTTTGGACTTCTTTGAGTCTTTGGGTTTCTCAAAAGCCATTGACAAGGAATCTGTTGTATGAGCAACTTCCTCCACATTTGAATTGGTGTTTGGACCTTTGTGTCTCTTGTGTTTCGTGTTTGAATTGTTCTGATTTTTGCTCTTTTCATTCCTGTTCTCTGTTCGGGAGCTTGGTTCAATAGTTTGTGAATGGTTCAAGGTGGTCCCTTCACTTTCATCATCACTATTCGTAACCAAAGTGGGGCTCCTTCTTCTCTTATGTACCTTAATTTCAACACTTTCGTCGTGATCCTTTTCTGTGTTACTCTCTTTCCCATCATAATCCGTAGGTTTAGCGTCCTTTTTATCTGTTCCGCAGAGTATTCTTTCATTTTCTACCTCTGCAGGATCGATGACAAGTTCACCATCATCAATGAAACTTTCGGTATTAATTTCTCCACTCTCGTTAACACTCTGTTCTTCTTCATTTGCACTACCCCCTTCTTCTTCTTCTTCCTCCTCCTCCTCTAAATTCTCTTCTGATTCAACTCCTTCTCCTCCATTATCGTACTCTTCCTCATCTTCCTCATCTTCATCTTCTTCGTCTTCTTCATCTTGAGCTTTCATTATGAACATATCTCTATGTGTGGCATTCTCTCTCTCTTCTTGCTCCCACTCATCCTCTTCTCCAGTCTCTTCTTCCTCTTCTTCATCTGATGCTATGGTTTCTTCTGACAAGTTGGAATCATTAAATGATAGGATTTTCCTTGGTTGAGTTTCTTCTTCGGTTCTTTCCATGTCAATTTCAGGTGAACCTGGTACTTCTAATGTAACTTCGTTTTCATTCTCACGTTCAGTAATGATATCTTCTTTATCATTTTCAATGACCTCAGTATTGCCTTCCTCTTCCTGTTCGTTGTCTTTAGTATTATTTTCTTCTTCTTTCCCATTGTTATTGTTTTCAGAGCTGGAATTTTCTTCCAAAGATTCTTCGTTCTCTGTTTCACCCGCTAAAATTTGTGAAGAATCTTCAGTGTCTCTCCAGTCATCATCATTCCGTCTAGATCTCCAATCATCTTCTGGGTCTCTCCTGTCATCCTCTGACTCTGATGTCAGCCTTTTGGTCTTATTTGCTTTAGTTTTGATAGGTTTAGAACCCCAATCTTCATCTTCTTCCATGTCTTGCTCGGAACCTGAATACCACCCCTCATCCGTATCCGCTTTCCTCAAATTATCTAATCTCTCTAATTCTTTTTCTTGTTTCCTTTTCTCTCTTCTGGCCCTTTTCCTTTCTGCTTTACCAGTTATTATCTGCGCTGGTTCATCTTCTATAGATCTAATATCTTGCATATATTTCGAAACAAATCGATCAAAATATGTTAAGCACTGGTCTGTTACATTATACTGAATAAGCTTCCTTAACTCTAATGCTAAATCCTGGATGTTTCTCACGTCTGCAACTGATTGTTCTTTTAATTTCGTATCAGTTTGCTCGTCTTGTTTCAATTCTATATTACTTTCTATGATCTTATCAAAGCCGTAATCAGTAGAGATGTGTTGTAACAAATGTGGAAATGGAGGGAAATTCATAGCATTGAACCATCTGATCATATGACTTTCATGAACGTTCAACATTAAAGATTTTGCGGCTAATTCTTGATAAACATTGTCATCTTTATGATGAAATTGAGCATGAGCAGAATTTCTGAATCCTTCTTCGTTATTAATGATCTTAATACAAAGTCTTAGAAAATCATAGTATGGCTCAAGATGCTGGAATTTATAAACCACTGTATTAAATGCAATTTGAATTGAATCGGCAATTCTACCTACTGTCTTTGTGGTTAAAACTCCATCCATTATATATACCAACATTGACCTAATAAATAAGATGAAAATCCCATGATCAAGAGGAGAACATCTACTACTAGTATAAACAAGTTTGACATTGGAATATGTAGTGTTCATGAAATACATGGGAGATGCTTCCAAACACAAGATTGAATTAGGAGGAAGCAAACCATTTAATCTTAATAAATGACACTTGAAGATGTAATTAGAGATATATCCCGACTTATTCATATAAAAATTCGGATTATCGGTACTTGTCAAAAAATTGGTCACAATCAAAGGTTGCAAAAATTCACCTTTAAAATTCATACATATCCCAACCGTCATAATTCTGGGTACTTTCAAGTCAAGGCTTATGTCATGAAATTTTTCAAAGTATGAATTCAAATTAATTGAATATTTACGAAAGAAATAAACCCGAGATTCTCCATAAGTACCACGATAACGACTTATTTTTTGGGTATCTAAATGGAAACTTCTTAATAGTTTCCCATCGGTGATATACGGACTCATCATGGTATTTATGTGTTGTAAATGCTGGGAAGTTAACTCATTCATGACAGCGGAAATTTTTATAGGTGATCCAAGTATACGTTCTACTACCAGAGCGAAAGAGTTAACTAAAGCAATATCTATTTTCACTGGTAAATTGGCCATACGCCTTTGACAGTAGTATTGGACTACCATCGATGTTACCATACTGACATCCCTGGGTACTGAAGCTAAAGTAGTAGCAGTAAGTATTCTAGGAGTTTTAGGTTTCGTAGAAATCTGATTTTGAAGCTCCGCATCTTTTAAGATCCAACGATTTAACGAAGATTTAGATATTGGAATGGATCCTTGGAAATATCTTAAGGTATCAGCTTGTGTATGATGAGGATTACTTAGTAATTGAGCCTTATGGTACTTGAGTACCTCATCCTGATGCTCTGCTACCATCTTGAACTGATCTAGGCCGATAGAAACGCGAGTTAGCGATGATTTTGCGATGAGGTCTCCCAATAAAAGGTGAAAACTACAACGTTTATCAAGAGATTATAAAGGAATTCGTTAAGAGGTGAAAAAGATATAGAGTGATGTGTGCTGAATTGTTCTTGACTTTTTCTGTTGAAAAATAATACGAATCCATGAAATACGAGTCTTACAAAAGTGCTGAAAATATTCTATCAGGCAGTTTGAAAAATACCTTCAAGGCATTTCTCACATTTAAATAAAATATTCCCAAACAAAACATTTTACATCCCAAAGAATCCCAGACAGTCCAGTCTAGTGCATAAAAAAATATAGGTATTATTTGGCCTGCTACACGACCAAATATTTTTTCCGAAAAAATCCAACTATTAGTGGTTGTCAGGTGACTCAGCCCCACCTATTGATGGTCAGGTCTTTATAAACAAACACTCGTTATGATTTCTTCGTTTAAAAAGAACAATGAATCGCAACTTAAGCACCATACAGTCTTATGATTCTGAGCAATACTTCTATTGTTATTGAAGTTTTCAGGTACTCCATTCTAATCGAGGTTAAAATACTTTGATCCCTTTGGGTAATGTATCGCATGAGAACAATTAGGAAAAACCTCTCATAACAGATGTGCGACCTGTACATCTGAAACCAAATGAAACAGAGATGTGATAAGCTTTAAAGTTGATCCATTAGATTTGATGGGTAACAGAGCTTGATGATCCTGTTCTGACCAAAGTCCTTTCTTCTACACCAGTAGCTCATTCAAATCTAACTTTATGCGATAAATTCTCGTACATGTGACTATTCTTGGATTCCTCTAATTTTCTTGCTCTGGGGTAAAATTACAGAATGCTTAGTTATAAACACAAATGATTCAACAAATGTTTGGAGCTTAAGCTTAATTGTGTGATGTGACATAACCAAGCCAAATGCAATGAACAAACCCAACAAGGCTCTGTTCGGCCAAAAGATCGGAAATAAAACAAAATCAAGGAAATTTAATGTACAGAGAACAACTAAGTTAATCACATCTGAATATAAGCAATATTCTTAATAGCCTGAGCCCTCATTAGAAACCTCTTTACCTTACCTGCCATGTTCATTTAACACAGGTTTTTCAAGGGTTGACAACAATAACCGCTGAGTTTATATACAGACTTGGATCTGTATATTACACGAGACCTTAAAAAATAATTTAAAAAACCTTCGGAAATATTCCGAAAACAGTAAGTCCTCATGTCATCGGGCGGGTTTAGCCAGTAATTCAATTATGATAATGGAAGCACAAGACTTTGAAGAAGTTAAACTAATTCTCAAATTCATCTCCCCATATTTTAATTATTAATCACACATATGTCACCCCTGTCAACCCCATCAGCCTTCTTCCATTTTAAGTAATGGATAAATGACTTTTGGGCTTGTTCCTGCATATAAACCTGGAATGAGCAAGTCTGACAATAAACCATCTTATCAGTTTTGAACTCTGAATTTTCAGGCACAGTTGTATTATCTTTGCTCCAGGATAATTTTTATTCTTTGACTAACTTCAACTTTAAATGATTCGATCTCTTTCTTATATATTGAAAAGAGGGATCCTTCTTTTAATAATTGTGAATGCTATCTACTTCACTGCTAGTTACACTCTCAATAAGGAAGAATTTTCATTTAAAAAAATTTATAAAAATACTGGTTATTTAAATTATATTTATATTGATAATGAAAGTTTAGAACCAACTTTGAACTATCAACAAGAACTTGAAAAGTTGATGAAAAAAGTTGAAAAGAATGAAAATAATAAATTTTGGTTAAAAGATACCGATTTAACCAATACCAAAGTTACTATTAATCCAAATCATTTTTTACCAGATTCACTTGATCCACATGCTTGGGTAAATAAAGACACCATGTTTCATGACGTGAGAGTTACTGTGGCTTTGTATTTGAATTATGTAAGAAACAAATTAGCAGAAGTCGAAAGAACAAGAATAAATACTGGAGATAAGAGTAAAACAGGGAAGGCCAAGATCCTTGAAGCAACTGATTCCAAGTCATCCAGGGAAGATGCTCAAGAGGTATCCGACAAAGAAGAAAGTTTAACTGGTATTCCGACTGTTCCATTCAGTTGGAGTGATTGGATTGACTTCACTGATTTAAATAGTGAACTTTCTCTTGCTGTTGAAAATAGAAAATCTTGTAAATGGGTTGAAGGTCATATTGATAAAGGTAATAGGTATAGATTTGAACACCTTCATTGTATGAATAATGAAGATCTTAGTCCTAAGGAAGTTAAAAGTTTTGGATTTGATAGACATGAACAATTACCAGGAATTATCACCAGTGATTTCTCACTTAATAGAGGTACAATAGATGTCAGAATTGCACAAGCAAGATCTTATACAATGACACATATGCCAAAACCATTTAAACTTTTATTTTTGAACAAGCATAATGGGACTTTTGAAGTAAATGTAGAACAAGGAGTACCAAATAAAAGAATTATAAAGTCAGATTTGATGAAAACTTATTTAGAAGATAACAATTTATGGAAGAATTCTAAAGGTCCTAATGAGTTAGTTTTGGATCCTGTTGACGAATTTAGAAAATTAAAGTATCAAATTAAACCAACATATATTCATCCAGATGAAGATATTTATCATGTTTATAATACCACACATTCATTCAATGATAAAAAGTCAAAGACCCTTTCACTTCCACCAGATGCATTCCATTATGGACCTGAAGATATTGATGCACAATTGGAAATTTTTGATACAATTGCATCTATAACACCATTAAGTCATTCTCAAGAATCATATGTAAGGTCACTTCAACTTTCTAAAGAAAGAAACACGAGAACTGAGGACGTTTATTTCAGACAAGCCACACTTCTTTTTGATAAGAAGAATAAAGATCGTGATAGAGGTTATCATTATGATTGGAGATTTTTTGTTGGAACTCTTACTACTTATAAAGGATGGACAGCAGAAGAATTAACATTAAGACAAGAAGTAATTCTTGATAGATTAGCTAGAAATTGGTTCAGATTTGCCGAAGAAAAAGGTTTTGTTTCATGGATTATGCATGGACCTTTATTATCATGGTATTGGGATGGTATGATGTTCCCATTTGATAATGATTTAGATATTCAAATGCCTGCAAAAGATTTAGCAAGATTAGGAGAATTATATAATCAAACCTTAGTTATTGAAGATGTTGAGGAAGGTTTTGGTAAATATCTTATTGATATTGGTACTTATGTTCATAATAGAGATAAGAGTCTTAAAGAAAACCATATTGATGCAAGATTTATAGATGTGGACACTGGGCTTTATATTGATATTACTGGATTAAGTGTAAGTGAATTTGAAGTTCCAGAAGATTATGAAAAGGATAAAGAACTTGTTAATATCTCACAAGAAAATAAAGATGATCTTACATATAATGATCGTAGAAAACATCTTTATAAGCATGATCAAATTTCACCATTAAAATATTCAATGTTAGGAGGTGTACCAGTTTATTTACCAAATGATATTACTAAAAGATTAATGTTTGAATATCCAGATGGAATTACAAAACCAGAATTTCATAAATGGTATTATATTCCAAAGATTTCATTATGGGTTGCCAAATATAGATTAACAACAGCTTTTGATGATAATGATTTTAGAAAAATGTCAACAGATAAAAATGAAAATGGTAAAATAGATGATGATGCATTACATGAATTAATTCTTGATATGGATGAAAGTCAAGTAATACAATTACTTAAGAATGATGATGAAATTCTTTGTGAATATTATAAGACAAGACATCTTTCAGAAATTCATGATTTAGAAAAACGTTATATGTTTGCAATTACAGAGAAAGTTAAAGCAGAAGGTGGTGAAGAAAGTTTTACAATTTCTGATAAAGTATTAAGTGGTAAAGATTATGATGATTATAATAAATTCGTTAATGAAAAAATAAGAATGACAAAACCTTTAAGAAAATCATTATTTCAATTTGAATATGTCGATCAACCTCTTCATCATTTAGAGTTTAAGAAAGAGGAAGAAGAGCTTAATTCAATAAATAGAAAGGGGAATTTTTAAAGGATTTATAGATAATAAAAGTAATGAGATAATACTATCTAATTCGTTTCCTCTCTTTGTGTCATTCTTTTCTTTTTGTGTCAGTGATAAATATTTGCATCTTCGCGATCTAGAATTATTCATTTGTAAGAAACCATGTTAGCAATAAAAAGAGGATTTAGTACAGCCAGACATTTGAAGTCAGCTATTCCTTCAAGATATAGAACAAGTGTATTAGAAAATGGATTAACTGTTGCTAGTGAGTTCATGCCAGGTACCAAAACAGCAACTGTAGGAATGTGGATTAATGCCGGTTCAAGAGCAGATGATCCAAAATCAAGTGGAACTGCACATTTCTTAGAACATTTAGCTTTTAAAGGAACTGATAGAAGAACACAATTGAATTTGGAATTAGAAGTTGAAAATATGGGATCACAAATTAATGCATATACTTCAAGAGAAAATACAGTTTATTATACAAAATGTTTATCCAATAAAATCGATGGAAGTATAGATATTTTAAGTGATATTTTAACTAAATCAAAACTTGATCCAAGAGCTATTGAAAACGAAAAACATGTGATCTTACAAGAAAGTGATGAAATTGATAAAATGTATGATGAAGTAGTCTTTGATCATTTACATGCTATAGCATTTAAAAATCAAGACTTAGGTAGAACAATTTTAGGACCAAGAGAAATTATTAAAATCATTAATAGAAAGAATTTGGTTGAATATATTACTACAAATTATAAAGGAGATAGAATGGCATTAATTGGAGTTGGATCAGTTGATCATGATGAATTAGTTGAAAAAGCAAATAAATATTTTGGTCATATAAAAAAATCAGATGTACCATTTAATCAAAGTGGGGGGGATTTACCAATTTTCCATGGAGATGAAGTTAGAATTCAAGATAGTACAATGCCAGTTACCCATATTGCATTAGGTGTTGAAAGTGCAAGTTGGTCTGCACCAGATTTTTTTACAGCATCAGTTGCAAGTGGAATTATTGGTCATTGGGATAGATCACTTGGTATTGGTTCAAATTCTCCATCTCCTTTAGCTGTTGCTTCATCAACTGGAGGTCCAAATAATCAACCTATTGCAAATGCTTATATGTCATATACAACATCATATGCTGATACAGGATTAATGGGAATTTATTTCACTGCTGATAAAGATGCAAATTTAAAATTATTTATTGATGCGTTTTTAAAAGAATGGGCAAGATTCAAATCTGGTGATATAACAGAAGAAGAAGTTGAAAGAGCAAAATCTCAATTAAAAGCTTCTTTATTATTAGCTCTTGATGATTCAACAGCCATTGCAGAAGATATTGGTAGACAATTGGTTAATACAGGTTATAGATTAAGTCCAGAAGAAGCTTTCGAAAGAGTTGAATCTATTACAAAAAATGATGTTGTAAATTGGGCTAACTATAGATTAAAAGATAAACCAATTGCTTTAGCAGCTCTTGGTAATGTTCAAACTTTACCTTCACATACTGAAATTCAAAATGGATTATCTTGGTAATCTACTCTGTACATATATATAATACAATAATAATATTTATTAGGTTTTCTCTTGAATAACATCCTGTGCTACATCATTTCCTTCTTCTTCGATTTCTTCTTCTTCATTATCTCCTATTAATACATCTTCATTTGGTACTCGTTTCATTAATTCAGGTGGTGGGAAAAGTTTACCAATACTCTCCATCCATCTTTTTCTTTTATCTAATAATGATCTTAATCCTGTATTCATAGCTTGTTGTTGAGCTGGATTAAGTTCAACTTTATCGGCTTTCTTCTTTTTATTTTTACTTTTCAATCTCTTCATATATGCTTGATCAACTTGTTTGTCTAAATCTTCTAAAATTGTACAATATTCTTGATAGGCAATTTGTTCTTCAACTAATGGTATAAGTTTTTTCTTATGTTGTCTATTTCTTGCTGCTGCTTCTTTAAGATCTTTTTGTAACATTCTAATTTCTGCACTTACTTCATCATCTTCTTTATTTTTTATCCATTCATCTGTATCGATAATACTTCCACTTCTTGATTCTGTTTTAATTGGTCTACCGTTGATGCTTAATTTACTTTTATTTTCATCTTCATCATTTGGTAAATTCATGAATATTCCAATATATTTCAATTCTCTTTTAAGACGTTCTTCAATAGAATGAAAATCATTAGTTTCTGATGTTAATTCATAATCGTCAATACTTGAAGTTTTGGATAACTGTGTTGCCACAGTTTCTTCATCATTTTCTGCTGCTGAATACCCATTCTCCAGTTCTTCATCTTCCATCGTTGTTTCTTCATGAATACTAAGTATAGCTGAAAGCAATCTACTGGATAATGGTCCACATGAAATTTCTTCTGTATATAATTTATCATCCTCTAATTCATCAATATCTCCTCTTGCTTTATATGCTTCGATTGAAGGTTGTGAATATCCTGCATTACTTAATTTTCCCCCTAAACTTGAATCTTCATCTGCCCAAACATCAGCATAAAAATTCCCCAATTTCGGTATTATATAAGGACTTACATCTGGATCATAATTTTGTTTTTCTAGACCAGGTGGAAGAATGTATTTTTGATTTAAAAATTTTGAATCATCATTTGAAAATGGTCTATAGAATGATTCGATATATGATTGAAATGTTGTGAATTGAACTTGATTACTTGGTGCTTTATTTTTTGAAAAATCAATGTTTGGAATTTTTCCTGGTAAAAGATCTTGAAGATCATTTTCTGGATATGATGCAACCCCATATTTTCTTTTAAGATATTCTTTACCTTGGGTTTCAAGTCCGTTATTATCTTCTGAAAATAATCCAAGTTCTTCTACTGCACCTTTAGATATTGATTGAGGTGTAACAAATTCAGATTTAGGATTTTTAAGTCTTGTATCATTTTCATGAGTGAAATGACCTGTTTGAACAGGAGGAACAGGGTCATCAGGTGAGTTCAATCTTTCAGGTTCTACAGTTGGTTCTTTTTCTTCGATTATTTCCTCTGTCTTTTTCTCTTTTTTAGCCAATGGAATATCATCTTCTTCATCTTCTTGATCTTTTTCCTTTTCAGAATCCACATCTACAACAGGTTCTGGGTCAGGTACAGCCTCTGGTTCTTTTTCTTTTTCAAGTTTGATTTTTTTCTTACTTATTTCCAACTCTTCTTCAGGTTCTTCTTCAACTTCAGAAGCGCTTCTTTTCACACTTTTTGAAACTTCTTCAACTTCTTCAGAAACGTTGTTAATTTTTGACTCTATTAAAGAAATTATGGAATTATCTGATTCAAGAGGACCTTCCAATTCTTTTGATAACTTATTAAATAATTTTTTAAGATTAAGTAAAATGTTCAAATTAGGCACTTCTCGGACTGCATCACCATCGAGCAATCCAACAGATGCATCATAGCTAAGTTTCAACTCGTTGATTATATCATCGAGTGTTGTTGATGCGGAATGTGATCCTGCTACAGACATACTTTAATAATATGAAATGTGATAGATCGTTTCTCTCCAAAGGTATTGACTTGAAAGAGCGCGGCAATGGAGTTTTGTATGGTACACGAACAGAGAATATAAAGAATCTAATATTTATTATATATACAAGCATTAAGGAGTAAAATTAGATACGTATTGTTGATCTTTTCTTTCTTTAACACGATCGACCAATTTTTTCATTATATCATTCTTTTCCATTGGTGCATCTTGAGGTCTATTCCATTCTTTTGGAAATTTTGGAAGAGGTTTTAATGGTTTAGAATGACGAGTATCTATTGGAATATCACTAAAATCATCTTTTAAGTCTTTAGATGCTTCAAGTAATTTATTGAATTTTTCCATAATTGAACGAGCATTTTGAGTTGGTTCTGGATGTTCTTGGATTGAAAATTTAAATAATTTCTTATTATGATTGAATTTATTTCCTGCTAAGATGATGAATTTTTTTTGTTGTTTTTCATTTAAATTCAAATCTTTCAAATAAACTGATAATGTGACTTTACGATTAGAAGAATTTGATTCATTACTAAAATCAGTATGATAAGTTAATTTTATTGGAGTTTCAGAATCTGATTTTGGTTTATATGGTTGACGAAGTTTTGCTAAAAGTGGCATTTCAAAAGCACTAATTCTAGTTAAATGTTCATTTCTTCTTTCATCATGGAGGGTTTGTCCACTTGAAACAACTTCAACATTACTTCTTTTTGGTGGTAAACCTCTTTCTCTCATTGGTGTATTATTCATATATCTTTCTTTGAAATTATCTATTTCGTAAACATATTCCAAACTTGGGGATTTCTTTTGTAATGCTGTGAATGTAGATAAGATAGCTCTTCTTTCTTCATCATTTGGATTATAATTTTCTTTTAATGAATCTTTACGTAAATTATGTAATTCGATGATTCTGTCTGCTGGTAATCCTTCCCAAGCATGAGGATTTAAATGAAGAGTACTTGCTTGTGTACTTTTATAACGTAATATGGAATGGTTAATAGTCTTTATATGACCATTCATCACTTTCATCTTATTGGACATTATAGATTCTAACTATCTTTGAACAAATTTTTCACTGCGCACTGTCAATTTTTATCATGGACACGTCTATTTAATACAAACTAATCATTTGATTCTTTTTTAATCCTTTTAGAATCTGGTGATGAATTAGATTCTTCTTCTCCTTGTTTCTTTGGCCTTTTCTTGAAAAATTGGTCAATTCCTCCTTTACGCTTTTCTTTCACACTTTTTATGAGATACTCTCCTTTATTAGATATTTTCCCCACGTCTTTAGAAACTTGGTGACTCTTAACACTATCGTATGCTGGATTTGTTTTGGTTTCTAAACATTTTGTAAGTAGTTCGTTCGTAGATT
Organism: Yamadazyma kanchanaburiensis; assembly: GCA_030555785.1. Classification (NCBI taxonomy): domain Eukaryota; kingdom Fungi; phylum Ascomycota; class Pichiomycetes; order Serinales; family Debaryomycetaceae; genus Yamadazyma; species Yamadazyma kanchanaburiensis. Next base: position 14,905 of record JANIVJ010000105.1, on the reverse strand, counting down.
TTAAGCTTGGGTTTAACCAATCATTCCAGGCTTTTGTGTGCGGTTGCAAAAATATTGGTTTTCTACCATGTAACCAAGAAAGGTCTATCTTGTCTTCTTTATCAGCAGGACCTGTTATAATAGTAAAGGATGAAAAATACAGGGTTTCTTCTGACTGGTTATTAAACTGATTCGTGAAGTGTTTATTGTGAGAATAGAACCCTGCTAAAAAGATCAATGGGCTTTCACTAGAATAAACATAATAAGGTACTTTGTCATTCTTTGTTTTTAGCCATTCAAAATATCCTTGAATAGGTACTACACATCGTGAATTTTTACATGAATTCCAAATTGGGGAACCTTGTAAAAGAGTTTCTCTTCTACAATTAAAATGTTTGGCTTGTTCTCTTCTCAAAGATTTCAAAGATTCTGATTCAATACTGGAATCAGGTTTCGTCCAATTATTGACCAAGCCAAATGCCAGCGTTTCCATAATGAACTTTTCACCTTCTTTATATATGACAACTTCATTATTAGTTGGAGCAACATTATATGATTGATTATACCCATCTAACCCGTTCAAAAGGATGATTGAAACTTCATGTTCATTTCCTTCCTCGTCAATTTCCTTAGCAGAATATGAGTTATTGTCTTCATCGACACATTCAACTGTATTATTTTCTGCATAGGATTCTCTGCTTTCGTTGCTCCTGTTACCATTGTCTCTATTTCTTGAGCTCAATGCATTTCCACTAAATGCCCCAACTAAATCTGCTGGTTCCTTGTTTGTTAGTTGGTTCTGTACGGTTCAACTCTATATACGTACAATAGTCAATGCATATCTTCCACACATTATCTTTGATTTATTTGGGTTGCGAAAATCATAAATCTCACAGAATGTCCGGTGATAAATGATAAAAAATAGACTTTTAAATAAGCGACATTCAGTTCATATCTTCATTAAATAAATATCTAAATACTCTACTCATACTCGTAGCTATCTTCGAAATTCGTCAGACAATCGGGATCATCTGAATAATTATCCTTCTCATTCCCATCAAAGTAATCTGGTTGATCTTCTTTACTAAGAAACTCATCATATGGATAGTTACTTGATGAAGGCTCAACTTCGTTATCAGACAATGGGTATTCATCTTCCATTATCTCTTTGTTATTTTCATAATCAGTGGCTTTACGTATCAATTGTTCCTTTAACTTGATTCTTTGTCTTTTGAAATCTAAATAATGTTGTCTATCCTCTTCAGCCTTAGCATAATCTTCCGGACTAAGTTCAGGATCTTTCCCATCAAGAAAATGTTTCTCATCCACAAACTTAGTATCTTTTAATTCTTCAGGCATATATTCTTGATGAACTTTACCATTATCAAAGCTTGGATTATATCTGTAAGTATCACCATATCCCATTTCTTTCATTAATTTAGTTGGAGCATTACGAAGGTGTAAAGGAATTTTATAAGATGTTGCTTCAGGCTTTTCTTTGAATAAACCTTGTGCTGATCTAAGAGCTCTATAAGATTTAGTGGATTTTGGTGATTTTGCAAGTCTTACAGCACAATGGGCAAGTATAATTTCACCTTCTGGCATACCAATGAATTCAAGTGCATCTTTTGCAGCTACAGCAAATGGTAAACAAGAACTATCTCTTAACCCAACATCTTCACTTGCTATAACAATCATTCTTCTTGCTATGAATAAAGGGTCTTCACCACCAACTAACATTCTAGTTAAATAGAAAATTGCAGCGTCGGGGTCTGAGCCTCTGATTGATTTATGAAATGCACTTATAGTGTCATAATGTGATTCTCCATGATGGTCGTACATTTTTTGATAATTTCTTGTAGAAAGTAAGGGTTCCAAAACACTTTTGTCTATTTTAACAACCCCTAACTTGGGTAAACTATTAATTTTTACTTCACCTGGTTCAATTCTTTGGAATTTTGGTCCTGACAAATATGCATTTACAGATTCCAAGATATTCAAAGCAACTCTGGCATCACCACTACTTAAATTAGCTAAATAATCTATAGCGCTTTTATTCAAAGAGATCAAATGTAAGTTGAAAACATGTTTTCTAGTTTGATTTAGTAAGAATAAACCTCTATTAAGAATCTTTACTAATGCATCATGTGTCAAAGATTCCATCACGAATGTATGCATTCTGGATAAAAGTGCATTGTTCAATGTAAATGAAGGATTTTCAGTTGTGGCTCCAAGAACGGTAACAATACCTTTTTCTATCACAGGTAACAACAAATCTTGTTGAGCTTTATTAAATCTATGAATTTCATCAAGGAAAATTAGAGTCTTCTTTCCACTAAGATTTCTATCTCCTTCTGCAGCAGCGAAAGCTTCTCTTAACTTTGCAGCTGTTGCTGTTGGACCTGAAAGTTCAACAAATTTATAATCCGTAGAATGTGCAATAATTCTAGCCAATGTAGTCTTTCCTACACCAGGAACTCCCCAAAGAATGAATGATGGAATATCCAGAGACGAAATAATATTTCTTAATAATCCGTTAGGTCCGACCAACTTTTCTTGACCATAAAAGTCATCTAGAGATTTTGGTCTTAGTCTTTGTGCTAAAGGAAGTTTGGAGTCTCTTCTTAGCTGAACAATTTCTTGAACTCTTTTGGAAGGTTCTATTGTAACTTGTGGAGCCAAAACAGGTGAGCTTGGTAATTCAAATGTCACCTTCTTTTTAGGTTTTTCTTCAGGTTGTTCTTTTTTTCTCTCATTGGCGTATTTCTCTGCTTCTAATTTATTCTTCTCCTTCAACCTCTTTTCTGCTATCAATAGACTGGTCAAAGAAGGGCCAGATCTTTCCTTTTCATTCTTTGTTCTTTTATCAGTGAAAGAATCTTTCTTAAGACCTAAGACTTCAAACGGGTTCAATTTTTTCTTGGGCTTTTCCTTTTCTTCTTTGGCCTTCCTTTTCTTCTGCTTTATCCTCTCCTTCTCAGCATTATCTAAACAAGAGTTAACATGTAGTTCTAGTTCACCTGCCGGGAACTTTTTAGTACATACTGGGCACTCTGTTTCCATAGATACTTTAAGAATAATCGCGTTTAGAGATCGCGTCTATGTCAAGACGTTCTACAAGAGAAATCAGAGAACCTACAGGAATTCTATAAAATTCGACATGGGTCCTTCCTCGCTCTATAAGCTTTTTATTTTCGTCTACTCTTTTTTTCTTACAATCTATTACCTTTTCACAGGATAAAATCTATTGAGCTGCGACGCGATGAAGAATTTTTCATTCTTATCTTATCTCTAAAATGACAGTTGATAAAGTCTGGAGACATATTCCACTTAAACCGGTAGAATTATCCCTTTCAAGAGTTTTAAGATGTGGTCAAACCTTCAGATGGAAAAATATTGACCATACCTGGTCATTTACAACTGCTGATAGAATAGTCCTTTTAAAACAAGATGACGAGAATTTGCACTATTCATGGATAATGGCAGATGGTGTTAAACCCGAACCAAAAGCATCTGAAGAATCAACAACATTAGAATTTTTAAACGACTACTTTTCTTTGGAAACAAATTTAGAAGAGTTATATCAAGGATGGCTGAATGTAAATCAAAAATATCAAAAATCTAAGCAAGAATCTCCATTTATGAAATTCCCAGGTATAAGAATCTTAAGACAAGATCCATGGGAGACTACCATATCGTTTATATGTTCCTCTAATAATAACGTCAAGAGAATTTCAAAAATGTGTGATAATCTTTGTAATGAGTTTGGATCATATATCAATGAATACAAAGGACATTCATTTTATTCTTTCCCAACACCTGAGCAGCTTTCTAAACCAGGTACTGAACAGAAATTAAGAGATTTAGGGTTTGGTTATAGAGCAAGATATATTTATAATACAGCTTGTAAATTCATGGACAATGAAAATTTTCCGGACATAAATATGGAGAATTTACACTTGATGAGAAAGGAACCTTATGAAGCAGCTCATGAATTTTTACTCCAACTAGATGGTGTAGGTCCTAAAGTATCTGATTGTATTTGTTTAATGGCATTAGATAAGCATGAAATTGTTCCTGTAGATACTCATGTATACCAAATTGCAATTAGAGATTTCAAATTCAAAGGTAAAAAAGATCTAAAAACCATGAACAAACAAGTTTATGAAGACATCAGAGGGTTTTTCAAGCAAATCTTCGGACCATATGCTGGATGGGCACAGTCGGTTTTATTTGCCTCGGATTTGGCTGATTTGAATAATGGAATTAATGACATCACAAAAGTTGAAATTGTGAAAAAGGAGATTGATGATCAAACAGTAAAGTCAAAAAAGGTAACCAAAGTCACAAAAGGTACAAAATCTACAAAAGTCACAAAGGTTACTAAAAAAGTTAAAAAGGAAATTGTTTAGGAACTTAAGTGATTCGAATATAGATCAGACGAAGGAAAATAACTGGTTCTTGTCCAGTGTCTAATGCAGTAATGTAAATAACAATAAACGACTCTCTATCGCTTTTGCTTGTAGTATCTCTTTAAATTCTGAAAAAAAAAATCTCTTTGAATGTCAGTTTACTTTTCCTTTGCATTTTTCTACTTTCAAAAATGGCTCCTATTTTTTTTTTTTTAGAACTAATTTATATCACTACACCACTATATAATCTATACAGCCCATAGCATCTATAATCGAAGTTTAAGGAAAAATAATAAAATTAAAAACCTTTAGAAAGAAAAAGATCTGGGAAACGCTTTCTGGTTTTTTTTTTACAACACTGGAGTTGCATCCAATTTTTTTTTTTTCCATTTTTTTTTTTTTAGAACAAATTTATATTTCCAATTAAAAAATGTCGTTTTTTTTTTAGAACTATATCTATATACATTTTTTTTTAGTACTAATTTTATATCATTATACCACTACACAATCTATATAGCCCATAGCATCTATAAACGAATTGATTAAAAATTAATATATAAAACCCATAGAAAGTTTTTTTTTTTTTTTTTTAGAACAAATTTATAACCACTATAAAATCTATACAGTCCATAGCATCTATAAGCGAAGTTAAAGGAAAAATAATGAAATTAAAAACCTTTTTTTTTTTTTTTAGAACAAATTTATATCACTATACCACTATAAAATCTATACAGTCCATAGCATCTATAAGCGAAGTTTAAGGAAAAATAATGAAATTAAAAACCTTCAGAAGAAAAAATTATAATAAAAAAAATGAGTTTGAAAAATTAGATTATCGAAAATTTTAAGTTAAATAATTATCTGGTTCTGTACATCTTTACATATCCTCTCAACTCTGACTCCTCCATAGGGGTAAATAGAAAGAAATGAAAATTTTGAAAAAATATTATATGCAGGACTAAAAAAGTTTTCAAAAATATACACGGCACCACATTCTCCAACAAAGGCGTTGTTGGTTTAGTGGTAAAATGCATGTTTGCCATACATGCGCCCCGGGTTCGATTCCCGGACGACGCAAAGTTTTATTTTTTGCCCCCTTGATACCATATTTTATGAATAATTCCACTTTTAAGGCTAAAAATTTTTTTTTATTACTGTTGATAATTTTTTGATTCAGTTTTTTTTCGATTTAAAACGGAGAGCATAGATAAAGTAATTGAGAACTAGAAAAACTGATTTGCGAAACTTTAGTACGTAGAATGATATTTATTCATGATTATGCTATTCATTAAGTTATGCTAGTTCTCAGACCTTAGCTAATGCAAAAAATGTGTTTATGCGACGACAGACAATTGATCAACCTTCAATTTGACAGCAATACATCCTTCTGGTGCTGGGTTAGTGGAGTTGTGGTAAGTTAAAGCGTATTCATTCTCCGAGTAACGGTATGGGTCGTTAATGTTTTTACATGCAGAGAAGACATCATTTGCACCATTGATGGTAACATAATCACCTTCAACTTTAGCTAAGACGTCATAGTATACACCAAGGGTAGCAATATCACCTGTAACACCTAAATCGTATTGGATTTCACCATTCTTTTGATATAATTGGCCAACTTTTGGGAAAAATTCAAAAGTGGAATCCCCATCACCAAAGAAGAGGTAGTTTAAACCAGCACCTTCATGCTTTCCGAAAATTCCCTTTCCATTGAGGGAAGAGTCATCCGATTCAACAATAATTCTAGCTGAATAGTTTTCGTTGTCTCTTTTGGTTGGAGCAGCAGTAGTTAAAGCAGCTAAGGATGCAATAATGGCGGATGAGAATTTCATGATTAATTTGATAGGTTTATTTAAATGATTTGTTGTATTCAAAAGTGAATTCAATGATATTATTTAAAAGGATTGTATTCTCCTTAAATATTTTTTCAATCAAATTCGGTACCTGATTTGCAATCTATTTTTATCACCTCGCATCTATTACATCATTGACAGATGCCTCGAGAAAAAGAAATTATCACCGTAAAATCTACAAACAATAAACAGTGCTCGGATATGAATTAAATTTAGAAGTAGATTTCAGGTATAATTATAAATAATTTGTGACGTACTTATTTGTAGCGAGTGACTTTCTCGGACCTTTTCGGTATTAAGAGAGTTCATTGGGTGTAGAATATTCAACCAAAAGTGACGTATATGCTCATCCTGTAGAGCTTTACTCTGATCAACACTTTCTCTTCAGCTATATATTAACTCTTACTTTACCAAATACACTTGTCTCTTTCGCTTTTAACGCTTCACCACCGTACAAACAGAGCATTAAACCTCATGGCGACCCTTCCTCGTATATTCCTCCATAGTCTTTCGGTCTTTTCTTCTCCTTCACCATGGAACATCTAGTTTGTTTCCTTTCCTCTATACATAGGCTATATTTATGAAATTTGAGCTGAGGCATTTATGAGTTCTCCGTTATCGTGACACATTCTGAATAAAACTGATTTATTTGCTATCAAAGAGCTCCTACTTACTTGCTATCTTAAAAAACACATCCATATTAGCCGTGATATAGAGTCTGCTTAAGTATACTTATTAAACCTTATCTTATCTAGAGAATATGTGTTGCAACCACGATAACCTATATACAGGATTCGCATCCCATGTGGATCATCACCAACAAGGTATTCTGAAACAGACCCCAGATATAAGACGAGGTGTACTCCCAGCCAATTAGACAATGAAATTATTTGTTTGGATCCATATTATATCATTTGCCTATTCACAAAGTCTTTTCCAGTTTGATATCTCTAGTTCAATCGAAAGTCTGCCCAATACTCCCGGAAACTATTCTTCCATCACAGGAATTTTCAAACAGTCTAACCCCGAAACTGACTTTAAAGATTTCAATTTTCTTGACCAGAATTTTGGAATTCAAGAAAGCCTTACGTGGGATGATATACTAAAAAAACTCGACGTTTTGAATTCATATAATGATGATAAAATTTTCAAACTATTCTTCTTAGCTAGACACGGTGAGGGATATCACAATTTGGCCGAAAGGTTATATGAGGAAAAAGAATGGACATGTAAATGGCAGGATAAAACTGGAGATTCCAAAATCCAATGGTATGATGCATTACTTACAGAAAATGGTGAAAACCAAATGACTTCTTTATCAAAATTTTGGAAAAGTCAATTAGAAATGGGTGCACCAATACCCCAATCATTTTATGTTTCCCCATTAAGAAGAACATTACAAACTTTTGATTTGACGTGGAATGATATAATAGACTATTCTGAAAAAATACCAATAATAAAAGAAAAGGCAAGAGAGAGATATGGAATTGGTACTGAAAGTAAAAGACATCATAAGGAATATATACGCAAAAACTATCCATTCGCCAATTTTGAAGAGGGTTTTTCAGGAAAAGACAATCTATGGGACTCCTCTAAACATGAACCAAAACAACATTCAAAATTCAGAGTTACACAACTTTTAAATGAAATCTTCGAAAAAGACGTCAATGATATCATTTCTTTGACATCCCATTCAGGTACAATAAGCTCTATATTGAAGGTAATTGGTCACCGAAAATGGCCTATGAAGACTGGTGAAGTAATTCCCGTGATTATAGAAGCATCAAATTTCGGCAAATATAGAAAGCCAATATTAGATCATCCATGGCACACTTTGCCGGAAGAATGTAGAAAATAGAGTTATAATATACGTATTGCATCGCTTCGGCCTAAATAAGAATATCTGGTATCTAGAAAGAAGTTGGTTTAACATCGTAACCAGCATTTTACTATTACATCAACTCGCACCCATTATTTGTCACATAAAAAAGGACCACAACTAACTGGTTACACAAGAAAAGATAAAACAAGCTTCTGAAAAACGAAAGTAAACACTAATCTTCTAAACATATGTTAAAAAGAAAAAAAATGAGCGGTACGGGAATCGAACCCATGTCTCCTGCTTGGAAGGCAGAAATGTTAACCACTACACCAACCGCCCTGTGTGAAAAAATAAGGAAATTACGCGCCCACGAGTTGTGTTGTAAAGATCACGTGATCCAATTTTAAATTTCATTATTTTACCCCCTTCTATTGGCTTATTGATGTGTTTGTATACTTTGATAGAAAGAAGTACTGGTCAAGGTGCTGAGACATGTTTATTTATGATTTAGATGCAATTATCACTTACTTTTATCGAGTCATAACTTCAGAACTGTATTTGACAAAGAAGAGGGACCCAGGTGACATACGAAAGGTCTAATATGCATTCCATATTCACCCAGAATATGAGAAATGAAAATACACTATCCAGAGTTTCAAGGGTAGCCTTGGAAATCAGAAACCAATTTTAATATTGTATATTTCTAATGAGTTTTGTAAAGTTATCTTATGCTTCTTTCTAGTACAAATCGATACCTATAAATTGAAAAATATTTCTAGGGAGAAATTTCATGATTGAATTCTACTGTCGAATTCCACTATCATCTGAAGTAAAAGAAATACCGGGAGATTGATAGCATGTTGTTCTGAACCCTCAAATATCCTCTCAGTCCTTTTTTGTACAACCATCATCAAAAGTACCTTCTTTGATACCAAAATTAAGAATCATTGTATATACATCTATTTAAAAGTACTGTAGAAATCGATTAAATCGTAAGTCTTATGGAAAAATCGAATCCGAAAAATAAGCCGGAGATAAGGTAAGCGATGAGTGCCATGCGGCTCGTATTTGGATCGTATCTCAGCGAATTTCTGATTCCAATGACTAATCCTAATTTACTTTCTATTAATGGACAACTGGAGAGGTAAGAATTTCAAAGATCTGGACGATTTCCATTTGGATAAAAAGGAGGTCAGTTTGGGTGAAGGAGAACTTCCTTTATGGAATATACTTCCATCTTATGAAATGTTCACTGAGCACTATTACAAGAGTGTATCCGATAAATTGCCGTCTTATGAGAAAGACAACCAAACAATAAATTCTACATTATCCTCTGGGGCTAACAGCTGTGGTGAAATTATGGACCCAACTAGAGTCGAAGCTTCTTCTTCATCAGCAATTACCCCTTCTGGAACAGTTCAAGATGACTCCAAGATATTGGAAAGCTCTATTTTAGATAATATACATCATCTATACAACATTAGCCTGTCTGGAAATGAATTTTCTGATATGATCGACATTGACATACAATTAACTAAAGATATATGTGAGATGAATAAGATCCCCCAGCCAATAGACCCATCAAAAGTCGAATACAAACAAGGAGACACCATTCATGGGTATATAAAGATCAAAAATAACAGTGAAAATCATATCCCTTTCCGAATGTTTAATCTTCTTTTTGAAGGAACCGTTACAATTAATTCCAAAAAAAAGAACTTCCTACAAATGTTTGATTTTAGTGGTAGTTATTTCAGAGGAAGGTATGTCAATAGGATGGTGACTGAATTTGAGGATATATATGTATGTCCAGAATTGATTGATCATGATGGATGTCACATGTGCTTATATAACTACGCCCTCCTCCCCTTAACAACTCATAAACGATTTTTTTCTTTTAAGATTCCTCATCAAATTTTAGATAGTGAATGCCCTAGTTATTTCTATAATCATATTCAACTTCCTCCTTCAATAGATGGCAATGAAAGTTTTTGTGAAAGCAAATCGTCTATTCAATATAGAGTCGTGTGTAGGTTTATTGGGAATGCTGAAGCTTATGGATTCAAGCAATTGAATGCAACTCCTGCTTCTGCCTTTGAAGTAGACGAATATGTTATTTTGAAGGAACAAAGTCAGCTGGTTAGAGTTGTTGGATGTGACATCAAGGTTCCTGCTGGAATCACTGAATTTCAAAATCACAATTTCAAAATGCTTGTCCAGGAGATTGATTCAAAATTAAACTTAGGCGACAAACTAGTGCAAGTGCTTCGTGAACAAAAAAAGGAGTTATTTGATGATTTAATTGATGCCTTGAATGTCCAAGTTGAAAAAGAAAGCGATAACAAAAGTAATCAGCTATTTGAAAACAGAGATGATCTTGATAACACGATTAAGCCACATATAAGGGTTGAAACCTTATCCAAAAAGAAGCTTTTAAAGCCGAGTAATAAGATTATTATTTCGATACCTAATAATTTATATCAAATACCATATGTTAAGCCCTTAGCATATAGGAAAGCAAACATACCTAGCCTCAAAGTACAGGTTCCAATCAAACTTGTGTCTTCTTTGCCAGTGAAACTTGAAAACACAATTGCTGACCTTGCATGTGTAACCATAGAGTCCGACAATCCAATACCTTTGGAAATCAATCATGAGATTTTAATCAAAAATCAATATCCCGGTGGCTCCTTCTTCAAAAATGAAGATAATATAAAAACCAATCTTATTAACCCGTTTATAGACAAGATCAAGAAGCTACAAGACTTGAGTAAGAAGATAGATGTACGAAATCTTAAGATAAAAACCGATTTAATTCAAAATTTGAAGACAGTTGCTTCTCTACGCCATAAAACAAGAAATTTTACGTTCCCTAATCCGGTCGTTCTTCAGAAAAAAAAAAGAGTTTTATCGCCATTGTGGGAGAAGCATGATCTTTTATATCATGCAGACATATGTCTCGTGTTGGACGTCGAGACTATTCTTCCGAAAGGGGGAGGTGTGTCAAAATTCTTTGATAATTATACTTTGGTGCCAGATTTTCAAAATTGTTACATTGGCAGATACTACTTCATTAAAGTGTGCTTTGAATTCCAGAATCAAAATGTGGTACTTAATATACCTCTATCCATAAAGAATTATTCTGCTAAATAATGTATATAATGACACGAGTATTTCGATTACATAAACTCTCGTCTCTCACATCCTTTGTAACACATGGCTCTGAGCGAAGACACCAAGATTTTATGGAACTATCTTCATAACCTAACTACCATCACCATTCTTACTTCCGCATCATCTCTTCTATATCTTCTAACATCCCGTGGAAATGACCTCTTATCTTATCTAATTTAGTGGGGAACATTCCTCATTTGAATATTCGGCCTTACCGTAATCAGATTCTCCGAAGCCCAGACCGAAGCCCATTTCTCCATTAGGCAGCAAAATACTCTGTGTTCCCGCGTATATTACCTAATTAGGTAAGACTTCCACCAATATATCCGACTAGCAATAAAGCCCAAAACTATAAATACAACCTTTTTCCTTGTCTTTTCCATCATGTCAATTGCATTTGTCTCTGGTTTTACTTCATATATCGCCCTTCACATTGTTCAACAATTGTTGCAAAAAGGTTATACTGTTATTGGATCCGCAAGATCTCAAGAGAAAGGTGAAAAGTATGCTAAAGTTATTAATAGTTCAAAGTTCTCTTTTGTAGTAGTTAAGGAATTGGCTGCTGAAGATGCTTTTGATCAAACTTTTAAAGATCATCAAAATATAGAATACGTTTTTCATGTTGCTTCACCATTAACTTTTGAACCAAAGGATCCAGAAAAAGAAGTCTTGATTCCTGCTGTAACTGGTACCACAAATATCTTAAAAGCTGCTACCAAATATGGTCCAAATGTTAAAAGGGTCGTTACTACCAGCTCCTATTCTGCTCATAATGCACCATTTGATCATTACGGACACCCGGAGAGAGTTGTTACTGAAAATCTGGTCTCAGCTATGACTTATGACTTTGCAAAAGTTGCAAATTCATTCACATATTGGGGTTCTAAATCATTTGCTCAAAAAGCTGTTTGGGAGTATTATGAAACTATAAAACCTCATTATACTCTTAATACATTTTCCCCAGGCTGGTGTTATGGTCCACAAGCTTATGATGAAATTGCAAAAGATGGACCTGTTTCTTTATTACCACTGATTGAATTAGTGGCTAAAAACAATGGTTCTGCTCTTGGTGATATGGCTGTTGGTATTGCAGTTGATGTTAGGGATATTGCAAGGGGTCAAATTGCTGCTGCAGAAAATGAACTGGCAGCCAACCAAAAACTTCTTTTGGCCACTGAAAAATCAGATCTTGGATGTTTAGTCAGAGCTATAAAAGAAAAATACCCAAAATTAGGCTTGGATGATGTTAAACATGTAGATAAAAAAGATATTCCATGTCCTTCTGTTGATTGCTCAAAGACTCTTCTGTTAATTGGGTTTGACCTTAGTAGTGTAGATAAAGCTGTACAAGATACTGTTGAACAAATGATTAGAGTAGGAACTATTTGAATAAATAGATAATTGAGAATTTCTGTAGCTGTAGTCTATACCCTAGAATTTTTATTTACTTAATTTTTATTTCTATACAAAATGTTACTTTATCACTTTCCGGAAATCTTCCAAGTATATTAAGGGGAGTAGAGAAACTAGCTAGTATATCAGTGGTCTGATCGAAAGTGGATGAAGAGGAGAGGTAGTTGAGTTATGTCGTGCACGTATTGGTGGGAGTGCACGACTACCCGTCAGTAAATAGAGTAGGGCATCTGGAAGATAACAACATGTTCATTTATAGGAGTATTAGTGAATAAATAAGATATATATTATAACCCCCTGTACCTCTATTCACCCCAGTTACTACATACTTACTGATAGGGAGTCCCAGACCTAGTTCTACCTGGGACCCGTACTTCAGAACTGATAGATCTCTCAATCTCATTGAGTTAGTGTGTGAAATGAGCCCCTGTACGACCTGTATATAAAAATGACACTGCTCCATATACAGGGGACGTGTGGGGGGTTTTAGTATTAGTCCAAGGATCCCACGTATTTTAAATTTTTCTCCTTACCAATATGGGTACAAGTTCAAAATCAAAAAAGTCAAAAAAGTCAAAAGCTTTGCATCATGAATCAGATACTGATACATATATGAAGCAGCTTAGAAAGCCTACAAGCGTTCCAGGGGGTGGTATGGATCGTAAGGATAAGGTGGTAAATCCATTTGCCCCTGATATCGAAAATATTTTATCAGATGATGAAAGCTTTTGGAAAGAATCAACCCCATGTGTCCCAAGAGCAACTAAGGGTTATAGATCAGCAGAGTCTAATGATGTATTAGAACCAATTAAAAATGGAATTGAATTGTTTGAACATGAATCATATTCTACCCCAGATTCATCAATTGATACTCCTCCTACCTATGAAGGTAAGACTGTTGAGGATATTGAAGCTATACTTGAAAAGTATCTACCAAAATCAGTTCAAAGAAGACTTCAACACTGTTTGAATAAAATTAGAAAAGGTGAAGATTCAGATGATGTTGATAAGGAAGGAATTGAAAGGTTTTATGATTTGAAAGATATTCCAAAAGAATATTTTAGTCAAGGGAAGGTGATTAATCTTTCAGGGGTTTACTTTGATACTGAAATCCCATTTAGAAATGGCTCATATAATGCTTGTGCCACTTGTAAGATCAATTTCGAAGGAAAAGGGTGTCAATGCCAATCTGGTACAATAAATGTTCCGTTAGGTAGAGCCATTTTTCATTTTGATGGTGATATTGAAAAGAGTTTTCAAATAAATATTTTTGAAGAAAATCTTGAAGAATTATTAGAAATGTATATAGATCCAGAGTTAACTAAGTCAGAAAGATTAGTTCAAATCTTAGAATCTAGATATGTTTACCCTCAAATAATTGAAAAAGCTAAGGAAGGGTTGAACTTAAAAGTAAAATTGCAAGATGATGCTAATTTTACTTTGATTAGTCTCAGCTTTATAGAAGATGAGATAGAGCAATTTCTTAAGTGATAAGTTGGTATTATGTATTGTGTTATTGATCTTTTTTTCTTGAGGCAACTCTTTTTTTTATCAATAACTTAATATAATAATATATAAAAAATCAAATTTTTCTAATTTGTAGATGTCTGTCTATGCAAGCGATAATTTTCTTAATGACGAATTGATAAACTTTATTTGATCTATTAGCTTTTTAAAGATTTGATTGGAAATGGTCTTTAAATAATGTAAAATTAACAATGAATCATAATTAGAATCAAGGGGTTTAATGAGCCGCATATGTTACAATTGAGAAATTAAAGAGTGTACAATTTTCTCCCCCGCTTTAGTTACAATGATTACGTAATCTGGAAAATGTTTTCAAGAAACAGTTTCGAATATTCAAGTTTATAAATAGTAATTTGAATGGAGGAAAAGGACAGAAATATAAATGTGTATATCCAGATCCTTCGTGTAAATTATAGTTTACAACGATTAATTTATAGAGGGATATAACACGATTAAATTATTATGATAGCAATTAATATATCAGAGTCGAAAAATTTAAATAAGAAGCAGATCTTTCATTAAGTAAATGAATTGGACTACAAAAATCATATTAAATTATTTATTAAATTACGTAAAAAACTACAACATTTGAACCCAAGAGGACACCCCTCGCCCCCCATCAGTTTCGCTCCATTTTCTCTCGCTCCATACTCTACTACTCCTACTACTCCCTTTTCCCCCATTTCTCCTGCCCCCTCTAACTTCTCTCGTAGCCAGACCACCTC
>JANIVJ010000104.1:0-32093 GCA_030555785.1 Yamadazyma kanchanaburiensis | reverse complement strand
GTTAGTGTTTAATAAGATGAGTCATAGTTCATTACTAATAATAGTTATGATGGTGGCAAATTAGATAGACTATATATAGAGTAGAGATTTCCTAACAGAAATCATCGTTTTTATTAATTTTTATATCAATAAATAAATATTATTATAATGGCTGAATCATCAGATATTAGACAATTACCAATTGAAGCTCAAGTTCCACATGTTAATACTGTTCACCTTAAAGAACAAATCCAGAAGGCATTGATCGAGTACCCAGCATATTGCAATCAGCTAAGGAGACGTATAAAATACATTTGATTGTTCAATCTTTATATTCACCCGCTGAAGGCCAAAATATTGGTAGAATATGCCCACAAAACGTGGTAACCATCAATTTAAAGAATACACCATGATAGTGAAAGACGTACAATTCAGGTCAGAATAGAACGTCCCCTATTCTAATCATTCGGTGAGCAGTGAATACTTAGTTCTCAATTAATACAACCTTCAGGGGGAAATGACTAAATAGTTTTCTTAACCATCTAAGAATTAACTCATTGGGACCTATGTGTTAAAACAGTATTTAAATTCCTCATATTAATTCTTTAACCATATTTTCAAAGCTAAATTCTTGAGTTATTTTTTCAGTAAATCTTTAATATGAACAATGTTAACTTGAACTTCAATTTGCAGTTGTCTAAATATCTGATGATTTAGCCATTATCATAAATATTTATTTATCAGAAGTAATGAAAACGATGAATTCTATTAGGAAATCTCTCTGAAGTCTATCTCTATCATCAGTTTGTCGTGATCATTAGCATTTTTAATCTTTATCATGAATATTAACAGACAAACTATTACTAATGCACTAGTACTAATATTATTAATTGCTAAGTTTGATAATTATTCTAACCCTAAAGACGTCACCATAATCGAATTTGTTCATGCTGAAAGAACCTAGTGAAGAAAAACACGACACAATCTTTTGAAATGACTAAATCCCACTATCCCGAACAGTTTACACAATTCTAATAGATTGAGTATCTAAATGTATAGGTCAACCTTCAGTCAGCGATGTCTATCTTATTAAGATATGATAGCCTCACACGGAAACGCAAGATTTGTATGTCGAAAGTGTTCATATTAAAGAACAACACCATTCTTTTAATTTGATGATAGATTGAATATAGCTTGAGAATCTATAGATATAGGAATTTCCACCCAGATAGACCATTTTTTGTGCAGAATTGAAGATGCACAGGCAGATGGAAGTTCTCTTTTTTTTTCAGGCTGTCGCTTCTTCCATTGGTAATGGTACTAATGCTACAAATGACATTACTTGAATATCAGTAATCTCAGGAGGGTCTTAACAGAGAAATAGACCGAAACCTTGCTTTGCACCAGAAGAAGAATTACTTTTGCCACACTTGGATGCGCTATCTAATATTAAATGAAATTCACAAACTTTACAGTAAGTCAAGACAGTGCCAAGGCATATAAAGCCAAAAGGATATATATTGATATCACATAGTTATTGTTTTTAATGCCAAATCAAACGAAAATGGGTATTGTTCAAGTTTTGTGATACAATCTTTTTCGATACAGGTTTTTGGGTCCTCATAGGTCCTAAGTATATGTTAAGGTTGATGGAAATGATTATATCTTCAAGTTTAGGTATTCAGAATCAAATAGTTACTGAAATACTTGCTTGAAACTCCAGTTACCTATTTTCAGACATTATTCACCTGCCAACGTGGCTAAACAATTACAAAACTAATGTTTGAGAGAGTAACACAAATAGATAGGAGTTTACAAATTGGAAATT
This sequence comes from Yamadazyma kanchanaburiensis, assembly GCA_030555785.1. Lineage (NCBI taxonomy): Eukaryota > Fungi > Ascomycota > Pichiomycetes > Serinales > Debaryomycetaceae > Yamadazyma > Yamadazyma kanchanaburiensis. The sequence continues at coordinate 30,286 of JANIVJ010000104.1, read as the reverse complement.
TTGATGTTTTTGAAATTAATGACATCCTCCAATAAGATGCCACTCTAACCGAACATGGCTATTTTGTCATAGTGCCAGTTGCAACTACACTAGCCTTGATCACCTAGTTGAGTTTATATCCCCAAGAAATTTCCGGAAATTCAACTTGAAAAATGGAGTCACCCAGTGATTGCCATAGGGATATGTATTGCTATGAATGATTAAATCCTGTTAGTAATCATTTGAACCTTAGATTCTCTTAGATTAAGGCTGGAGGACCGAGCGGAATTCATATACTTTTAAAAACTTTGTGGTAAGACTTCTCTACTGTTTGTCTTTGAAAGTAGTGTTGAAACAATCATTAATTGTGTTCATTGATATCATTATGTCAAATCATGAGGACCCTACAAGGTCTTACGATGTGGTCGCAAATATCCACATCTTAGAGTAACCTAACTTAATAATAGGTTTGAGAGATTGATGCCATGTTATATTGGATGTTGGTGGTTCAAAGGTGGCTCCAAATATCTGAACAGATACTGGATTATCATAGATACTATTGATTATTCAAATATGGCAAAGGAAACACAGACATAATCAAAACTGAGTTGAATAACTAAACAAAGGCAATTTTGATGATTAATGATTAGAAATTAGACATATAACTGTCAGGTGTCGCCCCTTAGAATTTCTTTATAGAGAAAACAGATTTCCTGAAAGCGTTTTCATTAGTTTTAGATCAATACCTAAATATTATTATAATGACTGAATCATCAGCTATTAGACAATCTCCATTTAAGGTTCAAGCTCAGTATGTTAGCACTATTTATATAAAAGAACAGCCGCTGAAATGGCGGTATTATCAGAAAAACGACTATTCCTGATAGGATGTGAGCATCTGTATGTTTCAGCTTCTTCCGATTGACCTTGTTGCATATTGAACCGTAGATTTGTTGCAGAGTATCTCCAAAATTCATGTGTTACGAATTTATGCGTCCAAGTAAGGATTTGAGCAAGAAAAGGTTTGATTTTGATTGTTATTCGATAATTTTGGGCATGAAGAGCTTGCGATTTGGGTCGGCAAACTTCTTCTTGTCTTTCTTTCTTGTTCATTTTACTTTTATTAAGCGTTGTTTTGGAAATCTTGGTTTCATTCTCTGACAGTTTGTCTGATTAATTGTTTAAGTATCATAAACAGATTAATATTGACTGATATGAAGTCGAGACTGTTGTGAGACAGTAGTACCTTCAAATATATCGTAGGGGATAAATAGATAAGATGCGATGTATGTACCAACACTAAGAGTTGTATATAATAAAGGTCTCTTGGAGAATGGTTATCTGAGCTATTTTGAGGTCGGTGCTGAACTTCCCGATGAAATTGATGTAAAATGGCTATTTCGTCTGGATGACTTCTGTGGTAGATTGTTTTGACTGAGTTTTTTACAATTATTGGTAGAATAATAATAATTAGTAACAATTGTGTAATCTTATGATTCCATTGTTAAAGATAGCCATATAATATAGTGTATATAAGCAAAATCTAGCTAATGGGAAGGTAAATAATTGGTGTCAACTGATTATAGTAATTAGAAGTATTCACAGATTGGAAGATTTAAGATTAAGAGAGGTATTTCATACAAGCTGTATATAGTGACCAAATCTCGTAATAGAACTATAATTTTTACTAATTTATATCAATAATTAAATTCAATACAATTATAGCTGAATTTAATAGAAAACAGAAGATCTATAATTGAAGCTGGAGTTTCGTTATGTTAACCTTCTTATTGTATAATACAAATTTAGTTGAAGGCTGATCACAAACGAAAGTCGGAGCTATAGTTACATGTTGACTATTTTAGAATTATTAAAATTACAGAAATATGATAAGAAAGTTGGAAGTAATTCAATACAATGACTAACGATAGGTAGGAATCACAAATAGATATATATACAGGTTTTAGAATAGAAATTAGTGGATAATGGTATTAAATATTTATCAGATGTTGTTATTTACGCTAATTGATTTATAAATAACAATGCCTGAGGCAGAAGAATCATCTTTGTTATTGACACGTAAGAAATATGCCATATAATAATGATAAAGAGTTAAGAAAATGGAAGTCTTTCAAGTTTTGGATTTAATAGTCAATGGTATTGCAATAGCTGGTAAAATTATAGTTATAACATGTCTGGTAATATATACTGAGCGAATATTAAGACTATATTCTAATTAAGGATTTACTAACTATAATTCTCTTTATGTCAATTCTCTTTATGTCAATTCTCTTTATGTCAATTTTCGGACAATTGAAAATTGATACTCACATTTCTTATTTAGAGTCATATTAAGAACTTTAAAATTATCCCATCTTCATCTACATTTTAACATATTTTATGCAATAGAAACTTGAATTAGGGTAGATTTCTGAGTTGTTCTTTAATATGAATAGTTTTAACATACGGAACTTGAGCTCCTATTGGAGATTGTCTAATATCTGATGATTCAGCTATTATTAAAATATTTATTTATTCATATAAATGTGATAAAAACGTTGATTTTTGTTAGAATATCTTTACTCCAGATATTTTAAATCTGAAAAGCAATCCCGACTCTCTAATATTTAATCTCTTTATCATTAAAATGCCTCTCTCCGCTTAATTTAGTTAATTTTAGCTATCTGTGTACTTTTTTATCTTATCTGAATATCTAATGCTATCTCTGATCCAAATTAAGTGATATAACGTGATCAGTATCTAAGAAGAATTATTCGGTTAAATAATTCTAACAAAGATGTGGCAGCTGTCTCTGTTGAAATATATAGCTTAGTTTTCGTATGAAAATAGTAAGGAAAGATTTTGAATAAACGGAGTACTGGAAATTTGTGATACAAAAGCAAAATGTGAGGCAAAAGATATGAGAAAAAATAGTAGTGATGTAGTGATAACTATTTATATGAACTTATAAAGATTGTAAAAAAAATTCGAGGATGCAGGCAAGTTTTTTGTGGAATTACAAGTTCTTAAATTTGAAGTTGTAATCGAAATCATGATATCAGTAGTTTTAATTTCTGAGTCAGTAAATCCTTGGAGTTAATTGCAAAGTAATCAGAATATTGGTTTTGAATATTATGTATTTTCAAGAGAGTTCTAATTATACTGTGGCCAATAGGCGGTTTTGTTGAATCTTTTCGATAATTTCATACATTGACAGATTGATATTTCCTGACATCTTTATTTTTCAATTTTACCAGATAATGCAGTATATTGACTATTAATTCTAAATATCAAAACTTGAAAAACTTTTCATTAACTTCTCTTTACATAGCATATATCTTATGTGTCAACACCAAATCATCTCACTGATTCTTTAATCACAATCATTACTATTTATAATCCAAATAGCATTAACCACAGTGTCTAATAAATATTGGATACAACATTCAAGTAATACTTATTCTATAAGCTGTATACCTATCTCTACTCATGGATCCTACATATAGTGAATATTAAATATTCTACGGAATCCAATAGTGAGATATCATTCTAACAGGTTTGACATTAAAGAATTCAAAAATCACACGTTTTCTGTGGTTAGGCATAGAAGTGAAGTGATACTGTTCCATTTTCAAAATATTAGAAGGATATTTAAATTTACTATTGGTTAATTAATTCCATGTAACACCCTTGTACCCTTGCACCCTTACACATTTTTTCATACTTGCAGATATTTGGATACTTGCGTAAAGATGAATATTGAAAGCGGAGTTTCAATGACCATCAGAGTTTATCTTAATTGATTATAGGCTAAACTTAACTAGTATGACTGTGTTAGGTTAATAGCAATTTAGGGTAGAAGACTAATGTTCTTGTAGAGATTATAAGTGATTTACGTGATATTCACATTGTTAGATGAAACATGAAAGTTTTTGGACAAGATTTAAGTCAAATTGATAAATAAAGATTTCCAGATGTGATTCAAAATGTTAACACCCTAATACTTTCGGTGTTTATACTATTGTATTGTGTGAACAAGAATGAATGGTGCAATCTGTATTTCTTGACAAAGAAAGTGCCTATGTCTCTTCAGAACGCAATTTATTTTAGTGGATTGTAAATCTCAATAATATTTGCTTCCATTGTTTTATTTAACCTGGTGATAAGCTTCAACTTCAAAAAAATTCTACAGATACTCTTAACCTGTAAACCTGTTCCAATGTGAACACGGATTGCCAAATTACAATCACTTACACTTTGTCATAATTCATAACGGACGTTGTTACTATTCCAGTGTGTAATATGTACGTGTGTCCAATATGTACATAATTAAAGCTAGACACGCAAATTATGATTAATGTATGTCACTCGAACAAAAAGAATATTTCTCTTAGACGTATGCTCCTTGGCTTCAACTGGTCCCGCCAAACAAAAGTTATGATAATAGAAAATGTGGATAGTTAAATATATACAAAATTAAAAAAGAGGGCAAGACTTAAATGATCATATTAGGTCAAAACTCCTCAATTTGTTAGTCCTTAAACATTTTTCCTTTTACTTTGAAAGTGTTCATCCGCTTAGAATAATTACCCATCAATAAAATGGTAATTGACGGGTTGATATGTACAAAATTATCAGATCCACTGAAATTTTTCTATTGGAATTTTAAAACAATTCAAACAGTAAAAAGAAAAGAGGGATGCTTATTCAACAGAACTTTACCTAAATGCTTTTGGCTGTTGTTCGTTGATAGAAAATGATAATTATACTAACTTAATAATTTTATATTTTTTGCGAGATCTGTGAGTATGAGATCAAAGATTAACAAACTAACTTTGTCCTGCGAAATTTGTTAGTATGAGATCAAAATATCAAGAATACTATGATACTTGATGAGTAATTATTTAACAAACAGAATCATTATAGTAATGTAGACTTGTATTATATAGTATGAAAATTTAAAATATCGCTACTGAAAAAATTATCACCATTTAATATTTGCCCAAGCACAGCATATATATTGATATTCTCAGACATGTTCTAACTGCAAGATCACCAGATATTGCAGTATATTGACTATTAATTTTAAATATCAAAACTTGAAATACTTTTCATTTTCTTATATCATAATTTTTACGTGTCAATACCAAACCATATCACGTGATTCATCTATCTCAAACGTTGTTATTTTAATTCAATTAGCATCAACAACAACATCTGATACATATTTAATACCATTATCTACTAGTATCTCCTCTATTAGTTAATTTTTATATTCACATAATGTCAACTTTCTTATTGTATTTCTATAATTTTTATTGAATATTCTATGGAATCCAATTTCATCATTCTAAAAAACTATTCTCCGTAAATAGGCCATACATGCACTACCATTGATAGATATTTATTTCTTCTTTCTCATTCAACGGTAAATACCAGCTCCAATAGGAAGACTTGAAAAGTTGAAGAGTTTATCTGCTATACAAATTCTTTCACTATTGACGAAAAACTTCTTTATTTGCTATGTTTTGAATCTTATATATAGACAAACAGTGATACATACAGTATCTATGTAACATTAATATTACAATATAGTAACATATGATCGTATAGCAGCTAAACCTTCCCTGCGGAATAATCGATATTTATTACGAAAAATACATCACCAAGACATTTTATGAAAGACTTCTCGATGGTATTTTTAGAGCTGCTCTTTTCTGAACAATAAAGGAAAACGCAAACAGTCCCGTAAATCCATTAAATTCAAAGAATTCGAATTTGGATATTAATTGGCTTATATTCTTCATTTAGGAATCGAGAGCTGGAAGTTTTAAACTTAAATACTTTAACTGTAGGATTTTTAAGAGGCCCATAAGGTTAATCCATCCCGGAAAATGGAAAATTACTACATCTTCTATCTACATCATAGAGTAGTTAAAATTTTTCGCTGTAGATCCAAAATAGACTCATATCATTAAACGCAAATCACTAAATTTTTTGCATACAGGAGTCGATAGGATAACCTGACTGTAGGATTTGTTTTTGAAATTCCTGGAAAAAATTAGACCAGGAACAGTATATTTTATATTTAAACAAAATACATATAAAATGGTTATACTGTTTGATGTTGACAAGGAAAGTTGAAATCTATGCAAGTTGACAAAAAAATTAAGAACCAAGTGAAAAACCAAATAACTTGAATTACTAGAATTAAAAGCTTTCTCTTTCACCAGTGTATAGTTCTATAAATATTTTAATACAATTCCACACAATGAATGGTTTTAATCCAAAGAATAATCTAGGAAAGAGGAAAAGTTAAATTACGGAAATAAAGATGTAATTATACGGATAATGAACATGAATAAATTTCCGTTTTTTACACATTTGATCTCATTCATGGGTGTTATTTTATCGCTCCTATTGATGTGTATTCAGTGGAAACTACGAGGTTGATTTGGTGATGCTATCACAAAATAACCAATTCATAGATGAAAAGAGAAAGAATATATTGAAATATGTAATTTATGTATATAATGGATAGTCAATGTAGCCTTTCAATTCTAATGGTGCATAGAAAGTTTTTCTTTCATATGGTGTGAGGGGTAACTTTTCCTTCAATCTTCTAGGTAAATCAGGGTTACTTATAAAGAATCTACCAAATACAAGTGCATCAACTTCTATTTCATCGATCTTAGCATTAGTGTTATTCCATCCACCTGCTGATAACAATGGAGTTGTAGGTAAGCTATCCTTCAAACGTTCCACACTACTTCTGAGTGATTTTTTATCTAATGTGGAAGACTTTTCAGCATCATTTTCTCTACCACCATTGGCGTCACTTCTGGCTTCAACAACGTGAACATATGCCAAATTTCTTTTTTCAAGTTGGGAGCAGAAATATGCAAAGTTTTTATCAGGATCAGAATCATTAGCGTCTTGGTAAATATCCCAAGGGCTGATTCGGTAACCAACTTTGCTAGATCCAACTTCAGCAATCACAGCATCCAAGACCATCAAGGGAAATAAACATCTATTTTCTATACTACCTCCAAATTTGTCTTTTCTTAAATTGATATTGTCTTCGATAAATTGATCCAATAAATAACCATTGGCACCATGTAATTCCACTCCATCAAAACCACATTTCAAAATAGCATCAGAAGCAGCAGAAGCAAATTCGCTAATAGTAATCTCCATGTCTTGTTCATCCATAGTCTTCGGAACTTTAAAATCAGGTCCTTGTAACGGAATATCCGAACTTGAGACTACAGGGATATCTGAGTATGGTGGATAAGGAACAAATGCTCTTCCAAGATGATTTAACTGACAGAAAACAAAACCATTTTTGTTATGGATTACATCAACAACTTTTTTCCAACCTTCAATTGCCTCTGGTGTATCAATACGAGGCATGTTTGGCAAAATTCCACTTTTCTTGGAAATTGAAGTTGACTCTGTAATGATCAATCCACCACTAGATGTTCTTTGTTCATAGTATTTTACCATACTTTCGCCAGGAACGTTATTCTCGGCTCTGAATCTAGTAAGGGGAGCCATAATCACACGGTGACTCAATTGGATATCTCCAATATCAAGCGGAGTAAAAAGTTTCATGGTTGGACTCTTTATCTAAACTAGGTATTTATATTAAGTAGGCAATTCCGAAAAGAGCTCGTCGTAAAAAAAAGCTTATCGGGGATTATTTTTTGGCGGATGATTCCTATCTGTGCGGAATGGCTGCGGAATTGCAAAAATCGTCAGATACGATAAAGAATGAGAAATTTAGCCATGTTTGGTTTAAAAGAACTGAATGTCCTAAGATATCTGTTATTCATTAGAAATGTCTTTTTTGAGAAAGATTGATAATTTTGTTAAAGTAGAAGATGATTCAGAACATGATAAGACTGTTTTGAGATCTAATAGAGATTTGAAGCCCACTCCTCCTGAAGATAGAACATGGCATATGTATAACTATGTTTTGATTTGGTTCCAATCCACTTTCAATATAAATGAATGGAATACTGGTGCTTCTTTGATTAAGGCAACTGGATTGCCTCATGGTCAAGTTATTGGTGCTGCAGTAGTTGGAATTGTCCTTGCTTGTTTCTTTACTGTTAGTAATGCTAGGATTGGATCATCATACCACCTTGGGTATAATGTGCTCGCCAGATCAACTTTTGGTATATACTTAGGATATTTTTTTGTCTTTGTTAGATTTTTTATTGCTTTAATTTGGTTTGGAGTTCAAAGTTATTATGGATCAAAGATGTTGGATGTTGGATTGAGGTGTATTTTTGGATATAAATGGCAAGAATTAAACAATTTACTTCCATTAGATGCTGATATTACTACCCGTGGAATTCTTGCTTTTTTCATATATTGGTTGATCCAAATGCCATTAATGTGGTGTCATCCAAAGCAAATTAGATGGTTTTTTACTTTCAAGGCTGTGACTTTACCGTTTGCTACATTGGCATTATTTATATTCTGTTATGTCAAAGGAAATGGTCCTGGTAGTTGGGATATAGGTATTGAAACTGTAAGAACAAATACAATTGGTAATGAATGGATGAGTATTATTAATACCATCTTTGGTACTTTATCTCCAATGATTATTAACCAACCTGATATTGCACGTTATGCCAAAAGAAAAGAAGATACAGTGATTCCTCAAGCAATTGGGTTTATCCCACCAAAGGTTTGTATGTTAGTGTTCGGAATGGTATCTGCTGTTGCAATTAAAAGAGCTTATGGTCAAGTATATTGGAGTATGTGGGATTTATTTGAAGCTATTTTGGATAACGAATGGTCTGCAGGTGCAAGAACTGGTATTTTCTTGTTATCATTTTTCTTTGCTGTTGGAACTGCTGGAACAAATATCTTTGCAAATTCCATTCCATTTGCTACCGATTTAGCAGGTTTATTACCAAAGTATTTCACAATTATTAGAGGTCAAATTCTCTGTGGTGTTTTATGTTGGGCTATCGTTCCTTGGAAATTTTTAGCTAATGCTACCCAATTTCTCACGTTTTTGGGTTCTTATTCAATTTTTGTTGGTCCATTATTAGGTTGTCTTTTAAGTGATTATTATGTTTTGAAGAGAGGAAACTTGCACGTACCTTCATTATATACCAAAAGTTCTAGTGGTGCTTATTACTACTATAAAGGATTCAATATTTGGGGTTTGTTTGCTTGGGTATTATCAGTTGTCCTTGGAATCCCTGGGTTATACTCAGCTTATCACCCAGGTCAATTAAACAAGGTTGCAACAGATATTTATCTCTGTGGTTGGTTGTATACATTTATCAGTGGTTTTGTATTGTATTCTGTTTTCGGTTATATTTTTAAACAAAGAGTATATCCTGATAATCATTTAGATACCCCTAAAACATGGGAATACATGACACAAACAGATGGGTTTTTTGAAGATGATGAGCCTATAAATGGTGTTGGTTTTCCAAGCAAGATTTCTTTGGATGATGTCAGTGGTACTGAAAGTCTAACAGAGGAAAAGTTAAAGGTAATAACGAGTATAAAATCCAGTGGTGGTTTATATATGTGATATATTGTTATAGTATAATATTTTAGTGATTAGTGTTTATTTAATAGATTTTTCGTGATAAGCCTAGGATGAATCTCTTCTATTATCTCTTAAGTTTCATAGGTTGAATATAAGTCTTGATTTAGATATCATATGTTCTCATAATATTAACAAATATTTTATTTACTACATACAAGCATCTAAGAGCTAAGCTTCTTTCAGCAAATTTTTTTTTTGTAGTGAATCATCAGTGGAAATTTCTAGCTCATCTTCCTCTTTTCCATCTCTTGCTATTAATGAGAGAATAAACATAATCCCAGACAAAACAGTCAACAGAATCATAATCTTTTTATAGCAGCTCAAGTAAGTCTTGATAATTTTATTTGAAATTTCTTCAGTATGATCCAAATCCACATCTTGAAGGAAATCAGTTACAAACAGCTTACTGAAGCCTTTCTTTTCAAGTTCATTTCTGAGATAGTTATTGAAGACTATTCCACTGATGATTAAGCCAAAAGCACCACCAAAGCACCTGAAAAAATTTCTTAAACCTGTAACTATGGCTCTATCACTATGATCAGAATGTGACAAAATAGCGAGTAAAGTTGGCTGGAATGTGAACCCTATACCCAAACCCTGGATCAAATTTGCTCCCACAATTAAACCTATGTGGGTTTTTAGATCAAACAAAATCTTTAAACCTGTACCCAAACACCACATAGCACCTCCAAAATATAAGCATTTGGAATATTGACCAGTTTTTGAATTTATGAAACCTGCAATCACCCCAAAAATACTACTACTGCAAGTAGCAGGCAACTGAAGAACCCCACTCATTAACGGACTCCATCCTCTTACATTTTGTAAATACAAAGGAAGGTAATAAATATCCACAAAATATGCCCAACCCATCAAGAAACACATTAAAAAAAGAAACAGCCTTTGGAAGTGCTTAAAAATCTTAAGTGGAATCATTGGAATTTGTGACACACGACATTCAACAAAAAAAAATGCAGCCGTTGATAGTGCTCCTATAAGAATTATTACAATGAAAGGAGCACTCTTCCATTTCCATGTTTCACCCCCACCAGAAATTGCAACTAAGATGAATATGGTTCCCACCATACCAGTAGAGAAGCCCAACCAGTCAAACCTTTTTATCTTTTCTTTGAAAGAACCATTCACAGCCTTTAAAGGTACAAAAAATATAACTAAAAGACCACTAAATACACCAATCGGACAGCTAATCCAAAAAGCCCAGGACCAGTTTGCCTTTTGACTCAAAATACCACCAATTAAAGGACCAAGTCCATTCCCAAGACTCGTTGAAATAGCCACAAATCCAAAGTACTTCCCTCTTTCTCTGGTAGATAATAGATCGGAGAAAGTAATCATTACCAAACAGTTAATACCTCCACCACCCAAACCACTAATACCTCGAAACACAAATAACATGATAGGATCTTTAGAGAATCCACTGACCAAATTTCCAACAACCAAGCATCCTAAGGAGAATAAGAATATTATTTTTCTACCGAAGATATCAGAAAGCCTTCCATATACCAATTGAAAGTTGGTATTTGCTATTAAATAAGAAGTACCTACCCAACTGTTAATAAGATTTGCATGAGAAAGGTCCTGCACAATCGAGGGAATAGCAGTAGTAACAGCAGTCTGGTCAAAAAAGGAGACGAATAACGAAGCAGTCAAACAAGCCAATGTGATGAACAAGGTCTTTCTAGGAAGCCTTTGAGATTGGTCTGACATTTCGTTCATTCTGTTTTCAGGTTATTTCTCGAACTGCATTCGATGAACTTCAAGCCGGCATGTCATTGAAATCAAGGGACATAGATTTGCGGAAGGTATCCGCTTTTTTGATTACGATAAGCTTCCGCCTGATAAAGGTCGTTTCCGCATCTTTGTCTTCTTTTGTAGCCGAGAGCCCGAAACAGAGCCCGTAACCTACTGATAAGAGCTCCGACAATTATAAGTACTGATTCCCATATTATAGAGCCCCAGAACCATGTCAATTACATCATTAGATGCAGATAAAGAGTGCAAAGTCACTTTAGATGATCTTCACAACCAACCAAAGAAACTAGGCTTATCCTTCAAGCCAGAAGAAGTAGATGATTATTATAAGATATTGTGTGCATTGGATACTTCAGCCCGTAAGATAATGGCAATGGATGATTTTTATCAACCAACTGAATTAGAAAGATTCCCTAGACAAGATATCCACTATCCTTCGGAAGAAGAAAACCCCAAAGGTGCTTGGGCATACAAAGTCAGCATTGAGGACAAAAGTCCAGAACTTTCCTCAGATAGGCCATTGGCTGGTAAAACTGTGTGCTTGAAAGATTGCATTGAAATTGCAGGTGTACCGCAAATTCTTGGAACAGATGCTTTTGAACCATGGACTCCAGAAGCAGATGCTACGGTAGTTACAAGAATCTTAAAGGCTGGTGGTATTATTAAAGGTTTATCCACGTGTGAGAACCAAAGTTCTAGTACATCATCAAATACTGCTTCAACAGGTAATGTAGAAAATCCTTATGCGGATGGATATTCAGCTGGTGGATCTAGTTCTGGTACTGGTTATTTGGTTGGATCTGGAGAGATCGATTTAGGAGTAGGTGCTGATCAAGGTGGATCTATTAGAGTTCCATCTGCTCATTGTGGTCTTGTTGGATTGAAACCCACATTTGGATTGGTTCCTTACACAGGAATTAGTAGTTTAGAAACAAATATTGATCATTGTGGTCCAATGACAAAGACAGTTTTGGATAATTGTATTATGCTTGAAGTAATGGCTGGTAAGGATGGTTTTGATGACCGTCAAGATGGGGCACCAACAATTAAAGAGGTTCCTAAATATCAAGAACTCACACAAAGTTCAGATTTGAAAGGTATGAAAATTGGTATTTTGAAAGAAAGTTTGGAGATCCCAACTATGTCAGAGGACATGAGAAAGAAATTTTACGAAGCAGTTGAAACCTTTAAAAAATTGGGAGCTGAAGTTGAAGAGATTTCAATTCCATATCATTTGGTTGCACCTGAGATCTGGATGCTTGGTCAAAGAGTTAGTGGTTCCATTAGAAAATTAGGTATTCAATCTGGTAGAAGAATCCTTAAGTCAACAAAATTTGTAGAACATACGTTACCATGGACTCAAGGTCAATTTGAGAAAACTCCAGTTCCAGTTAAGAATGGTCTTATTAATGGTATGTATCTAATGGAGAAATATCCTAGTTTATATACCAAAACTATCAATTTAAGTTTCAAAGCAAGAGGTGAGTATGATAAAGCACTTCAAAATGTTGACGTTTTGATAACACCCACAGTTCCAGTAGTAGCACCACCACATGGAATTAGAGATGGTACACCTTTAGAATTAATTAAAAACACTATTGGATTAAATGCTAATACAGGTATTTTCAATATGACTGGTCACCCAGCTCTTTCTTTACCAGTTGGATACCTTCCAGCTGTTGATAACCCAGAGATTAAGTTGCCAGTTGGACTTCAAATAATCGGTAAACATTTCGATGAATTATCAGTATATAGAGCTGCTTATGGCTGGGAAAAGGATACTGATTGGAAATCACGTTGAATTGTATAGATTTAATAAATATAAGAATATTACACAAAATCAATTTTCATATATACAGGATCGCATTCTATGTTAGAGATTTGATAAGATAAGGTATTTTCAAATAACATGAACAAGAGATCTAGAGTAGTAATGGCATGTGACAGGTGTAAGAAGAGGAAAAGGAAATGCGATGGACAGAAGCCGTGTTTGGCATGTTCCCAATCTGGACATGACTGTTTATTTTCTACCACGAGATTTCCTTTCAATCCCACCACAACAGAGTTCGATACAGAGTTGGCCAGTTCCAGACTAGAAAATGAACAACTTCGAAGAGAAAATATGGAACTACTTGATAGAATAAGAGAACTAGAATCCAGACCATCAATTAGTCCTCGTGCAAACATCGAAGAGACTAATGTGGAGAACAATCATCTTTCAGAAACGATCTTCACAGATATCCTAGCAAAAATTCTTTTCAAGACTTCGGACGAAGTAGAATATATTGGAACATTCGCCGTAATCACTATAGTGAAGAGTATCAAAAGCTTTCTTCAAGGAAATGAAGAGCCCGGGATGCTGCCGATTGTGTTAGATAATGTAATAGAGGAACATCAAGTTGTTCCAATCAGAATGGAAGAAGAGTTTATATCAAGATTTTTCAGTTTAGCACATAATAGATGTTACATAATTGATCATCTTTGGTTCTATAGATTCATAGAAACACCACAAGATAAATGGTCAAGTTGGGAGAAATTTACTTATAATATGGTTTTGGCTATAGGATGTAGACTAACTGAATTACTCAAAGTAACTTCATATCCCCAACCGGAAGTTTATTTCCGAAAGGCTTTGAAGGATATCATTTATGCTGATATGAATCCTCTTAGACAAGCCCAAGCTTGTTTACTTATTTCTTGTTTTATTAGTAGAAGTTACCATATTTCGTTTTATGTGTCTGCTTGGGAGTTGACAGGATGTGCTATAAGAAAATTAATGCAATTTGGATACTATAGGAAACAAAAAGTTACTCTTGAGAGAAGTTGGGATTATGAAGTTACAAAAAGATTATTTTGGTCAACATACAATAACGATAAGCTTTTATCATTATCTTTAGGCCGACCATGTTCTGCAGTAGATAATTTTATAGATATTCCATATCCAGTAGGAATTGATATGCCTAAGAAGCCATCAGTCCAGGACTTTCAACGTCTTTATGATCTTCAAGTTGCCCAAGAGATTGATGAAAATACCCCACAACCAATATCTGAATTTACATCATTTGTGGCTACATCTAAGATTAGAATGATAGAAAGTAGAATCCATTTACTACTTTATGCCGTGAACAATAGAATCCCATTAGCTGACACAGTCCAATCATTGGACTTAGAGATAGAAAAATGGTATAAAGAATTACCTGAAAGGAAAGAGTTTGAAAAAGTTATGTTCCAAAGGGAAAGCTTTGAATTTTTTAACTTACTGTATCATAGAGCAAGATTGATTTTAATATTACCAATTATCATGAGAGATTCGAAAGAAAGAGATTTGCTTCTTGATCAAGCTTGTCTTGCAGCAGGCAAAATATGTTCAAGTTATAAAACACTTCATAAGGAGTCGATTTTAGAATTCAGTATAGTCGCTTTGCATACAGTATTCCTTGCAGGTGTAACGATGGTTTATTACTTGAAGAATAAAGGTGAACCAACATTTATCAGAATACAGAGAGATATAAGAGCATGTTCAAGTCTTCTATTTGTATTCACTGAAAGATGGGATGAAGCAAAGACATATAGCGATCTCTTTGACAATATTCTAGAGAATGTTGATAAAGAGGATAGAGTTGAAGAACAGAATGTATTAAGTGCATTTGGAACCCCAAGTAACCTAAACGAGGACTTTTGGGAACAAATTTTGAATAACATAAAGAATCAAAAATCAGTATAGAGTACTGGAGTAAATAAGTATAGGGTAATATATAATTAAATTAAAGAGGGATAGAGACACTGATAGTAGAAGGAGAGAAAGAGAGCAACAATAATCAATACAGAACCAATCACAGTACATTATTTATTTCTTTGGACTATATGGATACTCTTTCTTGAAATGAGTAGCAATATCTGATCTTGAACAAATCCAAACATCATCATGACTATTAACATATTCAACAAATTTCTTCAATGCAGGAAAATAACCTGGTCTTCCAATGATTCTACAATGTAAACCAACTGTCATCATTTTACCACCTTCTTCATACAAAGTGTCGAAACAGTTTTTCAAGTGATCGAAAAAAGCTTGAGTGGATCTAAAACCATTAGGATTCAAGAATCTGAAATCATTACAATCATAAGAATAAGGAACAAGAAGCAATCCTTTCTTTTCTGAATCTGGTAATTCTTTTTCAGCAGGAACATCAACCCAACTTGGAACATCATCACCATAGAAATCACTAAGATAAGGTAATTCTTTTCCTAATTCACGATAAACTTCAGGAATTAAAGTCCAACTATGTGGTGAGAGTCTACCCATGTACCAGCCTGGGGCGTCTTCACCAGTTGTCTCTTTGATAACTTCCAATTGTTTCAAAATGTATGCTTTCTCAATCTCAGGTGGAACATCAGCATAAGGAATCCATCTATAGGCATGACTAGCAATTTCATGTCCATCTCTAACAAATGCTTCAGCAACAGGTCTATTTCTATCAAAAGCTTTCCCAACAGCATAAGCAGTGATTCTATTATTGTATTTTTTGAAAAGTCTTAAGATTCTCCAAACACCAGCTCTAGAACCATAATCATATTCAGTTTCCATATCATAAGCTCTATGTTTTATAGGACCGGGCTTTGATGGGGTGCTCAAAGAAAACTCAGAAGTATCATCACCCAAATCTAAAGACCTTTCGGCACCTTCTTCGTAATTCAATACAAAAGAAATAGCTACTTTTTTATTACCAGGCCATTTACAATCTAAACCTTCTTCTCCATACCCAATTAAATCTCTATCATAGTCAAATTTAGTGCCTTGCTTAGGGTTGACACTCTTTTCACTTGGTATAGTAGCAGCAGTAGTTGAATCGTTCATAATAAAATTAAATCTGAAGAGCCCGAAGAGATATGGGCCGTATATAAGCGAATCGCATGTAGATAAGATAACGGAATAGTTCCGCATCCGTCAAATCTTATCAGCGGAAGGATCCTAAGTGTATTATTACGAGCGGAGATAAAATTGGATTAACCGATTAAGTAATGGCGGATCAGGCTTCCTAACGGGATTGTTAAGACAAATAACGGTTTTTGGTAGATCCACATTTATTGTGTAAGTCTTGAGCGAGACATGAAGAGTAGATAGAGTAGATAGAGTAGATAGAGTAGATAGAGTAGATAGAGTAGATAGAGTAGATAGAGTAGATAGGAGAGTAGATAGAGTAGATGGAGAGTAGATAGAGAGTAGATAGAGTAGATAGAGTAGATAGAGTAGATAGGAGAATAGGTATTGTGAGTTGTAGAGTATTGGGAGAGTTGTAGAGTATTGGGAGAGTTGTAGAGTATTGGGAGAGTTGTAGAGTATTGGGAGAGTTGTAGAGTATTGGGAGAGTTGTAGAGTATTGGGAGAGTTGTAGAGTATTGGGAGAGTTGTAGAGTATTGGGAGAGTTGTAGAGTATTGGGAGAGTTGTAGAGTATTGGGAGAGTTGTAGAGTATTATAGAGTCTTGTGAGTCTTGAGTCTCGTGAGTCTTGTCTTGACCATTCATTCCATCTATCTAATCAGCAGTACTAGCACATAAAGCAGCACCAACACCACTACCGTCTTTGGCAATCTTCAAATGAATCTTCTTACTTGAACCCTTTAATGGATCAATGATTTCAATAGCCTTCAAAACCGATTCTCTAAAACCAGGATAAAATTCAATAACTGAACCATCTAACCCAAATTCAAAATCATTTGAATCATCTTTATATTGATCAGCAACTCTTTTTGTAATAGCAGCTAATGGGATAGCAGAAAGATAAGCAGCTCTATGAGCAATTGCTTTAGTTAAAGCTTGAATAACCAATCTTTCTTGTTTAGTTGTTGGTAATCTTAAATGATTTTGTAAGATTAAACCTGACATTTTTAAATCAGTTGAATCATCAATTTGTAAATAAGATAAAACCTCAGCATCTAATAACCAAGGCTCAGCTAATCTATGAGGTAAAGAACCACCTCTTTCTTCATATAAATCAACAAAGACATGGCCTTGTTTAAATAATTCAATTAATGTAACTCTTAATAATTCACCTAAAAACATCCCACTAATCCTTTTTTCAAAAAGATGATAACCAGGGTTAGCAGTTTGTTTATCAACAATTTGATCATATTTTGTATTTGGTAAGATTTCTAAAGTATTATCAAAAGAACCCCATTCTGTATTAATTACCATACCTTTTTTATCATCAAATTTTTTTGAATCTAATTTTGGAATTTTATCAAAAGTTTCAAAATATGCTCCATTTGTACCAGTACCAAATATAGCTCCAACAATTGTATTTGATTTAGATTCTAAAGGATTATTTGAATAAGCTCTTGATAATAATGTACCAACAGTATCATTAGCCAAGGCAGCTACTTTTACATTTACCTTCAAATTATCTAAATGGGTTTGTAATAATTCAACAACATCCTTATTAACAGTATCAGGTAAATCAAAACCTTTTGTCCAACGAATCAAAGTACCTTTATTTAAAGCAGTTTGATTTACTGGGAAAGAGAAGGTAAATCCCAATTTAAGAGCTTCTTTATCATCTAATTCTTTATGATGTTCTTCTAAGAAGGAGTGAACTTTTGATGCTAAATAACTAAATAAATCATCACTAGTTGAATCTTTCATTAAATCTAATGGGATCTTGAATTTTGATTGCTTTAAATCAAACGTATGGTCTCCGTTTAATTGAATTGAACATACCCTGAAGTTGGTACCACCTAAATCTCCTGCTAAATATAATCCATTTTCTTTACCTGTTGGAATATCTGTAACAAATGTTGGAATCATTGGCATAAATTCTCTTGAAGGTTCTGATTTTAATCCTTTATCCATTGATTCAAGAAACTTGTCTGTAGCTTTGATTAAGAAGTCATCAGTGATGGCATATTCCTGTGTTACTTTATCGACTATTTGTTTTAATTCTGAGTTCATGATATTTTTAATTTTTCAATTAAGATTTTCGGACTTTTAAGTTCCTTGCGGGTAATGATACGGTGGATGTAAGGGTATTTATAGGGAGGAGGGGGGGGAGGAAAGAGGGGGGAAATGTGTGACATAAAGAGTGGCAGAACAGAGATGTGTGACAAGAATTCTTGGAGCATAATGTGGGGAGACTGGAGACGGTTTCTGGAGTCTGGAGACTGGAGTTTCCCCAGAATCACCAGACGCAATTGCGGGACGCCTCGGATTGCGGCATAGCATGATGTTGTTGGTATGCGGACGATGGGAATTGGAGCGAGAGCGAGAGAGAGAGAGAGAGAGAGAGAGAGAGAGAGAAAGGGTCAGGTGGTTGGATCGGAAATAGTGGGGAGTAGGGAGTAGGGATGGAGAGTAGGGGGTGTGGAGTGGGGCTTTGGCTTGGCTGAGATTGTTTTTATAATTCAGGGCTATATGCACTCCAGATTCTTGGCTCGTAAATATATCTTTGTATAGACATTGTGTAATTATAAGACGGCACCTGTGTTTTACCTTAGTATATACAAACTTTTGTAATTGCTCAAGGGCACCACACAAGTGTATAGAATTTTCCTCTACAGTACTGAAACTTTTTTTTTATTTTTATATACTTATAGAGCTTTTTTTCTTTTTATATAATTATAGAGGTATGGCTTATTGTTATGCAAACATTAAGAGTAGCCAACTCTTATGGCATTTCTGGAATCATTTCTTTGAATGAGTCTGACGTCGAAGTAGGCTTTTCAAGTGTCAACTGATGTACATTCTTTCTATGACAATCCTTGAAGTGTCTCAAGTATGTATAGAAAGGTTGGGTTTCACAAGTAGTTGCAGATTTAGCAACCGTAATAAGTGTTGAACAAGCTGCACAATGTACTTTCATTCCTTTACTGCATGTCATTTCTTTAGAAGGAATTGGGTCTGGTACAAGATACCCATCAGTACCAATTCCATGATGAAATGATAAATGGTGTCCATAAGCACTAGTTCTGAAATCAAAAAATTTAATATCAGGACAATAAGGACATAAACCTGCTCTTGTTTGGTTGATAGGAATTTCAGTAATTGAACCATCATCATTACTAACCTTAGCCATTTGTACTCTGTAATATTCAGGCTCATAAATCAAGTCATTACTATTTTCATAAGGTAATAATTTGAATTGATTATTATCAAATCTACCTTGGAATTCAGGACCTCTAATATATCTGATCCTTTGAATTTTAGGACGTTCATCAGAGTTAAATGAATCTTGGCCCTGTGAATCATATGCCGTATTATGAGGAAGAGCAAAGCAATGAACAAAGGATTCTGAACTAACAGTGAATATTGGCTCTGAAAGCTTTTCAAAAGGCCCTTTTATACTTTGAGGTTTTTTACCATTTGATTTCTTCTTAAAGTAAAGGGAACCATGAGTAAAATCACAAATGTGACGAAATACTTGCATACCAAAGTCTGATCCTCCATTTGTAGCGAGTTCACTTAAATCAAAAGAAAGATGTTTAACAGGTTCTTCATGAGATCTGGATCCCCTTTGTGCCATTTCAAAGACATAATTCATTTGATTATTGAAGGTTTGAGGTCTTGTTTGAGTTTTATAACCTTGTTGATGACCTCCATTACTCTCACCTCTACTAACAACAGAAAGTTGTGCTTGTTTAAGAAAAGGTGTTGTTGGTGGAGTCAAATGGGCAATTGAAATACTTTGAAGAGGATCATTAAAGTCAGATTTTGGTGTTTCCTCTGATTCATTTGAATCATCAGATTTTTCAACTCGTGGAACAATTAGATCACCGATTGACTGAGAATTCTTTTCTAATTCAGCCACTGCAAACAATTCAGCATTTATTTCATCGGCAAAACTGTTCAATTCATCATCATCTAGTCCAAGTACTGGTACATTGTCAGTGTTTATATTAGATGTTGAGTTTTCAACTGATTTTGGTTTTTCAACATCATTGAAAAGGTAATCTAAGTCAACATCAGACTCATCTGAAACATCCATTGGCTTATCTAATGAATTATCAGACTCAACAGTGGATGATGGTTGATTAATTTCTTGAGGCTTTACAGGTAAAGTATTAATTTTCTGCATTATCCCGATTGGTTCAGAATGTGTTTGATTGATTGAACCGTTTTCTTTAATTTTGATACTACTAGAATTTTGAAAGTAGCTTTTTTGAATTGAATGTTCAATGACTTTAAGTTTCTTTTCAGTCACAGGTTTTGTTTTATTAGGTTTGTTAACGAATGGCTGCAAATTTTTAGATTTTTTTGAAATTTGCTTTGGAGTTGAATTGGTTGGTAATGATTGAATTTCATTGGACCAATTGGTGATAGTATCATTAAAAATGTTTTCAAAACTACCACCGAAAGATGCAGGAGCTTCTGTTATGTCTACTTGTGGTATAACAGTATTACCCACATTATTATTGTTCGCGATTTGGGTTGGTACTGTGTATTCACAATTGGTAGAGTCAAGATCCATAGAGACATCATGGTTTGGAAAGAAAGGAGAGCTAATTGTGTTTTGAGAAACCAGGTTATATGTTGGATAACTCATCAGATCATTTAAATAATCAATTGAGGAATTTCCAACGTCATTAGCAACGGTATTAGAGTTTTGATTCTCACCAACATTACTATGATTTTGATTTGATTCCCCAGTGTCATCAAAAAACCCAAATTGTTCCAAGAAATTGTCAGCAGATTGTTCCATAATAAAGAAAGTGGTTGGTGTAAAGAAAGTGTTCAAACGAATGTATAAAGGCAGGTGGTATTAGTAGAAGTTACTAAATCCAAAAAATCCTTTGAATTCAAAAAAGGTGGGAATCGAGCTCTTTATATACTTACGAGTTTCCTAAAATGAAAACTTTATAGATCCCTTAAATCAAAAAGGCCCCTGAATTTTTTTCGGCTATCTATGCTTTTATGCAGGGTCCAATGTATTTTAGGGTAGTATAAATTTCGCAACCTTTTTTTTTTTTTTGCAGCCACTTTTAGGAAGTTATAAGATATACGAGAAAGTATCATATAGTTAAGGGAGTCATTCAATTTTTGAAAGGATGACCAAGATCTTTTAGCATAGAATGAATTATGATAATGAATGACTTAAGAATTGAATAAGAATAGAAACAGTATAGGATCAAGGTAAGAAAGAAATGAAAAGCTAAGAGAAAGAAAAGCCAAGAGAAAGAAAAGCTAAGAGAAAGAAAAGCTAAGATAAAGAAAAGCTAAGATAAGAAGAAAAGCTAAGATTCAAAAGTTAGGAAGAAAAAGCTAATATAGGGATTGATTTTTATATACAGATTTATTGCCTGATATTGAGATAGGGCCCAGTAAAATTGATGACTCTACACTTTCCGGATGGTTCCAAGATTCAGTTGAAAAGTTGGATTGTTAAAATTTCAACAATTAGAAGACTCTCTGATTTCACCAAGGGTTTGATGAAAGCTCTCGGAACTAGTCTATTTTGAGTAAATAAATAAATTTAACAAGTCAAGTGAAACAAAGGTGAGTATGTTTAATATATAAAATTGGATACTTCCCATTCTGGCCATCAAGTGAAAAAGATTCCCTATCTCATATAGCAGCAAGCTCTACAAGTATTATGGAGAAGGTTAGCATTAAACTAAAAGACGAGAAGGGTTAGATAAATGAAAGCTTTGTAATTGGCACAAATACATCATAGAGATATAAAAATGGGTAATATGTTCATTAATAATAGAGGGGAGTTTGTTTGCATTGATTATGGGATCGCAAGGACGAATCACTTGAAGAAGAACCAGATCCAAAAAGTGAAATTGAACCTTATTAGGCTAATCAAAATAGTTTAAAAAGAGTAGATAGTTAACATATATTTATCTATAGATACTTATAGGCAGATACTGGTATAAACTATTGAACATAATCAGAAAGATTGAAGTAGAACTAGATAGCCCCAGTACCTATAAATTCTCATTCTAGGCCCTGTTAGCCCTGCCCCTCCCATTGACATCACCTATTCAGCAATCAAGCACCTTTAGTCTATTGCGCTATACCTTATCAATGCGGATATAAGACGGAGATAAGGAAAAAGAAAGTAAGACAAGAAAGTACGAGAGTAAAAAACCTTAAGAGAGCTGACTTATTGGAAAACAAAAAAACACACTATCCAAGCATATATCTCCCTATTCTATCCCATCTTTTCCGAGACTCAAACCCCCTCCAGGTCCCGATAATTTCCCCTTCTTGTGTCAGATTATCCACCACGCATAAGATAACATTTAAGGCGAACCTACCGCGGGAATTCGCATCTCCGATCTGTGGCTTCACCTCATCAGATATTTCACCACAACTAATTTATAATTCTTTATGATTTCAGACAATATTCAACCTAGAGACCATCTGAATAGTCCAACTATCCTTGACCTTCCTCCATTGATCGTAGGAGGTGCTACATTCAACTATCAATATACAGACCATCCAGAAGAAAGTCCAGTTAAAGCTATCCTTGATACAGCTTTTGAAAGCGGATTAATTGCTTTAGATACTTCACCATATTATGGACCTTCAGAGATTCTAATCGGCCAAGCTCTAAAGGAATTAAGACCTAAATGGCCTAGAGACTCATATTTTATTTAATTTAAATGAGTGTTGAATTGTTTAGATAATACACAAAGAAAATGACAGGGAGCAGTGAAGTTGTATTATATAACAGAGATAGCGACTAGTCAGTGGTGTTTAATACAAATATCTTGTCCAGACTTCTGAAGCAGAGGCCTAATGGGGATAGAATACTGTGGCATCACGATCTTCGCACAAAATCTACCAGTCAATGTCAGAATACGTTACCAAAGTCAAGGAGCTCATCTCCCAAAATGACTATGTCATGCTCTCAAAAACTTGGT
This sequence comes from Yamadazyma kanchanaburiensis, assembly GCA_030555785.1. NCBI lineage: Eukaryota > Fungi > Ascomycota > Pichiomycetes > Serinales > Debaryomycetaceae > Yamadazyma > Yamadazyma kanchanaburiensis. The sequence goes on along the minus strand of JANIVJ010000104.1, from coordinate 7,091 downwards.
GTCCAGATTGTGTATACACGTACCAAATCTGGGACAAGTATAACGTGAAGCCAAAGATCAAAATCATCGAATTAGACAAATTCGAAGACCAAGAAGAAGCAGGAAAATTAGAAACAGCATTCACAGAAGTTGCCGGTAGAAAATGGGTCCCAACAATATTCTTAAAAGGAGACAGATATGACGAACAAGATTTAAAGAAGTGGGAAGCAGAAGGTAAGACCAAAGAGATTTTTGAAAAGTACCAGTTAGTATAGTTTTGTATTATTAATACACGTCCATATTCAATACGAATAGTTGAGTAATCGTAAGTCATCAGTTGAAAGAAAATTAAGAAGCTAAAGGAAATTCCCCAGCCCATTGAGCAATTTCTTGTTTTAAAGCAGTGATTTGTTCATTACCTTGAGCAACAGCAGATTTAAAATCTCTTAATTTATTATTTGGTTTTGGTAAATCTTCTTGAATTTGTTTAGCGATATTAACAGCTTTATCAATATAAGAGACGATTTTTTTAAAATCTTCTTCACCTAAACCTCTTGTAGTCATTGCAGGAGCACCAATTCTAATACCACCTGGAACTAAAGCAGATTTATCACCAGGAATAGAATTTTTATTTAAAGCGATATTAATATTTTCACAAATGGTTTCAATTCTGGCCCCATCGATTTTTTTATCTTTTAAAGATACTAAAACCATATGAGAATCAGTACCATTACTAACTAAATTATAACCCTTTGAGATGAATTCAGTTTCTAAGATTTTAGCATTCTTTAAGACTTGTTCTTGATATTCTTTAAATTCAGGAGTTGCAGCTTGTTTTAAAGCAGTTGCTAAAGCAGAAATTGTATGATTATGAGGACCACCTTGATGACCTGGGAAAACAGAGAAATTAATTGGATTTTCTAAATCATATAAAATTTCTTCACCAGATTTTGGATTAATTGATCTAACACCTCTTCTAAAGAAAATCATTGCACCTCTTGGACCTCTTAAAGATTTATGAGTTGTGGTAGTAACAACATCAGCGAATTCAAAAGGAGATGGAATTACACCAGCAGCAATTAAACCAGAGATATGAGCCATATCAACAATTAAATAAGCACCAACTTTATCAGCAATTTCTCTCATTCTTTTATAATCAATAAGTCTACAATAAGCAGAAGTACCAGCAACTAAGATTTTTGGTCTATATAATAAAGCAGTTTTTTCTAACATATCATAATCAATTAACCCAGTTTCTAAATCAACTCTATAAGGCATGGTTTCAAAATATGTTGAAACAGCAGAAATTTTTCTTGAATCAGTTTGATAACCATGAGATAAATGACCACCATGAGGTAAATCTAAACCCATTAATCTTTCATGAGGTTTAATTAAAGCTTGATAAACTTGTAAATTAGCTGGTGATCCTGATAAGGTTTGAACATTAACCCCCCATTTATCACTAGTTAAATTAAAAGCTTTTAAAGCTCTATTTTGACATAAGATTTCCATTCTATCGATGTGTTCATTACCACCGTAGTATCTAGCACCTGGATAACCTTCAGAATATTTATTACACATTGGAGTTCCTAAAGCATCAAAAACTGATTTAGTAGTGAAATTTTCAGAAGCAATTAAAACGATTGATTGTCTTTGTCTTTCGATTTCATCTTTGATGATTGATTCGACTTCTGGATCGTATTCAGCTAAGGAGCTTTCAGTAAGTTTTTTATGGCTTTCACTTAATGCGTATGACATTTTTGGTGGTGAAAAATTGGGGGATATTGGGGTATTTATAACTCGCGAACGAGTCAAAACTGGACTCAGTTAAATTAGGGACGAGGGGGGGGGGGGGGGGAATGGACAAGGGGAAAGGGACATGGGGCAGGGGGGGAAAATGTTGGGGGGGGGGGGGAGGGGGGAGCGGGGGACCGGAAAATACAATACAATTAGTATCATTATGTATTAATATATAAGTAGAGTTATTGATAGGCGTGGGTCGCAGAGGGAAGGGCAGATGAGGAGGGCAGATGAGGAGGGCAGATGAGGAGGGCAGATGAGGTAAGGGCACCTGAGAGCACCTGACTGAGAACCTGACCTGAGAACCTGACTGAGCACCTAGGAGAAGAACAACGAGGCCATGAGAAGAGCGCGCGCAAGACTCGAAACGCCATTGCAAGGTGATGCAAGATCGTCACGTCCTGGTCTATCGCTGTGGTCTCTCTCTCTCGTCCCTCCCCCCCTCTCCTGTCTCCCTAATACAACGTAACCCTCAACCTATGACTTATAGCCAACTTAGGCACAACAACACACAAACAACTAACCCCATTCAATATAAATAAATTAAGATTATAATAACTATAATGTGTACTCACAAGAAATAACCCAATTGGTACCAACATTAAAAATTTCTTCGTAGGCGTATATTGATCACCATTATCAATCTGTTCCCACATAGTTAAATTATCATAAGCTCCATTATTAAATTCAAAGGGGGTACCCTTTACTTGATGAAACATAATATACGATCCAATATTATACGTCAAATTAGTTAATGTCCATTTCCAGTTATTGTCCAAGATACTTATGAAATTAAAGAAGAGCTTAAGTAACACTATTATTACGATATGTATAATCCAAGCACCTTTATAATGAACCCAATCAGCATTTAAATTTGGATTTATTTGTTGATCTATTTTTGTGTCTTGAGTATCAGGTTCTAAGTGTTGAATTAGAGATGATGATCTTCTTTGTCTTGTGATATGACTTTGAGAAGGTGATAAATTGATTCCAGTACTTGGGAAATCTGATGGTTGTGTCATCAAGGTGATGTTAGTGTTTAGTTTCCTTGCTTTTTCGAGTGACTAAACGATGCGAATTACCCGGAGTTTTGCGATAGTTCGTCTATAAGCCAGAGCCTGGGGGCTTTGCTTTAGATTAGATCTCCGATGTTTCCTTATCCGGGGGTTCCATAATGAAGGCTTTAACTTTGGGAGAGTCAATTACCAGAGTCGACAGACTCTGGTCATTGACTCTGTAGACTCTGGACTCTGGACTGTAGACTCTGGACTGTAGACTCTGGACTCTGGACTGTAGACTCTGGACTCTGGACTGTAGACTCTGGACTGTAGACTGTAGACTCTGGTCCCTAGTCCCTAGACTCTGTAGACTCTATTCTGTATACTTTGGTCCTAGTCCGTAGACTCTAGTCCCTAGTCCCTAGACTCTGGTCTCTAGTCCCTAGACTCTGGTCTCTAGTCCCTAGACTCTGGTCTCTAGTCCCTAGACTCTGGTCTCTGGTCCATTGATCCTGTAGTCTCTGGTCCATTGATTCTGGTCCTAGATTCTGGTCCATAAAGTCTGGTACATTGACTCTCCTTCCTACAATCTCTAACCACTTATCTTACTCTCGCCCCTACAATCTCTAACCACTTATCTTACTCTCGCCCCTACAATCTCTAACCACTTATCTTATTCTTGTCCCTACATTAATCATATATACCCCAATCTTCTAGTCCCTCATTAATCATATATACCCCACTCTTCTCTTCATTAATCTTTCGTCCCCACTCTTATCCCACCTGAATGCCACCCAGATGCTGCTATAACAACCCATTTACCTTCAACCTTTGTAGCCTTTTCTACCTTCAAATTGCTACCCTCTTGCTTTTTATTCTCATCATCTCTTAATCCTAAACACCCACACCCATCACTCTCTACACCCCAACTATATAATTCCCCCTTATCTGTTAACCCAAGATAATGATAATCCCCCATTTCAATCTCTACAATTCCCTCTGGTAACTCCATTACTTGAGGCTTCGTCTTATTATAAATCCCACTCTTATCCCCAAACAATACCTCATCTCCTGCAAATATACAAAAACTATTATAACACCCGTTGATCTTATTAAATGTAATATTTGTTCCTTTATCATTAACTTCCTTCAACCAATTATTATATACTTCAAGACTTTCCCAATCCTCAAAAGGAACATCAGTTCTACCATCACTAGAATGATCCTGATAATAATGCATTGTATCTATATGATAAACGAATCCTGCTTTTTGAGTTAAGATTATAATGAAATCATTACCTAAATGAAAATCTACGAGATCTGGCACCTCAAAAATCAAATAACTTGCATCAGATTCATACTCTCCTTCTTCAACTTGTTCTTTAGTAAGAGGATCTCTAGAATACCAAACAACCAATTCTTTATCACAATAGAATCCTGATAAATTCCAACCACATTTAATCTTTAAAATTGGCTTTGTAACCCATCCTGGGAAACTTATACGGATACCATATTTATTACAATTACCTGTATCCCAAGAAAAGATTCTATTACGATGATCCAAACCAATAAAGTGTTGTCTACCAGAAGAAATAGATACGATTTTCGAGTCAGAATAATTTGGATCTGGTGATACTTTTGTGATAAAGTTGGATTCAATTGGGTCAACACCATTTGAATTGTTCTGTGATTCACTTACAAACTCTCTAAGTTCTGGAATCTCATCAGGTGATCTTCTAAGGTTTGGATTCGTAGGTTCACGAGTTTGATTTACTGGTAAAACCCTCATACCTCTACCAGGTCTTAAACTATTTAAAGGAAATGGCATATTTACACTTAATGGTAAAGCAGTTACAGGTTGTCTATAATCTGAATCTAAAGGACCTGGAGATGTTGAATCATGGAACTTCCTATAGTCACCTCCAGTATAATAAAGTCCTTTAGATGTTAAGATTTGAAAGCTGAATCCATTGGCTTTTAAATCAATGATAATCTCACTATTAAAATTGCCAACATTAGTTGGGATTTTGACATTTCTATTTGGAGTCTTATGATCTAATGGGATATCTCTTAATAAGAACCCGAGTCTCCCCATATCTGAGGCACCCCAAGTATACAAGTTTGACTCTTTAGAGACTCTCAATTGGAATTTTTGTTTCCAGTTTGCTCCAATAGGATTTGAATTGAGACCGAATTTGGCTATATACATCAAATGATAAAATTGATTGGATTGGATGGTGTTGTAGATTTGTTTATTGATGAGGGAGACATAGAAGATATCTTCGGCGGCTAGGTATTGGCAGATATTGTAGGTTAAGTCCTCGTTATCGAATAGTGACATGATGGAGATGTGCGTGGGTGCAAAAGGGGGAGGATAAGGGGAAGGGAGGACGAGGACAAGGACGAGGATAAGGACAAGGGGGAGAGGAGAGGAGGGGGAAGACAAGGGGCATGGATGAGAGAAGGGAAGGGGAGGACGGGAGTCAATTTGACTATGTGTCAATATCTGAGTCACTTATGGCTAGTCTGACAGCAACCCTCATCTACGAGTGACAAGTTTCAGATTTGGAGGGGCACAAGGGGAATGAGTCATCAGTATAGCTTGTAGAGTAGGATATGAGAGTAGGATATGAGAGTAGGATAGGAGAGTAGGATATGAGAGTAGGATAGGAGAGTAGGATATGAGAGTAGGACAGGAGAGTAGGATAGGAGAGTAGGATAGGAGAGAGTAGGAGCTGGAGAAAGGATTATCTCCAGGGAACATACACAGTAAATAAACAAAGACAGGGCAGACAGTACAAGTCCTAATTAGCAAACAAAGACAGTAGACAGGGTACATGTAACAGACGAGACAGAGACAGACAGGGTACCTATAACAGACCCACACATTATCCTAACCATATATTACTATTCACTTAACCCAATATAACCATTACACCGTCGCTCAACCAAAAGGGAGCGCAACAACTAAACTACAAATAATCCCTCCATATTATCTTCATACTCAAAGATTGGCACGGCAGGCCAACATGAACATTCATAACAACCGATTTTAAACCCACAAGTATCGCGATATACTCCACCAGAAAGAAAGCTGAACAATTTTTAAAAAGTAAGTTACACAACTACTTCTGAGTTGTGCTCTAAATCTTTTGAATTTGAAAGGGTATTCAAATGATCAGATTCTGTTAAATCATTAACAAAATTTGAATCATATAAAGATAAATTAATTGGAGAATTAATTGGAGAATTTATTGAAACAGGTGATAAATAATTATCAATTGGATTCAACATATCTAAATCAAGATTAAGATCAATACCTGTAGAGATATTTTCACTAAATTCTGGATCTATTTGTTCAACTTTAATTGGTTGATCATTATTTTGTGGTGAAGAATTAACAGGAGTAGGAGTTGAAATATCTTCAGAAACTGGTGATCCTAAATCAAAATCTTCTTCCTTAGATTTCTTTCTATTATTTGAAGGTTGAAATGAAAAATCTTTATAATCAGATAAGTCATCAATTTCCTTTAAATTCTTAGTAATTCCATCTAATTTTGATGATTCGATTTGTCCAATCAAGTACTTTTGATTAGCCTGATAATTTTCGAGGTTACCAGTTAATCTAGAAATATATGTTTCTAAATATTCGACATATTTTCTCTTTTTTTCTCTTGATTGGTGGGCGGCTCTTCTATTTCTTAAGATTCTTTCAACTCTTCTCTGTTCTTTTTCTTCTTTGGTTTTAGCTCTCTTTCTTGGTGGTAAAGTGGTTTTAAAATCGGTGTCCATGTTTTATTACTTTTTTAATTGAAAAATTGTTATTTTTTTTGGGGGGAAATGATGCGAATTTATATTAACGTGGCAGTGGGCGGTTAGCGTGAGGTCGTGCGAGGCAGGTTTGCATATTGGTAATGGGAATGGGCGACGACAATACATGGACAAGAAGAGACGGGGGAGAGACGGGGGAGAGAGGGCGACGAGAGAGAAGGATCGACGAGAGAGAAGGATCGACGAGAGAGGGAGGGAAGAGGGACGAGGAAGAAAAGGGTGGAGGGGGAAGGACTGACGAGTGAAGGAAATGATCGGTCCATTAAACTTCTCTGAACACGTATGCGAATCGACAAATGAACGAACCACAGGGTGTGGCGTGTAAAGCCTAAAGTAATATTTTTAGAATAAAAAGGAATTAAGAGCTATGCGTCCTGGCAAATCTATACATACCGATGAGACAATAACATACACGTAAACAAGTATGAGCCATGCACGATCAGATCACCTCAACCCTGGCGGGGCTAGGGGGCTAGGGGGCTG
>JANIVJ010000103.1:0-32172 GCA_030555785.1 Yamadazyma kanchanaburiensis | reverse complement strand
ACATTAAAAAAAATTATCAGTCAAACTTTGGAATACCTGTATTTGGAGGAATGCCCCCACTGTGTATCAACTAATTTCTATAGTAGTGTTTTCATGACTGATATTAAAAGGAAAGAGTCGGGAGGTAAGGTAAACTTCGAGTTTAAGTATCTTGTGGTTAAGAATGAAGATTACAAAACCACGCTTCAAGCTACTCTTGCAGCATTCCTTTTCAGTCGTCTTTTTGATGATGATATAAATGAAGCTCTTCCTAAATCTTTAAAACAGAGATTGAAAGATCTTCATGAAGGACTTGACCCGTCTACACAGCAAAAAAAGATGGATTTCACATCATCATCTAACTCTCTGATAAATGCCTTTAAAATCCAACATATAGCTGAAGATCTGGAGAAGAAGAAACATCACCAAGCTCAACTTAAAGATTTGGAAAAAAGTTCCCAGTACAAAGACGTGGACTTTTCCAAAATGACCGATGTTCTTACCTGTAATATAAAAGGTGACATATACAGTATTCTAAAAGATCATTACTCAACAGATGATTTAGAGCTGTTTTATTTCTTAAGACAAGATCAAATCGATTGGAAAAATACTAGATTAAAAAATGCCCTTTTACCAGGTGATGATATTTTTCTTAACTTTTTCGAATTTAAAGAGTTTGAAAGATCAAAAATTCTTACAGAGGAGTTTCTTGAAAGAGTATCAAAATTTTCTGGTGGGTTTTATCAAACGAATGAAATTGATAAACCTGTTAAATTATGTGATTACGGAATTATGACCATAAAATCTGGAGATGTACCTCGACTTTCAGGGTTTTTCTTATTAATCAAATTTATTGGTGCTGATGATCAACAGTACGTTGATGTGGAATCCAAGTTGGAAATTTTAAGAAAGATGAAATCAAATACACGGGATATTGATATGTCAGAAGGTGAATCGGACGCTCTCGACTTCACCCTTGTACCATCCACCGACCCCACATCACAAAATTTCCCAGAAGAATATAGTAAGTAGAATATATATATTTCTGTACGATTCGTGAGTACTCTCCTCTTCCCTGGACACTACCCTCTACCCTCACTAGACCCAGGCCAGTTTAGCTTAAGTAGTGTTGTCACTTTACCTCACATGACTCTCGCGTGACTTTCACCTGACTTCTCAAACTCTTCGCAAATTTTCTACCAGTCAAAAGTGTTACAATTACCATAACTAATAATGTCAAAATTCATTATACCTAATGCTTTAAAAGAGTTAAGATTCCATCTTTCTCAAACCGGTGAAGCTTCCGTCCCACTCAGAAAATTCTTAACCACAAATTACCCAGGATTAAAATCACAATCTAAAAATCAAGTTCCAATTTTAATCAGAGAAGCTTATGGTATACCACCAAGTGTTACAGCAAGATTTGAAAAGGGTAGAGAAGTAAAGAACAGTTTAGACGGTTTGACTGAAAAGGAGATTGAGGGGTCTTTACAAAGTTTATTTAAATCATAATGCATATATTTAAGAGTACAAGTGTAGAGGGGCTTTGGAATCCAGTCTAGTATCTGTGTCTAGTCTCGTGTCTGTGTCTCTGTCTAGTCTCGTGTCTCTGTCTCTTGTCTCTGTCTAGTCTCGTGTCTCTGTCTAGTCTATCTCCTGTCTCGGTCTCTAGTCACGTTCCTTTCCCTATCCTATTTATCCTACTTATCCTACACTAAACCCATTTTTCATATCTTCCCCTTTCCTCCAACATGAAACTTATAATACCCCCATCCTAAACTAAACGTTTCGTCTACAAATACCTCCTCAATATCACTACTCCCATGATTAGTTCCAGCTGCTACAACCAACGGTAGAAAATGTTCCAAAGTTGGATGAGCTTGATACAACAATTGCCTCGTATTCACATCCTTCTTCAAATTATTTAAATTTTGCAACAATGTCAATGGACTACTCTTTTCAAATACTGACAGAAGTAACTCATTGAATGGTTTACAATATGGCATTACTTGGTTAGGATAACTCATGGATCTACCCATGTCTCTTAAATTGTGTACTGAAGACCCTGAACATATAATCAACCCTTTTAAATCAGTCTTATTCTCTGGGTCCCATATCAATTTATCTCTTAAAGATTTAAGAATCTTACCTAATTCATAACTCGTATTAAAATCTTCATCATATGGTAAACTTACTTGAATTAATGGTATATCCAACTTCTCTCCAAATGCTATTTTTAATGGTACCCATACACCATGATCTATACCTCTATCAACTATCTTAGATTTGAACCCTTTCTCTTTAAGATTCTTATAAAGTAATAATGATAAAAATTTACTCAGAAAACTATGAAACTTCTCTTTATATAATTTTTCAGGAAACCCATAAAAATCATAAATCAACTTATTTTCATTATTTGTATTACAATTATTCATGGTGATTTCAATAGTATTTTCTTCACTACTTTGATAATGAGCCGATACTAAGATAAGGAAATCAGGTTTTTTATTTTTTATTTCAGTTCCAATTCCTTTAAGAGCATCATAAGCGTTAGGATTTGTAAATGGATCATTTTTGTCTAAAAAATTTGGACTTCCATGACTTATAAAATAAGTAGGAAATGGTTTTTTACATTTAACGGTTGCAAAATCTAATGAGTCTGTCATTTTAAGAGTGGTGCATAGAAGAAATATCAATGTTATATAAATACAGGGATGCAATAGGTATATAAGAGATCTTAGTAATTAATTATATGCACCACCGGAGCTAAAATCATATTTCCATAAATTTGTCAGCGTGCGGCGTTTATCGGTTAAACTTAATAGCCGGTCCGTCCCCCCGTAATCTACCGCCTCCTCGCACTAGCTCTCAGTAATTTTAGTAATAGAATTAGTAAAGAAGAGAAATTACTAAAAAGGCGTGGAAAACACAATAAAGATTTTCTAGTTTTTTTCATAGGATATTATGACATAATTGTTAATTTGTAATACTTAAATGTAGAAGTTCATGGAGGGGGTGGATTGAGTCTGTAGAATTAAGTTTTGTTAGAGATATATAGAGAAAAAGTTACAAATTCAAGAGATAAATACGGGTTCAATTGGTTTGAGCCACCACTAGCCACACACCAATGGTCTAATAGTCCCTCAGTCTCTAATGTCTAGTAACTAGTGGGATATGGTTTCATTCTTGATTTATGGTCTTTTCTCTTTCTCCCTGTACCTTCTATATCTTCTCTCCTCTACTTCCTCCTCTTTTATCCGGTCCTGCCTGCCTCATGGCTAAGCAAATTTAATGGAAAAGTCATTATTATTCAAGAAAAACAGGGATAATAAATAGGAATGATTATACCTAATGAATAGTTCATTATTATACAGGGGAGTGGTAGTATACAGGGGAGTGATAGTATTCAGGAGTAGACATGATAACAAATTCGTTATTACCAGATATCACAGAGACAATATGCAGGGCTATTCGTAAAACAAATTTTATTATTATTCAAGAATACAGGGACAGTACACAGGTCATTCAAACATGATGAATAGTTCATTACTCTAACGGGGGTGATAGTAATCAGGACAGGCATGATGAAAAATTCTTTATTACTTAGATATCACAAAGACGGTATACAGGGTGGAAGTTTATTATACAAAGACCAGACATAGTACACAGTACAAAATAGAGCAAGGGTCAATAGAAATTCGAAATTAATATCATCTATCTATGTAATAATGTTGCACTGTCCCTAAGCACTGACAATACGGTTCTCTCAGTGTCTCACTTGCTGTTTCAAAGCTAATTTCATAAACCCTATCCCCCACACATGACCTACTTCAAATTAATGATATCCTCCTCTCCTTCTCTTTTCTATCTTATCCCTATCCCTCTCTACCCCATCCTCCCCGTCCATCCCACAATATTTCCTTCTCACATTCCCCCTCCCCTATTCCTTCCTGTCTCACTATTTCAGGTCTACTCAGTCACAGCCGTTTCCGCACTTGTCTGTTTATAATTTCACCTTCTTCACCAGATCTACCCCAATTCAATTTCAACCTTTTGATCCCTTGAACCTGTTATTATCCCTCTTATAGTTTACTATGGTCAATCTTTTCGGATCGAAAAAACGTCAATCCACTCAAGGATTTAGAAAATACGATAATGAAATTTTTCAATATGAAAATTCAAATTTAAACGTTGCAGGACTTCCAAATAATGGGATCGATAGATCGTCCTCAATGACAACCAGTGCAGGGTCAGCAGCTTTAGCAGCTTTAAGACTTCATCAAAATTCATCTCCTTTAGAATCTCCTACAAAATCAAAACCTCAAAGACTTAACTCTTTAGGGTCAAGAAACCCACAAAGAGCAAATTCTTTAAAGACTTATTCTTATCATCCTAAAGCTTCTTATACTCCAGGACAAGCTACCATTCCTAATACAAGAAGGTATAGTTCATTGACATCAAATCTGAGACCTCCAGCTCCAAGACCTCAAAGTCAAATTCCAAGACCTCCAGTTTCTCCAGTACAACCCAGAACCAATCGTCTTAGTTCTCTTAATAGTCAAACCGACCCTTCAAATATCTATGAAGAAAATAGTGAAGAAGAAGGAGATTCTGTTATCACCACTCAAACCACTAAAGTAGTTGATGCTCAAGGAAGGGTACAATCTATTACCACGAAAACAATCAAAACATTAGCTGATGGTTCAAGTATTATAGAAACAACAACAAAAAACATCTCTAGAAGTAATTCTCGTGCAAACTCATTTAGAAATAGTTCTCTTCTTTCTTCTACCAGAGATGGTGGTGGATATAATCTCCAAAAAATTGAGGAAAATTTAAGAGATTTTGAATATGATTATGAAGTTGATCATGATCAAAAAATCCCACATCTTTTACCACCAAGTAATCCACTGTTTGAGAAAAGAGACTCGGTTGAATTGGAATCTGATTTACATCATAATGCTGAATCCTTAAGATTAAATGTAGATGTACGAACAAATTCTAGAAGAAACTCCATGGCAAGTAAAAAATCTCAAGATACTTCTCCTGTAAAGCCATTGAAATCGATTTTAAAAAATACTCAAAGGCCAGAAATTAAAAAGGATGAAGAAGTTGAATCACCTTCACTATCTCCTGAATCTCTTCAACATCCTTATAAAGCCATTGGAAATTCATCACCTAAAAAATCTCCAATTCTTAAACAAGGACCAAAACTCTCACCTGTCAATAAAACTGAAGAATACTCTAATGCTTCAGTTACGTCACCTTCAGTTAATTCAATCAAATTCGATGATAGAGTTGAAACCATCCCTATCTATGATACTCAACCAAAGAAATTGACCGATGCTGAAATGTATAATAAAGCAATGGAAGTAGCTGTTCAAAAAGTATATGGAAATCCTGAAACTCAAGGTGTTGTAGATGATTCAGATAAGTCTAGAGTTATTGAAAACAAGTCAAAACGTGATAAGAAACTCGAGATGATTGGTCATTCAGGTGTCAATGATAATTATATTTATGAGAATCATCATAAGAACTTTGCATCACATTCAATGAGAGAAAATCTTGGATCTTCTTCTACGAGAAAGGAGAGGGCAAAGGAAGAGAAGAGATTAAGAAAAGAGGAGGAAAAGAGATTGAAAGAAGAAGAGAAGAAAAAGAAAGAAGAAGAAAAAGAAGCTCTCAAGGCAAGAAAATCACTTGAGAAATCACCAAAAAGAAGTTTCTTTAGAAGAAAGAGAAAAGATACTGATACTTCAACTCTTGGAAGTGGAGTGAGTAGTTTTACAGAAGCTTCGCCAGTTACACAATCTTCAGGATTTAATCTGAGTGTACCGGAGTCACCAATTAGAAGGGGACAAGAGAGAGAAGCAAATCTTACATCATTGAATCCAAGGGAAATAGATGAAGAAGCTGAGCCGGTATCTGGATTAGCAATTAGGACTGAGCTGCCTAAAGCCTCAGTCCCACCTCCTGTCTCAGAATCTCCTAAAGATCAAGCTCCTGTTAATACACCCGCTAAAACCCACGTTCCCATCTCTACCGTATCTTCTCCTTCATCAGCCATTTCTGACCTTGCTGATACTAGTGTTTTAATGGAACATGATGCTGAAGCAAAACGTAATGGAATTATTCTCGAAGGGGATGAGACTGGTGAAGTTTCAGAAGAGAATGATCAAATTCCTATCATCCCTGATGAAACTATAATTCCTGAAGAGCCTTCATCTATCGGTCCAATTCCAATGCCAATTCTTACTGATGTCCTAGAAAACGATAATGTTGATCCTGATGACAGTGGAGTATTTACATCAGATTTTGATGATGCAGAAGATCCAAAGAGTCCTGGATCAAAGAGACTGGAAGCTTTAGATGAGTTTTATGAAGCTAGAGCTCTTGAATCAGAAGAAGATGTTGATGAGTCGAATGATACAATAGAGAAGAGTGAAGGTTTGGATAAGAGTGTTGAAGAAGAGTTGGTACAAACTGGGTTGGTAGAGCCAGAAATAGAGACTGTTTCGAGAGAATTAAAGTCTGAACCTGTGTCCAAGGCTGTAGAGCCTGTTGAATCTGTTACTGAACCTGCTGAATCTGCTGAACCTGCTGAACTTGTTGCTGAACCTGTTCAACCTGCTGATGTGGTCAAACCTCTCTCTGACCCTCTAGAAGCTGTCCCTGTTGAGTCTGTCGACGAACCAATAGTGCCGGACCTCAACACCCAATCCAGAACATCCGTTGGATCTGAACAAGTCGATATCAAAGAAGCCCTTGGGGAATCAAGCCCTAAAAAAGAAGCCACTCTTCCAAGAATCTCTTCAGAACAACTTCGTGCTACAGAGTCAACGTTCAAACCTCAAGTTCCTGGACAACCAATTGATCTCTCTAAACAATATACTCTTGCAGAATTGATCAGAATGGGTAGAGGAGAAGATACTACGGAAGATAGTTTTGTATCACCAGATTTCCATAATGATTCAGATTCAGATGCAAGTAGTAGATTTTCATCTGATTTGAATGCTGCTCTTAGAAGAATTACTGATGATAAAGAACCAAAAGTTGAAGAACCAAGTAAATCAGTACCAACTACAGAATCAAGTGATGATAGAACTCCTCAACCCTCTTCTTCAACAAATGCTACAAGAGATCATCTTGAAGAGTCTAAAGATGTTAAGCCTGTTGAACTTCATACAAACGCTAAATCCAAAAAGAAAAAAGTAAAATCTCCAAAGAAGTCAAGTTTTAAAGCTAAACTTTATAAATATTTTATTAATACTTATGATAAGTAGAATTGTATTTTAATGTATAATTAAGTCCATGATGTCTATTTACTTACTCGCTCCTCTCTTCTCTTATTCTTTTCTCTGTGTCTTTTCAATATCTCTCTAATGTTATCAAATTCTTCTTTAGATATAAAATCTGGATCAGTCCAATCTAATTGAGGTGGAACTGGGGGTACATATACAACCCTCTGTCTAATTGGAATCCTAAGAACAACAGGGGTTGGTGGAACTGGTGGATATGAAGATGAATAAACCAGTGAATTTGACAGGGTTATACTGGGTGTCTGTGGAGTAATAACGTTATCTTCATGATCTTCAAACATGTTACCATTTAATCCATTCCCCCCTCCCGGTGAATTTCCATTCGACTCTGTGCCTATTGACTTTGGTCTGTTTTTTTCTATCTCTCGCCTTACTTTTCTTAAATCTGGTAAAGAGTCTGTCTTCATCAATGATTGTAATGGTTGCAAAATCTAAAACTCGCAAACAGTGAAAATTAGAAAAAAAAAAAAAAAGAATTGAAAAAGAATAAAAAATTATTCAACATCATCACTACAATCCCTTTTATACACCAAATACCTCTTGGACATTATCCTAGACATTATTCTGGCTGTTTCCTGGAAATTGTCCCCTCCTCATCTCATACCCCATCTCAATCTCATCTCTGCGCAAAAAAAATCTCATCTCATCACCATGTCAAATAATCCAGATGGTGGAGTCTCTATTGACTTGCTTGAAATGGAAGATAAACTCTCCAAGATCAGAAGTCAAATCAACTCAAAATTAGATAACCAAAAACAACTTGCTGTTATCCTTACAGCTGTTGAAGAAAACCTTGAAGAACAAAAAAGTCAAAAATCACCAGTTGCATATTTTGTTTCATTCTGTTCATTGTTAGATCAAAGTGTTCAAGATGACAGTATTGTAGATCAAAACTTAGCTACAGCATCATCATATTTCTTAGATTTGATTGTACCATTCACACCAAAACCTTTATTAATATCAAAATTTGGAGATATTTTAACCAAATTGGCAATTCCTTTAACATCATCAGAAGCTGAAGCTCCATTAATCAAATCAACTATTGGTACATTAGAAAGTCTTTTGCTTGCACAAGATTACCAAAGATGGACATCAAATGATAATATTTCACCACAAAGAGCTAT
The DNA here is from genome assembly GCA_030555785.1 of Yamadazyma kanchanaburiensis. NCBI lineage: Eukaryota > Fungi > Ascomycota > Pichiomycetes > Serinales > Debaryomycetaceae > Yamadazyma > Yamadazyma kanchanaburiensis. The sequence continues at coordinate 23,750 of JANIVJ010000103.1, read as the reverse complement.
AGCAGGATTAATTGAATTATCATTAGATCCAAGACCAAAAGTTAGAAGAAGAGCACAAGATTCAATAACCAAAGTTTTAACTAATCCTCCAACATCACCAAACCCATACCATCCAGCTTCAAATTTATGTGGGAAATTATCATTAGAAAGACTTGGAACTATTTTAGAATCTAAAAAAAATAATAAAGAGACAAATGCCCAAATTATTCATTGTCTTCAATTGATCACAGCCATTACTTCTTCAGGATCGTGGCCATTGAAAAGTATCGAACCATTATGTGATGCTTTAATGGAAGTATCTAGAACAAATGATCAATTTATTGTATCAAGTGCATTTACAGCATTTGAAGGATTATTCAAATCTATGAACAACACAATTCATATCTCTAAATTCTCTCAAGTTTTAGATATCATTTTTGATTTAAAACCTCCAATTAATGATATTCATTTGGCTGCAAGTTGGTTAGCAGTTGTTGCTAAAGCAAGTGAATGTTTTGCCAAATTAGATCCTTCTATTTATATAAAGAAATTTAGTACTTTATTCAATTATGTATCTGAATTTTTATCATCAGATTCAAAAGATATTTATTCTTCTTCATCTCATTGTCTTATTGCATTAGTTCATTCAATTCCTGATACATTTTTACTTAATCCAAATTCTCAAGGTATTACTAATGAAATTTATGAAGATATGGATGAATTGATTTCTGAACTTTCTGAAAAAATTGAAAAAGATTTACTTTCTGTAAAATATCAACATGCATTTAAAGAAATTTTAGAATTTATAAATGAAGTTATTATTAAATTAAGAAGTCGTTGTAATCCAGATTTCCTTAATATTATTGAAATCATTGGTCAATGGCGTACTGTTGAATCTGAAGATTTTTCTCATAATAAAGAAGCTGAAGATATTATCGCTTCAAGTATATCAGTTATGGGACCAGAAGTTATTCTTGGAGTTTTACCATTGAATTTATCATCATCAAATTCAAATGGTAGAGCTTGGTTATTACCAATCTTAAGAGATAATGTAAGATTTGCAAATTTAGGATTTTATCAATCAGAAATTCTTCCACTTGTAAAATTTTTTGAAGAAAAAATTTCAAAATTGTCAAAAGGTTCAATTCATATTAAAATCTTTGAAACAATTATTGATCAAATTTGGTCTTTATTACCATCATTTTGTGATTTACCAAAAGATTTAACTACTTCATTTTCTGATTCTTTTGCTTCTGAATTAACTGAAATCTTATATAATAATGTTGGTTCAAGAAGTAATATTTGTAATGGATTAAGAACTTTAGCTGAATCTTATATGGCTTATAGTGATGAAGTATTAAGTGATGATTTACTTATGAATCAAGAATTATCTATTGATCAAGCTAAAAAAAATTTAGAATATTTGTCAACAAAAACTTCAAATATTCTTTCTGTTTTATTTAATGTATTTAGTTCAACATCTCCAGATAGTCGTGGATTCATTCTTGAAACTATTGATGTTTATCTTAAAATTATTCCAAAAACTGAATTAGAAAATACTTTTAATAAAGTTTGTGGTTTACTTAAAAATGCTATGGATGAAGAAGAATCAAGCAAAGATGATGCACCAAAATTAAGTATTACAATGATGGATTTAATTGTTGCCATGTCTAAATATGTACCAGAATCTTCTCATAATGCTTTATTTGCTATATTCTCAAGTACAATCACTTCTAAAGAAGCTTTAATTCAAAAAAGATCTTATAGAATCTTGAGTAAATTAGGTGAAGTCGAACAAGGTAAAGCTTCTATTCAACAATTTTCTAATGAAATCGTTGATATTTTAATCCAAACTATTGATTCAACTCAAGGCTCTGCTAGACCAACAAGATTAACCACCATAAATAATATAATTGAATTCTTACCTCAAGAACATCTTTATTTTATACCTGCAATCCTTCAAGAAATCATTATGTGTACTAAAGATGCAAATGAAAGAAGTCGTAGTTTATCATATCAAATTTTAATTAAAATGGGTCAAAAAATGGAAAATGGTGGTGTAATTAAAAACTCTAAAGTTCCAGGGTTTTCATCAGATACTCCTGATACTGAAGCTAATTTAACTGAATATTTCACTATGGTAAGTGGTGGTCTTGCAGCTCAATCTCCTCATATGATTTCTGCAACAATCACTGCTGTCTCATGTTTAATTTTTGAATTTAAAGATAGATTACCAACTGAAGTTCTTGTTGAGTTATGTTCAACAGTTGAATTATTCTTAACCCATAATTCAAGAGAAATTGCTAAATCAGCAATTGGTTTTGTTAAAGTTGAAGTCTTATCATTACCTGAAGAAATGGTTAAATCTAATTTATCAGAATTATTAACTAAATTGATGAAATGGTCTCATGAACATAAAGGACATTTCAAATCAAAGGTTAAACATATCATTGAAAGATTAATCAGAAAATTTGGATATGAAGAAATCGAACAAGCAATTCCTGAAGAAGATAAAAAATTAGTTCTTAATATTAAAAAGACAAGAAATAGAGCTAAGAAGAAATCTAAAGAAGAAGTTGATACAAGTAATCAAAGTAAGAAATTTGTTTCAGCTTATGAAGAAGCATTATATGATTCAGATGTTAGTGATAATGAAGATGATGATAAAGAAGAAAAAGTTAATAATAAAAGATCTGATCATTATATTATGGAAGGTAAAGATACTCCATTAGATTTATTAGATAGACAAGCATTTGCAAAGATTTCATCATCTAAACCAAAAACTTTTACAAAGAAACAATATTCTGATAACGTTGAAACAAAGAATGGGAAATTTGTTTTTAATGAAAAAGAATCTGATCCTTTAGCAAATAAAGGTTCAGGTATCGATGCTTATTTGGATGCTGTTAAACAACAACCAGCTAGAGGTCAAAGAAACAAATTGAAATTCAAGCAAAAAGATGAAGATAATGAAGATTGGTCTGATGATGATGATGTAAAGGTTAAAGCAAAACAAAGTAAACCAAAAGGAGGAAGAGTATCCAAGACAAAGAAGAAATTTAAGGCTAAAAAGAAGTTGTAGAGAAGTAGACAGTGTATAGATAATAGATAGTGAAAAGAGGCCAGTGTAAAAGCGCTAAAAGTGCAGAGTGTAATTCAGGCTTCATCAATATCTCAATACACCTAAACACCTTCTCACTGCGAATTTTTTTCACTCATCATGACAAAGAGTAACCCATTAAGAATAAGGTTAGCCAGATTTGGTAGAAGACACCAACCTCTCTACAATATCGTTGTTGCTAACAGAGGTAAAGCTCGTAACACAGTTCCTGTTGAAGTCATTGGAACTTACAACCCAGTACCACATCAAAAGCTCGGACTGACCGAAAAAGGTTATAAAGATATTCAATTAGATTTCCATAGATCAAAATATTGGCTCGGTGTAGGAGCTCAAGTAAGTGATAGAGTTGCATTCCTTTTCAAAAAGGCCGGATTATTACCACAAGAATGGCCAAATCCAAAGAAATTATCTCAACATGTTGAGAAGCCAGTATTAAGAGGTCCAGAAACTGTTTATCAAGAAGCATCTGAATTATACAGAAAAAGAGATTAAGAATACGTATACTTGTAAATATTAATATATAAAGGGAGAACTATTTAGTAGCCAAAAAGTTTCATGAATTTTGACTTGAATTTGTGACCTCTACTAAAGTAAAGAATCTCTGACATTTCTGATATTTCTTCTGTAGTTGGAATTTGTGGTACATGTTCGGTTATTTGAGTATTCTGGTTCAGTGGGTTCTTATAACCGATGAATTTGGTCCACTTTGGTGAAGAGAGAGATTCTTCATCTTCCCAATCTGGAGAAAACATATCTTGAAGCTTTTCTAGACTAGAGGAGAAAACTGGAGTAGAAATAATAGGAAATATGTTACCTACAGGAGTTTGAGATCTAGGTTTCTTGGGAATTGGTGTCTTTGGACTAGGATTAAAATCTAGTCCTGGTGGCCTTTCTATTGGCCTTTCAAACTCTGTAACTTTATGGACTACAGTACCTGTATCACTATCCTTCTTAAATACTCCAGTTGATATCTCCATTAACTCTTCCTTTATATCATTTACTATATTCATCAATAAATGGTTCTCATCGGTGTATTCTTCACTTACTCTACCCAAAAGTATCGATATTTGATAACAATATTTATCAAAAGAAAAAAATGTTGGAGTTGATATCAAAATTTTCAAAAAGTGATTAAATATCTCTAAATCTAAAACACAATTTCTTAATATTAAATCCAAGCTATTACTCATTAAAATCAATTTTTTTGACATTATGAATGATACATCCATACCACCTCTAAAGAAATCACAAGGAACAGGTTTTTGACAAAGAAATCCACTAACCTTTTCATCATTTTCTGATCTTAAAAATTTAAATATTGGATATTGTAAACACTTGATAATAAAAACTGTTGATGAAGGAGGAATTTTAAACCTGGAACCGTCAAAGTTTCTAAACCCATAAATAAGTTCAATCAATCTACTCAATTGCCATACAATATCTATATGATCATTATTTAAATTATATAAATTATTAAACATTTTACGTGGGAAAATTCTAGCAAAAATACTATTTAATCTTTTACTATAATATTCCTCAAAATAATCCATATGTTTTGGGTACAGTTCAACTATTTGAATCAGATAGATGATAAGGTTATACATATGGGCCAAATTTTCTATTAAGGATTCAGGATTTTCGAAATCAAATTCTTCACGTATAATTATTTCAATTGTTGCAAAAGTTTGGGATAGATCTTTTGCAGGAGAAATGATGAAGTTGTCACGGTTAAAGGATTTGAAGAAGGTTGCAATATCTGAGTCTCCAGAGCTTATGAATGAGTCCATAATAACTGAAGTATGGGGTAAGATTTGCGGAGTGGGTGCAAATTTCGCAGCCAAAATGAGAAAAGAGGAGATGAGAGACTACATTTTATTATTAGAAAGATCATTTATTAATACACGAGACTGTTTAATCGAATAAACCGAATCCCATATCATCATCAGATTCTTCAGCTTCTTCTTCAGCAGCTTCTTCAGCTGGAGCATCAGAAGAACCAGCAGCAGCAGCTGGAGCAGCAGCAGCATAAGCATCTGGGTTAGCTAATCTATCTTTAACAGCTTCTGAACCTTCGAAAGTGTAATCAGTAGCAATAGATAAAGCTAAAACGTTCTTATAGTGGTTAACAACGGAGTGACCAACAGATGGAATAGTTGGGTAACCAACAGCTAAAGAAATAGAAGCAATGGTGTTAATAGCTGAGACAAAGTGACCAACTAATTCTTCATCAGTAATATCTAAGATAGTAGCTGGGAAGACTTGACCGTTATCGTAAACTTGAACAACACTTAAACCATAGGTGAATGGAGAAATGTTTAACATGTTTAACAAGGAAGCTTCAGAAGGACCAACTTTTTGATCAGCTTCAACAACTTTAACATCGGAAACAATTTCAATGGTACCTCTAGCAATCTTGGTTGGAACACCTAAAGCTTGGAAGAAAGAAGTCTTACCTGGTTCCATACCGGTGTTACCAGCTGGGACCCAGACATCTTTTGGAGCAACGGCACCAGCTTTAGCTGGAGCAGCAACAACATTTGAGGTAACAATATCTCTAACGTATTTTAAGTCAGCGTTAGTGAAGATGAAACCAACATTACCTTTGATGAATGGTAATAATTTTTCGAATTCTGGTAATTCAGATAAGAAACCTCTAATAGCTCTTCTAACCATGGTGTTTTTACCCATTAAAACAGTAGCATCAGCTCTTAAAGCTTTTCTGATTTCATGCATTTGTTGGGAAGAAACATTATCAACACCAACGATGAAGATAGATTTGTATTCTTCTAATAATTCTCTTAATTTACTGAAGTATTCAGCTTTTTTATCACGGATTCCACCCATTTCGACTTGATTATTTGACGTTAGGAGTTTTTAATGGACCCAAAGTTTGATGAAAAATTTTGTGAGATTGAGATTTGGGTGAAGTATGAGGAAAAAACCGGTCACATTAGGGCTGAGCCCTAATTAGTGGCTGCGAAAAAGGGACGAGGCTAGGACTGGGAGGGTAGACTGGAACTGGAGGGTTAAGGGAGTTGGAGGGTATAGAGTGGTGTGATTCCATGTATGATGAACAGAGATTGAAATGGGATATGAAGGGATAGTTTTTGTGCTCAGCGATAGTGACACAGGATAGAGATAGATAGGATAGACATAATACAAAAGACATGATAAAGAGATTAGGACATAGAATAGACGTACAGAGACCACAACACCCAGACATCGTCATTTATTCCTATTTCGTCACAATTTGTACTACATCCTCATCATGTATAGGATGATTTAAACCACATTTTTGTGGTGAATGCTTTGCTGATGAACCCCATACTAAAGCAAACTTGAATTGGTTCTTCATATCTCTATGAATTGCATCACAAACACTTTGAATAGTACTGTCTCTACGTACAACCATTGGATCATTAAAATCAGGTTGTATACCTCTTCTCTTTGTATATAATCTGGTTAATCCCAATTGTCTCCAGATTTCTTCTTTTAAATCTTCTATACCTAAATCCATCGCACATGACATAACAACAGTATTTGGTAATCTTGCAAGTCTATCTAATTCTTCAAGAGATACCACATCAACTTTATTATAAACATATAAGCATTTGATATACGTTACATGTTGTTCATTTATAATATCAATGAAATCATCAATGGTAGCATTTTCATCTTTAATTAAAACATCTGCATTATGAACTTTATATTCTTTTAACAATCCAGCCACGATCTTTTCATTAAGATGAACAGGAGGATTTATAGAATTGACTTTGACACCTCCAGTTTTTTTGTATTTAAGAGTAATATTTGGTTTTTCTTTATTTAATCTTATCCCCATAGTTTCTAATTCATTTTCTAAAATTTTTCTTTGATCATCACCTTTTGTTGCATCTAAAACCATCATGATAAGGTCTGATGTTCTACCAACAGCAATAACTTGTCTACCTCTACCTTTACCTTGAGCGGCAGCTTTAATAATCCCTGGTAAATCAACAATTTGAATTTCCGCTCCATTATAATGAAGTAAACCTCCAACTGATGTAAGGGTTGTAAACTCATAATTAGCCGCTTCTGATTTGGTTGATGTAACTTTAGAAAGAAAGGATGATTTACCAACTGATGGGAACCCAATCAATGAAACTCTAGCATCACCAGCTTTTGCAATTTCAAATCCTTGTCCACCACCACCACTACCTTGACCAGGTTGAGGTTCTAACAATTCTCTACGAAGTTTGGCTAGTTTACCCTTAAGAAGACCAAGATGATATTCTGTGGCCTTATTCTTTTGGGTTCTAGCCATTTCTTCTTGAATTTGTTGGATTTTTTCAAGTACCCCCATGATGTATATTAGTGTCTCGAATCTATCTCGCGAACTTGAACCTCATCTCATCTCTTCATAAATGTCTGTTAATCCAAAGACTCAAAGATCTTCAGATATATCTAAAGTTTTAGCATCTGGTGGTGGTAAGATTAAAAAGAAAATAAGAGATATTACAAGACTCTTAAGTAGAAAGAATTTACCCGCTGATGTTAGAGTAAATAATGAAAGAACTTTAAAAGCCTTACAAGTACAATTAAATAATGTTGTACATCGTTCAAATGAAAAGAAAAATGCTAAAAAATATCATATGGTAAGATTCTTTGAAAGAAAGAAAGCTATAAGACATGTTAAAAAGGCCAGAAAATCTTATGAAGAAGCAAAAGAAGGAGGTGATAGAAAAATTATAAAAAAGGCAAGAACTTTTCTTAAACATAAAGAAGTTGATTTAATATATACTATATTATTTCCAAAGTCTGAAAAGTATATATCCTTATATCCAAATCCAAAAGAAGAAGAAGAAGCCACATTAACTGAAAAGGCAAAACAAGGAATGAGAAAGACTGAACATAGAAAAATTGAATTTAGAAAACATATTGATGGGTTAATAAAGGATGATAAATTACCGTTTAATATTGATGATGTTTTGAGTGGAAAAGGTGTAGACAAGGAATTGGAGAAGGGTGTAGAGGATGAAGAAGAAATCGATGCACCAAAGAAGGAAGAAAAGGAGGAAGAAGAGGATGATTTCTTTGAGTAGGAGTTCTTAGCATATGTAGATTATAGACGTTACGAAAGGTTCAGAGTGATGGAGTCATAATAGACGTTACGGAAGTAGATTCTCATAATATGTATATTCTATTTATCTCAACTCAACCTCTTGGTCATAGCTGATATCTATACCATCATTAATAAAGTAAACCCTTACAACACTACCTCTAAGCTCTTCTGGAATATCAACAATACAATTGACTTTTCCCTTCTTCCCAACTAATTTTGGTGATGCTCTCTTAATCAAAAGAAGTTCTTCTCCTTGAGCAAGAATGATAAACCAAGATTCCCTTTGTGATTTTGGAAAGTGTGGACAATAAGTTACAAAATTGGAATCTAATGGATAATTCTTATGATCAAGATTAACCACCAATTCATCATCATTTTCTTGACTAATTGTTAAATCACCAACTGGTAAACGACTTGCAACATGAATAAATTGATCAAGTGCTCTATTAGAAGAACCATATTTCCTACGATCTTCAATAGGTTCATTCTCTATACTTAAAGTATTTGCAAGGTTTTGAAGTTTTGATTTACCCATATTACCAAGATTTGAAAGTTTTGGAACATTTACAGATTTATCAAGAATCTTTACCCCAGGAAGAGAAGAAATTGGATGATTATCATACCAAATTCTTTGTTTAATACATTGCATCAACAGAATGAATTGAAATACAACCTTTAAATATCCAAATTCTGAGGCAACATCAATATATGCTTGAAGTACACGTAAACTTTGATCTAATACTGCAATTGTATCTTGAGAGTAATCTGCAATTGGTAAATCTGAATGACTCATATAAGCTTGTAATAATAAATAAGCTTTAACATGAGGATCCCAAATGAATTCACATTCCATATCATCAGCTGGATATCTCATATTTTGTGACATCTCCATATTCATCAATTCTTCTCCATGTCTTGTAGCTAACTCATCATATTCTGTTGCTCCAGCTAATGTCATTAAACATTCTCTAAAACTAAATTCTTTGGTTATACTATTAACAATCTTTCTAATGGTTTTATGAGAAAGATAATAATATGAAGAAATATCTAAAAATGGCGTTGGTTTAAGCTCATCTTTACCAGCAAAATTTATACATTTTGATTCAACTAAATTCTCAATGGTTTGATCAATAAGATTTGCTAAATACAGTGAAATTCCTGCAGTTGAAATATCTTCAATTCCATAATATGTTGGATTATTATGAGCTCTTCTATATAAGAAAGTCCAAGTTAAAAAGTTCATTGCTTCTTGTCTTGTTTTAATAGTACCTGAAGAAATTTCTGCACCAATATGATTATCTAATACTTTATGTAAAGAAGATTCAACTGGGAATCCAATATTAATGAAATGTTTATAAAACATTTTTTTGGATTCTTTTGTATAAACAATGGCAATACCACTGGTATCAAAAGCTGGTCTACCAGCTCTACCCATCATTTGTAAAATATCTGTTAAATCCATATCTCTATAAGCTTCAATTTTTGAATCAAAAAATTGGGTACCTTTAATAATAACTAAATGAGCAGGTAAATTAACCCCCCAAGCTAATGTTGATGTTGCAATTAAAATTTGTAATTTACCTGCTTCAAATAATTTATGAGAAATTTGACGATCTGATTCAACTAAACCAGCATGATGTAATCCCATACCAAATTGAAGTGATAATTTTAATGTTTCATCTTTAACATCTGCTAAAACAATTTGTAATTCATCATCTGACATCTTTAAAAATCTTCTTGGATTATCTTCCATACCACATAAATGAATTAAATCTAATGCTGTAAGACGTGTTTGTCTTCTTGATGCAACGAAGATTAAAACTGGTTTAGATGGTGAGTGTTGTTTAATTGCCATAAATGCTGGTTTATTCATTGTTTTCATTAATGGTGCAAATGCTAAATTATCAGGAAATCCATCAATATACATTTGTAAAGGAACTGGACGTACAGATGATGGGAAATTAAACAATCCTTCTTTAACACCTAACCAACCTGCCATATCAATTGCATTTGATACAGCTGTTGACATACCTAATAATCTAATAGGTTGTTTAGTTTGTGATGCTATATAATTCATTCTACTAACAATCATTTCTAAAATAGGTCCTCTATCTGATGCTAAAAGATGGATCTCATCCATAATAACAAGTGATACTTGTTGAACAAATGTTCTTGTTTGCCAATTACGTGAAATACCATCAAATTTTTCTGGGGTTGTAATGATAATATCTGATTCTCTGATTTCTCTGGCTTCAGGAAGGGAATCCCCTGTTAATTCAACAACTTTATGTTTAGTAAATTTAGAAATTCTGGCTCTCCAATCGTCAACTCTTTCTCTGACTAATGCTTTCATTGGTGCAATATAAACAATCTTTGATCCTGGAAATTGATTAAATGCATGCCAAATAGCCAATTCTGCAACAACTGTTTTACCTGATCCTGTTGGTGACCCAACAAATATATTATTATTGGTGTTGTAAAGATTAAAGAAAGTCATGGTTTGCATCGGATTAAAATATTTGAACTTCTTATTATAAATCCCTTCAATCTCTTTATCGTGTAATGCATTGATTGGTAAAGGCTGTAATCTTAAAAGATTTGTTCTAATAGTTTCATTATTTGGTCTAATTAAATGTTGGAAAGAAATCGTATGAACAGTTTCTGATCCTAACCAAGAATCTGATATAACTCTAATAATAAGTTGACCAGGTAATGGGTCTTTCAAAGGTACCATGAAATCCATCTCATGTCCATGAAGTTGTTTTTTATTTATGATCAATCTTTCAACATGAAGTAATTCTGAGTTTTCAGATTCTTCAACCAATACCCAAAAGAACTGACTATTACCATGATAACTTGGATCCCATCTAAAATCTGCATCTAAGAATACATGAACTCTCATGACATTACTTGAAATAGGAAAGATCTCACTATCTACTTCGATATAGGGGAACTTATCAACTAATTTCTTTAAAGTAGACCCCATTTTGGTATTATGAACCAAATCTCCTAATTCTCCTGAAGTCATATCTTTCATTGAATCAATAGAAGGATCAAGGTTTCTAAGATTTTTCAAAATAGTAAGTGGAAGATCAAATTGAGCCATAGGATGATCGAATTCCCAAATCCTCTTATCAATAGATTTACATAAACTTAATAAAATCTTTGCAAAGATCCCCCATCTTCTATTTATACCAATTAGAAATAATGCTCTACAAATACGTGCAGCATTTTGAGCAACATAATTTGAATCAGCAACTAATGAACTCTCTTTAATCATTGTTTGAGATATAAAAGCTTGAAGTAAAACATTAGTCTTTGTTTGAGCAGCTTCAATTTCTCCTGGAATTTGACATTGTACACCATCTTCTTTAAGTCTATCTAATTCTTTCTTTTCATCTTCTCTAAATTTAACACTATCAAACTCACTACTCATACTTATAATACTTAAAACATCAGCTTCTGTTGCTCTTGGATTAAGCATTTGATTAAAAATTTCAATAGAATTATTGATAAGATAAAAGTCACTGGCAATTCTACCAAGGTCTTTTGGTATAAAAGAACCAGAATTTTCCCCAAAAATTATCATTTGAAGTGAATGTAATCTTCTAGCTGATGAAATAATCATATCTCTTCTACGATTATAAAGTAATGGATCTTCCTGTAATTCTTTCCAATCAATGCTATAAGCAAATGGATTTTTCTTCATTCTAACCATCATGTATGTATATCCTAACCATTGAATACCTTCATCTATATTTGTTACACTACCCAAGGATATTTCAGCATTAAGATTATCAACAAGTTTTGTACTTAATCTTGATTCAATAGGATGTTGTTGAGTTATAAGTGATATATAATGATCAAGTCTATCACTTGTTGTACAAAGAATACCTGTACCAAATTTTTCATATTGAGGTCTACCAGCTCTACCAAAAATTTGTAAAACATCTGAAATTCCTAAATCAACAAATCCACCCTGTTTAGCATCATAAACTTGGGTACCTTTGACGATAACAACCGCTGCTGGTAAATTAACACCCCATGCCAATGTTGATGTACAACATAATACTTTAATAGCTCCATTTGCAAACATTTTTTCTGTTAAATTACGATCAGATCTTAACATCCCAGCATGATGTACACCAAACCCATACTGAAACAATTCTTTTAAATCCTTGTTTCTATTCTGAGCTCCAACTTCTCTTTTAAATCTTTCATAAGCAGGAGAATCTCTACAACTAAAGATTTCACTCTCGTTATATTCTTGAGCTTTTGAAATGAATGTCCTTGCAGAATTAACAGTTTCACGTCTTTGATGAACAAATACCATCACTTGTAATCCTTGGCTAACATGTTCAGCTAATTTCTCATAAGAAACAATATCTAAATTATCTCTTGCAGTTTTTGAACCTGCTTTACCTCTAACACCAAGTAATTCTTGTCTTAAAGGCACTGGTCTAAAAGATTGATCAAAATAAAACATCCCCATTTGTCTATTGACTCCTAAGAAATCAGCAACATCACTATAATTTGGTAATGTTGCAGAAAGTCCAACAATTCTAATCATCAGTTGACTACTTTCAACTTGTCTTAAAGTTCTAGCTACAAGAGTTTCAATGACTGAACCTCTATCTTCATGCAAGAGATGTACTTCATCAATAATTAAAAGTCGAACTTTACTAACTAAATCCGTATCACCACTTTGTTTTCTAGTTACCACATCCCATTTTTCTGGTGTTGTAACGATAATTTGGGTAGTCATTATTTCTAATTTTGTAAGTTGCATATCACCAGTTAATTCTTTAACGGTAATACCTAACCATTTAAGTTTTTCAGCATATTTCTCTACGATTTCTGCTGCTAATGCTTTAAGAGGTGCTACATAAACTATTTTGAATTCTTCATAATCAATATCAATAGAAATATCACCATTTTCTGAAACTGTTTCGCTTGTAAATTGATCTATGGCATGTAAAATAGTAAGTAATGCAACATCTGTTTTACCAGCACCTGTTGGGGCACATACTAACATATTTTCATTAGTATTGTAAGCAATAGGATATACAAGACTTTGCATTTTATTGAGAGTGTCATACTTATCGAAAGTACCTCTACAAAGAAAATCTAAATCTGAAATCTTAACAAGTTGATTATCACTAATCCATTTATTCTCTTCGGGATTGGGGTGTGGGATAACCAATTGTTCGTATGCTGGGAAACTTGTTCTTTCAGATCCAACTGGTAATGCATATGATTTCCCCGTGGCAGCAAGGAATTGACTCACATCTTCTTTTTTAAATACATGAGGATATTTATTAGTTGATAATTTTGGTGCCAATTTTTGTTGGTTTGCTTTTTTCTGATTTTCAATCAAAAACTCAACTCTTTCTTCTGGGGTCATGAATCTTGAGTCCTGTGGGTCATTAGATTCAAGAGCTTCTTTATTTTGGATGATCTTTGATATCAATTCGAATTCATCAAATCCAAGAATGTCAAATAATGAAGACTGGACTTCTTCATCTGAAGTTGAAGATATAACCACTGATCTCACAGATTCGAATAAATCATCGTGGGAATTGATCCTTTGACACTCCTTTTGGATTTCTTCAATAACATCATGTTCAGAATCACCTACATTAAAAACAATTTGAGTATCAACGTCCAAGAACTTTTTCACAATCTTATCAACAGGAGTAATTGATTCCAGATCAGTATTTATATTTGGGATTTTTATATCTTTTATATCTATACCTTCTAATGCCTTAGACATGGAGTACATAGCCTGCATGTACGATTTAGTTGAATTTGGATCATAGTTGGACATTATGACTAAGTTAAGGTGATGCGAAATCGTATGCAGGCTCCGGTGGGTTTTCTCGCATAAAAAAATTTGAGATGAGATGAGACCTGATAAAGAAGAGATGGGAAAGAAGACAGGACAAAGACCAAACAAAAAGGATCACAAGTCCAAGAGACGTCATGAAAGTGATAATGAATCAGACGGAGAAAACGAGAACCTTGTTAATGAGGTAGATGGAGAATTCGATGAGGTTGCAAATCTTTTAGGTGAGAATATTCAAGATCCAGAAAAGAAACGTAAAGTTAAAGAATCAGAAACTTATGTACCAAAACCAGAAGTTCAAAAGAAGGTTGAAGAAGTAGAAGATGATTCTGATGTTAATTATTTATTTGATAAAGCGGGATTTTCTGAACCAACCCTTAAAGCTATTAAAGAGATGGGATTTGAAAAAATGACAAAAGTTCAAGCAAAAACTATACCACCTTTATTAGCCGGTAGAGATGTTTTAGGAGCAGCTAAAACCGGATCAGGTAAAACCTTAGCATTCTTATTACCAGCTATTGAAATGTTATATTCATTAAAATTTAAACCAAGAAATGGTACAGGAGTTATTGTTATATCACCAACAAGAGAATTAGCATTACAAATTTTTGGAGTTGCAAGAGAATTAATGGCACATCATACCCAAACCTTTGGGATTGTAATTGGTGGAGCAAATAGAAGACAAGAACAAGAAAAATTACAAAAAGGTGTTAATCTTTTAATTGCAACCCCTGGTAGATTATTAGATCATTTACAAAATACTCCAGGATTCATTTTCAGAAATTTAAAAGCTCTTATTATTGATGAAGCTGATAGAATCTTAGAAATTGGTTTCGAAGAAGAAATGAAACAAATTATTAAAATTTTACCAAATGAAGAAAGACAAACTATGCTTTTTTCAGCAACTCAAACTACCAAAGTTGAAGATTTAGCAAGAATTTCTCTTAGACCTGGACCTTTATATATTAATGTTGTACCAGAAACAGAAATCTCAACTGCTGATGGATTAGAACAAGGATACGTTGTTTGTGAATCAGATAAAAGATTTTTATTATTATTTTCATTCTTAAAAAGAAATGCTAAAAAGAAAATAATTGTTTTCCTTTCATCATGTAATTGTGTAAAATATTTTGGAGAACTTTTAAATTATATTGATTTACCAGTTTTAGATCTTCATGGTAAACAAAAACAACAAAAAAGAACCAATACATTTTTTGAATTCTGTAATGCTAAACAAGGAATTTTAATTTGTACAGATGTTGCAGCAAGAGGTTTAGATATTCCAGCTGTTGATTGGATTATTCAATTTGATCCTCCTGATGATCCAAGAGATTATATTCATAGAGTTGGTAGAACTGCAAGAGGTACAAAAGGTAAAGGTAAATCTCTTATGTTTTTATTACCTTCTGAATTAGGTTTCTTAAGATATCTTAAAGCTGCTAATGTTCCATTAAATGAATATGAATTCCCAACAAATAAAATTGCAAATGTTCAAAGTCAATTATCAAAATTAATAAAGAGTAATTATTGGTTGAATCAATCTGCTAAAGATGGTTATAGAGCTTATTTACAAGCTTATGCTTCTCATCATTTAAAAACTGTTTATCAAATTGATAAATTAGATTTAGTTAAAGTTGCAAAAAGTTTTGGGTTTGATGTACCACCAAAGGTTAATATTACAATTGGTGCAAGTGGAAAGAGTATTGAAAAGAAACATAAGAAACAAAGAAGAAATTAGGAATGTATAGATATTTAGATAATTGGAACGAATAGCACTGAAACTTGTAGTCTTGAATTCGCTTCAAATTCGTATATTAGATACCCAGGGGTATCAGTACCTATAAACATTATCTTAAACCTTTATATCATTTAAACTGGTGGAGTAATCCAATAAAATACACAAACACAAAAAAAAAAAATTCAACAGGGGTCCCCTAGGGGATGCATTTTCAAAAATTTTTTTCCTTTTTTACGTATCCCAGGGGTCACTGTGACACGTATCAAGGGTTTCCTAGAAGATTGAGGAGTTATTTGTAGTATTGATGGAGTATTGTGGTGATACACTAAAAATGGACCAAATAGTCATTGATTCAAATCGAGTGGATTTTTGTTCAAATGACTTGTGTAGTGATTTTAGGGTGTATGGAAGTGTACCATCTCTCTACAGTATATTAAAGTACTTACAATGTGGTCTAATAGACGGTATATTGAATGGTTGCAAATTCGCAGTACAGGAGGGAGAAGAGATGTAGCACTAATTGTATTATGCACCAGAAACCGTTACTTTATTTTATTCTCTCTAACTCTATAAAACTCTATATAGCTCCATATACATCCAAACACCTCTACCTATTTCTACATAACCCCACCACCAAGTCAAGTATCACGAACCCCACATCTTATCACTCTTCTCACGTCTTCTCAATATTTTTCACTACGCGTATGAGGTACCAAGATTTCATGTCAGAAGATGACAATAATTTAACTCGTAAAACATCCCATATCCCCGATTCATATGATAAACAAGACGACTTTGACCTTAAGTCTTGTGGTAGAAGATACGACCACCAGTTCTTCTCGATGTACCAAAAAAGATTAGAACTTCTCAAGACCAGAGTTGATTCTCAAGCAATGAAAAAATGGGGTAATGGAACCCAAAAAAAAGATGGCCAGACTATTACCAAAGTGGATAAGATCCTTAATATCACCAGCAACCAAATCTGTTGGGTTAGTGGTACCGTATTTGTGGATTTAGATAAAAAATTAAATATCCTTAAAGATGTTGAGAATGGTACAGATGATGTACTTCCAGATATTCCAGATAGTTATAAATCTCAAGAAAGTGAAAGTCAGGTGATGTTAGAAGATGAATCAGGAAGAGCTGTGCTTCATGGAGACGATTTCTTTAGGGACAATATGTTGGTAACTGGTACAGTTGTCGCAGTAATGGGGATTGAATTACAAGCTGGGATCTTTGAGATTCTTGATGTTATATATCCAAAAGTGAGTCCACAAAAAGAGATCACTTCCTCAACCTCTGGTTCCAAACTTCTTCTTGTTTCAGGATTAGAAATTTCTGAGGAATATGACCTTAAAATAGAATTACTTAAGCAATACCTTCAAGGACAAATTGGATCAAAAGAAGACGCAGCAAACATTTCACAAATCATCTTAGCAGGTAATACAATCAAGGGACTTGAACCAAATAGATCAGATGATTATGTCACGTCAAATAATTATGGATCAAAGAATGTGTCTAGATTTAATGGAGAAAGTCTTTCGCTTTTCGAAAAATTAATAAGTCAGTTAGTATGTACATGTCCTTTGGTTATTTTACCAGGAGAAAGTGATCCTACAGATATTTGTTTACCACAACAATCTCTTCATAAATCATTTTTCCTTAACTCTAAAAACTACGTAGGATCAAATATTAAATCTCTTACAAATCCTGGATGGATAGAAATAGATGGGGTAAGATATCTTGGTACATCAGGTCAAAATGTTCAAGATATCGAGAGGTATCTTTCTACAGAAAAACGTGATGATCCAACGACAGTCTTGGATATTATGGAAAGTACACTTAAATGGCAAAATATAGCACCAACTGCTCCTGATACTCTTTATTGTTATCCATTTGATAACTCTGATCCATTCACATTAAGAGATGAGACACCAAAGGTTTACTTCACAGGAAATCAAAAGAAGTTTGGAACTAGAGTAGTTAGTTTAGGAGATGGAGTAGAGACAAGGATAATTAGTATACCCAAGTTTAGTGAGACTGGTGAAATTGTGTTGTTGGACACTAAGACTTTAGAGCCTGAGGTGGTTAGAATCAGGTAGATCTGATCTCTGGTGGATCTAGGAACAGATCTTGTAGTTCCTAGATCTCGCAGTAATTACCACCACCCTCGGTACGCTAGTGAGAACATCAACTCCGCCCAAATCCGTACTCTTGCACACACTATTACTCCACCAATATTCATTCAAATTACTTTATACTTTATTTATATACTAATACATATCAATTGTACATTCTATTAAAATTTCAACTCTCCTTTTACCGGATTTTAACCTAATAAACAACCCAATTTCGTGGCCTGCATATAAGCAGGAATAACCTTTCCAAGATGACGTTATTTGCCGGTGCGGGATGGTGCGAGGTAAATAAATTAGTACGGGCGTTCGTGGTATCTTACCGGAGGCCACAGGAACCTACAGATATATGCATTAAAGACGAAATTACAAACTAATAATTACCCATTATTAGTCTAATAATTAATTCATATATCTCATCATTACCAACCCTCATCTCTTAGGCTTCCCCACTTTTCACACCATTGTTTTCGTATCTTGTTGTCAAAAATAGAACGTCGTGCGCTGGAGATTCGCAGGATATTCAAGGAGTAAAAATTCTCAACCTCAGTCATTTTATTCTGGACAAAGGACACCTAAGGACCCAGTCAAAAACATTCTTTATTACTCTCCTTATAATTCAATTGATATATGAGTGGCGAAGATCATTTAAATATCCCTACCACAGGGAATTATTCAAATGGAAAGACCAAAAAGAATTTACATATTGCTCATAGAAGATCACCTAGTGAATTGACCAATTTAATGGTTGAACAATATAATCTTCAGAGGCAATTAGAGGCGGTTCAAGCACAACAGAAACAATTGATGCAACAACAAAACCAAACACAGAACCAAAACCAGAACCAAAACCAAGGACAATATCAAAGTCAAGGATTTCAATCTTTAGCACCTCCAAATTATAGATCCCATTCAAGGTCATCATCAATTAATTCTAATAGTCATCGTAGAACCGGATCCAATTCAGGAATGGGCCATAATAGAAGACATTCATTGGGACTTAATGAAGCCATTAAAGCAGCTGCTAATCAGAGACAAACTAATCTTAATTCTTTAAGTCCAAGTCCAAGTGTAAGATCAAATAATAACGGGAGCCCAGTTAATAATGATGAGATTGGAAGCTTTAAATTCCCAGCATCTGGATCTGAAGAAGATTTAAATACTTCACCTTCTCATGGTAGATCGAAATCTTTAGCATATGGACAACCATCCTTTAAATTCCCACCTGATAAAAACACTCTTTTACCTCCAACTCCTAATTTTAATATTAGTCATTCTCCTGATAGAAACCAGGGAGGTCATAAAAGACTCGGTTCTCATTACAGATCTAATTCAAGAAACTATGATTCAAATTGGAGAAATCAACAATCTCCTCATCAACGTCAATCTTCTCAATTAGAACCTCCTCAATCTTTTGTACCAGGTCATAGACCAAGAAATAGTTCATATGGTGGAGGTTCAGTTTCTTCTCTTTCACAATTTTTACCTCAAAATGGTAATAATAATAATAATTCAAATGGTAGAAAATCTTTATTTGCTCCTTATTTACCACAATCTTCATTACCTGAACTCATTAATGATGGTAGATTGGTTACAGGTACTTTAAGAGTCAATAAAAAAAACAGATCAGATGCTTATGTATCAACCGATGGTTTATTGGATGCAGATATATTTATTTGTGGATCAAAAGATCGTAATAGAGCATTAGAAGGAGATTTTGTTGCAGTTGAATTATTAGTGGTTGATGAAGTTTGGGAAAGTAAAAAAGAAAAGGAAGAAAAAAAGAGAAGAAAAGATAATAATTTTAAATCGAATTCTTCAGTACTTAATGATGATATTAATAATGATGCTACATCATTTTCTAATGATTTTGATAAACGTAAACAATTTGATAAAGGCATTGGTAGAAGAGGAAGTCTTAAACAAAGACCAACCATGAAAAAAAATGATGATGTTGAAGTTGAAGGACAATCATTATTATTAGTTGAAGAAGAAGAAATCAACGATGATGTTAAACCTTTGTATGCTGGACATGTGGTTGCAGTAGTTGATAGAATTGGTAATCAATTATTTGCAGGTACTTTAGGATTATTAAGACCTGCTCAAGCTGCTCAAGCTGCAAGAGATAAAAAAGATGGTAAAGAATCTTCTGTTCAAACTCCAAGAGCTCCAAAAATTGTTTGGTTTAAACCAACTGATAAAAAAGTTCCTTTAATTGCAATTCCAACTGAACAAGCTCCAAAAGATTTTGTTGAAAATCATGAAAAATATGCTAATGATTTATTTATTGCAACCATTAAAAGATGGCCAATTACTTCTTTACATCCTTTTGGTACCTTGATTAATAGATTAGGTAAAATCGAAGATCAAGAAACTGAAGTTGATGCTATTTTAAGAGATAATAATTTCATGTGTGATGAATATCCAACTAATGAAGAAGATCAAATCATTTTAGAAAGTGCTATAAATGAGATTCCTTCAATTGATTCGGAGTTAGAGTCAGAATCTAGAACTCAATATCTTCATGATTATATTATTTCCTTCTCTCAAAATGATCAATTTGTTGACCATGCTTTACATGTTAAAAGATTATCAAATACTAAAATTGAACTTGGTTTCCATTCTGCTGATGTGAGTTATTTCATTGAATCAGGTTCTATTCTTGATAGAAAGGCTAAAAAGAGATCTTCTTCAGTATTTTTACCTCAAAAAAATGCTGATCTTTTCCCTCAACAAGTTAATGATTTAATTTCTTTTAAAGAAAATGAAAAAAATCTTGCAGTGTCTGTTGTGTTTGAAATTGATACAACCAATTTCGAAGTTGAAGATCTTTATATTCATGAGTCTGTAATCGTTCCAAAACAAAAAATTAACTATGAATCTGTTGATTCTATTCTTTCAGGAAAAGATGTCGAATCTATTTCTGCTGCAACTTCTGATTATGTTAGAACATTCAATCTTATTGCTAAAGAATTCCGTCGTCAAAGATTAAATGATAAAGATTTAGATATTGTACCAAATTTAACCCTTTTGGATAGATTAGATGATGAAAAGGTTAAATTAGATTTAAACATTTTTAAAGATAGTAGAACTTTTGATATAATTACAGAAATTAGTCATAAAGTAAATAGTGCAATTGGTGCTAAAATCCATGCTGGTTTAGGTGATAGAGCATTATTACGTCGTCATCCATTACCAACTCTTTCTAAAATGGAAACATTTGTTAGAAAAGCAAAGAATTTAGGATTTGATATTGATACAACTGATTCTGCTACTTTACAAAGATCAATTCTTTCAATAAATGATCCAATTAAAAGACAATGTGTTGAAACTCTTTTATATAAATGTATGACAAGAGGTAGATATTATATAGCTGGTAAACAAGATCCTGATAGTTATAGTCATTATTATTTTAATTTACCATTATACACCCATTTCACAGGTCCTTTAAGAAGATATGCTGATATTGTTGTTCATCGTCAACTTAAAAGTCTTATAACAAATGATTATCAATCTATTAAAACTCAAGATCTTGATTCCCTTAAAGCAATTGCAGATTATTGTAACTTTAAAAAAGATTGTGCAAGCAATGCTCAAGAACAAGCTATCCATCTTTTATTATCTCAAACAATTAATGGATTAAGTAAAAATGCTGGTCAATTATTATGTATGGGTACAGTTATTCAAGTTTATGAATCATCTTTTGATGTATTTATTCCAGAATTTGGTGTTGAAAAAAGAGTTCATGGTGATCAATTGCCTCTTGTTAAAGCTGAATTCGATAAAGATGAAAGAATTTTGGAATTATTTTGGGAACAAGGTATTGATTCTGCTACTTATATTCCAACTGATGAACAATCTTCTTTATCTTACCGTTCTTCAATTAAAAATAAATATAGAACTTCTGCTTCTGAAGCTGCTAAACTTCAAAGAAGTCAAAGTCAAATAAAATCCCCATCTGATGATATACTTGAAAGATTACAAAAATTAAATCTTGATCCTCCAATTCTTAAAGTACCTGAATCAAATTCTGATGATGATTTGGAACCTTATTTAAAGAATCTTACAACAAGAGTTGAAGGTGATTATAAGATTCAAGAAATTAAAGAATTGACTCAAGTTCCAGTGTTGATTAGAGCTGAAATTGGCATGGCTTTACCATGTTTAACTGTTAGAGTTTTAAATCCTTTTATGTAGAAATGAGTAGTAATAAATGAGTAAAGAGAATAGAAGTCATGTGGTAGAAGTATACTAGTCTCATAGATAAAGAAAACTCTACTTTAAAGTATTGGAAAACCTTGGAGAACAAGAACATCGATACATGCGTTTTACTTCCAGAGTCAATTAGAGACAAGCACTCCACCTTCCTGTCGTGAAGTTATACTGGACATTCTGATTACAATTTAGCCATCTGATAGTATTCAAACCAACTCTCGAATATCAACAATTCTATATCCACCACTGGGGGTACATTTTGCCAGCTAGTAATTGTGAAAGAGTCTATCTTGTATATTTCTTATTGCGTTCTGAACGTCGTATTCATAAATCCTAATACAAACAGCCAAAACCACTCTCCATTCCTTGTATTGTCTATATGATTTATATAAAAATAAATAATCCTAATCCAGCACCTTTTCATTACCTCTTTATAATGTGATTTTTCATGAAACTATACCTACATTAAAGAGTAATACCTATAAAGGAAAAGCGTATATTACGACCCATTATGATTTGTTTACTTAGTTCTTATATAATTTCCTTTTCTCCTATTGCTTTTAGTCTATCGATCTTATTGACATACAACCAAATGTTTTTACACTTTATTTTTATGGATCAAACTAAATCAAAAGCCTAAAACTCGCAAAGTCGCAAAAAATATGGCTGCGAAATGTTATTCCTGAATATC
Source organism: Yamadazyma kanchanaburiensis (assembly GCA_030555785.1). Taxonomy (NCBI): domain Eukaryota; kingdom Fungi; phylum Ascomycota; class Pichiomycetes; order Serinales; family Debaryomycetaceae; genus Yamadazyma; species Yamadazyma kanchanaburiensis. Next base: position 925 of record JANIVJ010000103.1, on the reverse strand, counting down.
TTCATCTAAGGCTAAAACTTCAACGCGGTGTCCAATTGAACTCCTTCTTGGCCTATTTTGTTCCCACAACCTTCCTCTACCTCCTGCCACTTCTAATTTTGCAATTGGTTCAAAAACGACCTGGTCACGTGACCAGTGTTTTTTAGTGGAGATATTTAGGAGGAAAGACGTAGGGGTAGGGTGAGAAATATAGAGGAGAGAGAGGTGAGGATAAGTAGAAAAATTGGGAGAGAAGAAGGGAATTAAAAGTTTGAAGCGGATAAGGAGGTGTATGACAGATTATAGGAGTTGCTATAGGTGTATGTTCTCTGTCTTTAGTCGAATTTTTGATTGTAGAACTATTGATTGTGTAGTGCGCAAACCATTTAAGATAGGGTAGAGTTAATGAAGAGTAATGAAGAGGATGAGGGGGTGTTTGGAAGGTTATATGGGTTATTGTAGATGTTTATTATCACACTATGCTCGATTTATGTAATGTAGAGCAATTTTGCAGTAGTTGGACCATGGGGCAATCTCCTCTCATACTAAAGAGAACATTCAGATTTTTGCCTCGACGAAACTTGGGCTCCTATTACGAGGTCTTACACTTTATTGAAGGGTCTAATCGACTAAATATTTGAAAAAATATATAATTTGAATCATCTACCATTTATTCTATAGATATTAGAGACGTAGTGTTTGTAGTTATGGAGCTATCTAGGTTTAAAAGCTCAATTTTGTGTTTTTTACAAAACCAGAAAATTTAGATTGCTTCGAAAAGTGGTTGTATAAGAAGAGGATCATCACTTTAATCGATCCCCAGATTTATGAAGATTTTGCTCGCTGGCTTGGTTGTTTTTTATATGAGAGAATTGGAAAAAATATACGTTTGAACTGTTCTCATTCCACTATTAGAGACCCTATAGACTCTCTGTGGACTCTGCTG
>JANIVJ010000102.1:0-32296 GCA_030555785.1 Yamadazyma kanchanaburiensis | reverse complement strand
CCGTACCAGCTCACCTGTCGCATCTCTCTTATCCCCACCGTCGCTCTTTTTCTTATTTTTTTTTTTTTTATAATTTTTTTTTTTTTTTTTTTTTTTTTTTTTTTTTTTTTTTAATTAATTTTTAAATAAAAAAAAAAAAAAAAAATAAAATTAAAATAAAATAAATTTAAATTTATAAATAAATTATTTACTTTATTTTTTTTTTTTTTTTTTTTTTTAGTTTGTTTTAATGTTTAAACTAAATCTAAAAAAAACTAAAACTTAATGAGCAAAAAAAAAAAACCATCTGAGGGGCAATAAGATGATGAACTATTTTAATGATGACAATTGAATGATAATGAAAGATTGATTGTAGATAGAATGTGTATTTATCAATAAATTATAAACAAAATTATAAAGTTTAATGAATATGGATTAAGGTATGTTCTATATCTGCAAGGACTATTCTATTCCGTTCCCCATCAAGTAATATTTGACAAGGAATTACTTTATCAGGTAGGGTAAAACGGAAAAGTCCGGTTTAGAGACAAAAAGTAACCAGATTCTCATCACGTAACTGCAAGTTTTAAACTTAATTTTTGTTACCATAAACTTTTTCGGTAGTACCGAGATAGGCCGGTGTCAAATTTAATTTTAATTTGAATAATTGAATGATAAGAGCAATTAAAAGAAATTCTTAACGGAAACAGAAGGAATTATTAGAAGTTTTTACTCGAAGCATCAGAGAATAACCTTTTTCATTGTAAGTATAAATATTTTGATGTAAAATTTATTTCCTAAGCTAAATATAGACTTTTCATACCCTGAAAGATCGCCTGATGTTTTATCGCTATGCATAACAAGCTAAATTAATTTAACGTCACAATTTGCGAGATAAGTTCCACATATTCATCGCGGTTATGTAGCATTGATATAAATGGAACTTAGTTTAAAAATATTCAGAACCTTCTTCTGCATCGAATTTCATTTAAAAAATAATTAAAACATCCGTGGGCGAAATGTGTTAAGAAATTTTTGATTGAAACTTTATAGTTGCGTAAGTTTAATTGGGAGTTGTTTTTCGGTAAAAAATTCCAGTGGGCGATTTTTAGTTTCTTTTTTCTTCTCTGATTTAAGTAATCTAGCGGAATTAACTCATGATACCGATAAGATTAGATCTGCCAGCACTAAAAAATTGATCTACTTTATTGTATAGGTTGTCCTATACACTCGGTGACTTTTGATAATTCCGCTTTATTTTTTTTCAATGAAACGTAATTCTCGTCCCTTTTAGTCTATGGTTAGTACGACGTTACAATAGATGGTTAGATTTAAATAATTGGATCAGCTGATTTCCCCCAAATTTTAGGTTTCTGTGCATTACCGGCGCAGTCATCCGGGACCAGGGGTGCATAACCCCTATATCACCCGTAACCTAAAATATGCTAAGAATATACTTATGTATTCAATATAAACTTATTTAGTTTGATTTGGATCCGATTTCCTAATAATTATGACATTTTGTCTTGTGATTAGGACATTTTTCTATTTTGAAGTTTAATTGCTCTCTTATTCATACCCTACTTGGCAATTAATATTGTAATGACTATGAACCCCACCCAATTGATTTTAACATGTGTACAGTTTATTTATGTCACTGTTATTACATAGCTTTAGCGAAACTATATATGCAACTTTTCTAATTAAGTATTTTAGTCGATGCGATATTTCCTATATTATTTTGAATATTTAGGTATGTAGACCTTCTAAAGTACACGTATTCATAAAGTAGATATAGAAGGTTGTTAATTGTTTATAGGTACATACATTTGCATCAATGAGCGGAATTAATTAAAGTGCTTTGTATTCCCCTTTCAGTAAACCTGAAATTAAAACACTCAGTTTTAATTAATCCGACTATACATAGATTAATCCGTTTGGTACATAAGTCACCGATTCGTACATAAAGATCTACGGTATGGAAATACTTCTAGAATCAAAGCCGGAAGGGTCAGTTATAATTAATTCTAATTTCATCCTATCAGCGAAAATTATTCCATTTTATTCGTATATGCCATTTCTTTTCTTGGTTAAATATTCCACTTGAGGTGGAATGTGGCTTATCTGAATGCATGCTTATCAATATGCATTGATAGGATATAGTTGTTTTCAATTCTCTTTCCCTTTCTTCACTCTAAATCCGTTCCCTAAATACCTTCACCCTAAGTCTTTGATCCTGACTCCTACAACCAGAGTCTGAAAATTTCACTGAGGTTTAAAAGAAGTCAATTCTACTAGCCGTCTTATGTACCTTATACACACTCTACGTCTATGTCTTTTCATGCACTCTTGCATCTGACACATACCGTAACATTCCTTTCATTTTTATATTCACTATAAATACATTATCATAAACAAGCTCTATTCTTCATCTGATTCTTTTCCACCATTTAATATTAATCCCTTTTCGACAATTCTATCAGACAAATCTCCTCTTAATTCCGTATCTAAGATTTTCTCATTATCATTAATCCATAACCTTATTATTCTAACTAATTGATCTAATTTTTCGTGGAAATCAGAGTCAATTAATTTTTTATTTATCACAAGTTCGAGAGTTTTAAAAATACTCGTGAAACTCAAAAGGGTTAAAGGGGTATTATCAGAAGAAAAATTTAAATGTTTAAGGAATTTCAAACTTTCTTCTTCTTTACCATTAGAGTAATAACATTGTATAGTTGAATTGACAAGAATCATAAGAGTTTCTTCATCAACAAGATTAAGAGAAGAAATAAGATTTTTTTGTGAAAAAAAAGTTTCTTGTGGTTTAACTTCTTCTTCTTCATCTTCATCTTCTGTTTCTAAACTTTCATCATCAGTTAATTCATAACCATTTCTAATTAATTTAAAATTTTCTAAATCTTTTTTAACTCCAGTTTCAATACTCTTCATTAACCCTTCAATATTTTCATTAGGTAAAATTACGCTTTTAATTAAATCAAAATATTTTTTCACTTTTAAATTTGAATCTCCAAGTACTTTCCCAATTGATTTAATATCTTTCACCACCTTATTATTCTTCTTAAGTTGTTCTTCTTCATCTTGTAACAAACTATTCTTTAAATAGATCACATTAATTTGATCAAGAATCTCCAAGATTCTCCAGGAAAAGATAAATCCATAAAGGTCACCATTTGATTCTTGATAATAATCAACATACTTAACAAAACTTTTTCCTTGGATATTTGAATTAATTGGTTTGTTATTCATAAGATTGAAGATTCTAGAAATTAAATCTTCACTATTAAATAATGAAACCCCATCTAATTCTTTTACTAATTTATTTAATCTAATCAAGGATTTATCATCTCCTTTATAGTCTAAATTAAGAACAAGGTGCATTTTGAAATTCATTCCAATATTAAGGAGTCTTGAACTAAGAGGATACTTTTTAATGATTAAACTACCAACTAATAAACTTAAGAAACATGATTCAAAAGTACTTTCACATGTTGAAAGATAAAAATAATCACCAAATAATGAAAAAAAATCATTTGATGGAGTAGAAAGTTTTTTAATGATTTGATTTTTTCTAGATTCTTCAATAGGAAAATGTGATTGAAGTCCAAGAGATATAAGAATCCAATTTTTCATTAGGTTTCCATTGACATTCTTTGGATTCAAATTGAAATCATTCCATATTGGACGAGTCAAGTGTGCTACACAAGCAATTACCAAGAGTAATCTAACTAAATAACAAAATTTAGTAAGAACAAAAGGTGGTTGAGAGAAAGACATTGGCATGAACGGTAAGGCTGAAAGACCACGGAAATCATTATCAGGACCACCGAGAAGTGTGGTACCCATAACAGCAGCCATACCACCAATGAGATATTTATTTCCTGCAGGTTGAGGAGGAACTTGAGCAGGAATATGAGGAGGAATCTGAGGAGGAAGTTGACCCATTGGTGGAGGTGGAGGTGGACCTCCAACAGGTACTGCAACCTGTCTAGGACCTTGTCCTTGTTGTTGTTGTCCTTGAGCATAATTATTATACACGTTATTATCAGAATAACTACTATAAGAAGTCGCCATATTCCCGTCCAAATTAGCTTGTTGAATTAATCTCTGTAAATGAAGATTTTGTTGTTTCAAAGCTTCGTTTTTATTCTCTAAATGTTGAATATATTCAGTTGCTTTTGTTAAAACACTGGCTTTGTTTAATTTTGGTGCTGGTGCTAATCCTTCTAAATCAGCATTTCCTTTCCCAGAAGCAACCCTTAAAGATGGAACTGCATCTCTTAACATTAAAATCTTTGTATTAAGATTGGTTCTATACTTCTTTTCGATCATATTATGAGAGATTTTATTCCTTTTTGGTTTTGTGGATTGTGATTTTGGATTAATTTTTGTACCTGTGGTTGTACTTGCACTGGTTAATTTCTTTGGTTGATCATCTTCAGAAGATTCGAATCCTTGCTCAGTTTTAACCTTAATTGGTTCAGGAGTGGTTTGAGCTGATGATAATGATGGTTGACTAATTGGAGTATACCCATTGGAATCATTCTGGGAAGAAATTGAAGCATTATTGGAGTTATTATAATCACGGAAAAGACTTTGCTGTGGAATATGATCAACTTGGTAAGTATCATAAACAGGTTTAGGCCAATCTCCATTCATACTTGCAGGAGAAGGACCTTGATAAGAAGAATTCTGGGCAAGTTGAGTACTTGCAAGATTTTGATTAATTTGACCATGAGGAAGACCATTAATTTCCATTTGTTCTTGTGGAATTCCATCCCATTCTCTTCCAGAGATACTAGATAAGAAGTTATCAGTACCATCGAAATCAAAGAATTCGTTACCGAATCCATCATATTCAAAAGTTGACATGTTGATAAAGAAAAATGTGATGTATCACTTTGAAGATGACTAGATGAAAAGTGGTCTGATTTTTTGGTTGTTGCGCGCCCTTACTATCCTGCACAGGGATACTGATAGACCGTGTGGTGACAGGGTATAGATAGATAGTGACAGAGAACTATCTTCTTCCTTTACAGAGGAGGATATATATAAGCGTATATTCATAAACTCTTCCTACACAGGTGGTAACCCATTTCTACACACTGGACACTGTAATTTATACTTCATCCAATCCTCTAAACACTCACTATGGAATATATGAAAACATGGTGTCACCATATACTTTGTATCTATCACCTTACTCTTATTCTCCTTATATATTGGTAACTCAACTTCTGTCATACAAATTGCACAATCTGTTTTACATGATATTATATCATCTTTCTTACTAGATTCTTCTACATTAATATTCGCCAATAAATCACTACCATACCCTTGTTCTAAATCTTTTAACAGAATTATTGGATGATAATTATAAGCTTGTGGTAACCATCTTTCATTGATCCAAAATCTACTTCCAAGTACATTTTGCAACCAAAGAAGAAATAATTGGAAACAAAGCCATAATACTATGAATATTGAAAATCCAATATTCTTTTCATGTCTAAAACTGTTTGGAAAGATATAGAAATAAAGGATTGGTATAACTCTAATGATTGATATTCCAATCATAAAAGTCCAAAGGAATGGTGATTTTCTATTTTTTAAGGTATTTCTAAGGAATTGTGGGATCCAATAAGAATTTGTAAGAGTTAAAAATATCATTTCAAATACTTTACGATAAGCTTTAGACCAGTAAGAAGCATTAATGATAAGGAACATTGACATTATTGCAAATGCTATAAGAGGACCAAGAAGAGGGTTATACGATTGAGAAACTACATTTGCGTTAATTGGGTCTGGAGTAATAGGACCAGTGGGACCAGGTTGGCCAGTGGGACCAGGCTGGGTATTATTTGGATCTGTTGCTGGTAATGGAAGTCCATCATTTGTTGTTTCTGATGGTGTGGGTTCCCCATTACTTATACTTCCCCTTAAAATCTGCCACCATGTAGTACCACTTTCATTACTTTGAACCCCATGAACTTGATCCAATAATCCCATTTCAAATATCATAGACATGGCAAAAACAATCACCATCATAGCTGATATTACTAAGAACAAACTTTCTAATAACGGTATAGCTATTAAAAGAGAAAAAAATATTAATAAATCTTCATATTGTAACATAACTAACGTCATGAATGCTACACTTGAAAGAGGTCCTGGAGCATTAAGTTTATCGATTTGTTTGAGGAAAAGAAGTAATTGGCATCCTGCAAGAATCAATCCTCCAATTACTATATGTCTTAGTCCATTATTAAGAACTTCTGATCTATCACCTTCGAATTTCTTTGTGGTTAAAACAATTCCACAATCCGGAGAATAAGCCATCATTTCTGAAACTTCAATCCTTGGAAGAATTGAAGGAAGTGGTGCACCTTTAGGGTCAATTAATTCATTATCAATATCACGTAACTCATGTTTCAGGTATTGAGTTTTTTCAAATTGAATATACGATACAAACTCACATCTTGAATTTGCTTTATCAATGAAAGAGTTCATATTATCTGAGGAAACCTTCTTGATCAACCCAGTTCCATTGAAATATTGATCTAAGAGTTTTTTCGATTTTTCATAATTCTCCAGAGATAATGTAAATTGTGGTAATGCATAATCTCCGAAAAACTTTGCAGAGTTTGTTAACGCAACAAGAGAACCTGTTTCTTGAAAATAAACTCCTGTGGATTCTATAGTATCAGAAATAGATTCAGAATCATCTTTTAACCCCATAGAAAGCTTTACTAAAACCGCATCTTCAATTCTATCATCTGAAGATTTTACATACTTTGAAAGTTCCTTATCCTGATAATTATACTTCATACTATGTAAGTGTAGATTGATTTTACCTTTATCAATTTTTAAATCACCTGATTTCCTAGGAGATGTATTATCATCATCATTTTCATCATCAGGTATTTGTACAACTGATCTATAATATTCTTTAAGGTACTCAGGCATCTCCATATGTATTTTCGTTAGGTCATTTGATTGTTTCGTAAAGTCTCCGTAAGCATTTCCTGAAATATTTAACATGTATGATTTATCATCATTTGCTGATGTACCTGTACCCCAGAAACCTTTTACATGATCACTCACAGAGTTTGGAAGTAAAGAGAACTCTTCATTCTCTTGCCATGGATGGTCATTGTCATATTTGTGTATTGGCCAATCCAGGACTTTTTTCTGATTTTCAAAATCTTTATAACTTAGTTGAAATCCTGTGATGTTACCATACCCTGAGGAATAAGAATTTGATCTTAGAACGGACTGATACTCTATTAGATTTTGTTGGAAGTCACGCAATGTTTCTCTTTGCCAATACGGTTGATCATTACCACTAAGGATAGTGAAGAGGATGAATACAACCACAAAAAAGAATAATGATTGTTGATCAACTGCCATGGGAGAGTGAGGAAGAAGTGAGAAGATGGGGCGAGAAGATAGAGCGTGATGGTGCGAGAGTACGGGACTAGCAAAACCGTAGAACGGAGAGAATGTCAAGTATAGAATTAAATGATCAAAGCTTGTAGATCCTTTAATTGTAAATCTGTTTCTGAATGGCAATTGACTTCCCATGATGTACTTTCAATCATTGCCCAGCTTCTCTCTAAGTTCGCCTCTTCTACAATATTTCTTATAGTTGGTATATTAAACTATCTACGTCATTATTTTGGTATTAACATTTAATTGCCCTGCAATCAGAATAATGCTAATGAAATTATAGCAGTGAATACAAGGATTAGTGGATTTTTGATGGTTGAAGCCCCATTAGTTTGGGTTTGTACATCTGGACTAGCGGTTGTTGATGAATTTGAGCTAGTTGAATTAGTTTTTGATATGTTAAAACTTATAAGTTTTGGTGCTTCACTTGTAATAGCTTCAGCTTCTACTTCTTTTGCAACTGCACTAGCAACTGGTGTGGTAGCTTGTGTAGTAGCTGCAACAGTAGCAACAGTAGCTTGTGTAGTGGTAGCTACTACTTGACATTCATCACAATCATCATCACAGTCTTCTTCATCATCATCATCTCCTCCAAAGAAGTAGTCCAAGAGGTCAAGGAAATCAAAATCATCATCATCATCATCAGCATCACACGATACTGTGGAGCAGTCATATGGACAAGATGCACATGATTCACCTTCACCATCATCAGCAAATTCATCATCGAAATCATCGTCATCATTGTCTTCACAAACAGCACCGACAACTGAACTAGATCCTGAAGATGATCCTGAAGATCCTGAACTAGAGCTTCCAGATTTAGCAATTCCACTTGATCCTGAACTTGAGCCTGAAGAGCCTGAGCTTGATCCTGAGCTTGAACCAGAACTTGATCCTGATGATCCACCTGATACAGCAGTAGTACAACTTTCATCATCATCACCGTCATCAACAAAATCATCTTCATCATCTTCGAAATCTCCGTCATCGTCTTCTTCACAAACTGCTGTTACTACTGAGGTTGAAGTACCTGCTGCTTTAGCTGCTTGAGTTGTGGTATATGTTTGAGCTTGTGGTACGACAGTAACAGTTTGGTGATGAGTGGAAGTAGTAGTATAAGTCTTTCCATTTTGAGTAACAGTGACAACTGTAGTTTCCCAATTTGTAAAAGTTATACAATCATCTTCACCATCGTCATCATCATCAAAATCAGTTGGTTCTGAGGTTTCAGTAATGGTTTGACCTTTGGTTGTAGTACCAGTATGAGTTTGAGCTTTTGTAGTAGTGATGGTTTCACCTTTAGTACCAGTAGTAGTAACAACTGTAGTATCAGTTTCACAATCTTCATCATCATCATCATCATCGAAATCAGTAGTAGTAGTATCAGTTGTAGTACCAGTTTTAGTTGTACCAGTTTTGGTTGTACCAGTAGTTGGATCAACTTCAGTATCTGTTTCTGTTTCACAATCTTCATCGTCATCATCATCATCAGTAGTAGTAGCAATAGATGATCTAGTAGTAGAACCAGTAGTACCAGTAGTTCTAGTTGTTGGAGTTGTACTTTCTTCTTCTTCAGTACAATCTTCATCATCATCATCGTCATCAGTAGTAGTAGCAATAGATGATCTAGTTGTAGAACCAGTAGTACCAGTAGTTCTTGTAGTTGGGGTTGTACTTTCTTCTTCTTCAGTACAATCCTCTTCATCGTCATCATCATCGGATGCTGTAGTAGCAGCAACACGACGAGATGTGGTACTAGTTTCGTCATCGTCAGTGGTGGTAGCACTAACGATATCAGAATCATCTTCATCATCACAATCTAATTCATCAGAAGGATCAGCAGATTCTGAAGATTCGGCACTTGAAGATTCATCACCAAACAAAGCAGCTAAAAGACCTTCAGTTTCTGAAGATTCACTTGAACTGGAGCTTTCAACTTCACTACTAGAAGTTGCACTTTCACTTGCACTAGCACTGTCACTGTCACTATCACCAAATAATTTAGCAAAAAATCTATCAGCAGTAGATTCAGTTTCAGAAGATTCTGCAGTGGAAGAAGATCTCATTAAAGAATCAAATAAATCTCCACTACTTGAAGAAATTGGTTCAGAACTTGAACTTGAACTTGAACTAGCTTCTGATGAAGTTTCTTCATCACTTGTGGTTGAACTGATACCAAATAAAGCATTAAAGAAATTGGAACCAGAGCTTGATCTTGAAGAAGCAGCAGTTGAACTAGCAGCACTACTGGAACTAGAACGGGATGAACTAGAACTAGAACTTGAACTAGAACTATCAGCAGCAAGTTTAGCAAAAAAATCATCCACATCTGTAGATTCTGAATCACTTGTAGTAGCAGTAGTAGTACCAACAGTACTTGAATGTAAAGTAGAACTTGAACTCAAAGTAGAACTAGAATTAAATAAACTACTTGAACTTTCAATACTACTTGAGCTTTCTTCATCTTGGCCTACATCAAATTCATCGGCTTGTGTTTCAGCTTGTGTGGCAGCTTGTGTTGTTGAAGTATCTTCATCATCATCTAACCCAAGTAATGAACTTAAACTAAACCTTTTACCAAAGGTATTTTCTTTAGCGAGTGCTTGATTTAAAATAGCTGTTATCAATAAATAATTTGAAACAGTAACTATTTTCATCTTAAGGTATTACAAAATTTGAAAGAAATTGGGATTTAAACATATTTATTATTTATTGGGTGTAAAATTTAGTATATGATACTTTCCTAATTCGGTTAAGTTATTGATTGCAAAAATTACCGCATTCGGATAAATATTAACAGAAATCGAAATGTCGCGGACTGTATATAAGATATTGGGGGGAATATTTTGCATCCCATTTGGGCAAGTTAATAACTAGCATTGACCAACGTACGTAACACCTTCTAAATTGGTTTATGGGAAAACATAGAGGTGGAGTTAGACGAAGGGTAAGTGAAATTGCTATGGAGACATGGGACGGCACTAAGAGGGAAAGAAAAACAGTTTGGAGAAAATTAGATTCGAGTGGTTAGATTTAGTATAGGGTTTGTAGTATTATTTTGAGCTAAATAATAGGCTTTTGAGAGACTTGAGACATATTAGAGCATGGACTTCAAAGTAGTAGTTTGTAGAACAGACTTTGTCATCTTACGATTGAACCTCTTATACTTTACTATGTAAAACTGTTCTAGATTCTTTCTTTAGAAACAACAATTTCGAAATTATCATGTGCAATAGTGAATATAGGAAACCATAAGTTTCTAAAATTAGGGAATTTATAAACAATCTGATGAAAGATTTGCTAGAGTTATGAAGCTCATGCCAGATAAATTAGTGAAAAGATCTACAACTTTAGCTAGGGCTTATGTGTTAGATCAAGTTTCAACGTTCCTCTTGGCTCTTCTTTGCGATCTACATATCATTGAACTCTCTACATTGTCTACTTGTAAAACTCATTTATTAATATATAGGTATAACATGATCATTAGTACTTAATGTACAGTCTTTTTTTAAGTTCAGCAGCTTTTTTGTGGATGTTTTTGTGAATGTTTCTCTTCATCTTTGCTTTTAAAGCTCTCTTCTTAACTGAAGATTTGTTACAACAACATGAACTAGCAGATGATGAAGTAGATTTTGAAGATGATGATGAAGATGAAACACTTGATGAGGATGACCCGTCATCATCAAAAAGGGTATCAAGTAACCAATCTACACCACTACTTAATAAGTTACCCCAAGAAAAGTTTGAACCAGTTCCAGTACTTAACCAATCCCATAATTTATCAAGTAATCCTTTAAGGAATCCACTAACACCACCATCACCAAAGATTAAATCAAGGATAGTTGAAAGGAAACCACCTGAGCTTGAACCAGAAGAACTTGAACTTGAAGAACTTGAGCCACCGAAAAGATCATCAATTAAATCACCCAAGAAACTCTTGAATGAAAAGCTTGAACCAGAAGAAGTTGAGTTAGAAGAACTTGAACCACCCAAGAAATCATCAATTAAATCACCAAAGAAATCTTTGAATGAAAAGTCAGAACCAGAAGTTGATTTTGAAGAATTTGAACTTGATGAACCACCTAAGAAATCATCTAAAAGATCACTAACAAAACCACCTAATGAAAAGTCTGAAGTTGAAGAAGATGAGTTTGATGAGTCGACATCAAAAATGTCATCTAAAAGACCATCAACTAATCCACTAATTGAAAAGTTTGAAGAAGAGCTTGAGCTATTTTTGGTTGATGAACTAGAAGAATCAAGTAATCCTCCTAATAATTCACTGATATCAAAATCTGAAGTAGCTGTTGATCTTGCTGAAGATGTAGTTTTAGTAGAATCAGTACCATTTAATAAACCATCTAAAAGACCAGATAATCCACCACCAGTTGATGTAGCTTTTGCAGATGTAGTGGTTCTTGTTGCAGAAGTAGTATCACTTGAATCATCATCACCTAATAATTTATCTAAAAGAGATTCACCAGTAGAAGAAGAACGACTTGATGTAGTGGTAGTACTTGCTTCATCTTCTTTTGATTTAGCTAAATCATCAATAACTTCAGAAAGATCAATTGATGAAGCTGCTGCTGTGTTAACACTAACAGTAGTACTTGCTGTAGCACTAGCACTTAAAAAGTCATCAAGAAGATCACTTAAAGCTCTCTTATCAATAACTCCTCTTCTAACATTATCAGCAACAACACCACTAAATTCTTCATGTAAATCTCTTTGATTTAAAAGTTCATTTGTTAATTTACCAACAATTCCTGAATCTTTAACCTTATTAAATAATGCTTTATAATCAATTGATTTAACAGCTTTGGTTAAAAGGTTTTTAGCAGTAGTTTTTAATTTATCGTTATTTAAAAGTGATGAAATAGCATTCTTTAAAAGTCCTGAATCTTTTAATGAACTTACAAGTTTATCAACTAATTCATTTTCTCTTTTTTCAATAATAGCTTCTTCTTCAACTTCTCTTTTAGTTGAAGCAGTTGAAGTACTATCTAAATCTAATAATCCACTGTTAAATAATCCTTTAGCAACACTAACAGCTTCAGAAATTGTATCTTTATCTTCAAAAAGTGAATTGAAAAATTTAGAAGCTGTACCTTTATCAAAGGAACTAGCAATTTCTGAAACATTAAAATTACTTAAAATATCATCAAAATCAAATCTATCAAGTAAATCTTCTAAATTTGAATCTGATAATTTGGAAAGTAATCCTGATACAAGATCATTGTCACCATCTCTTTTCTTAAGATCTTTTTGTGTATATTCTTCAATACTTTGAAGTAATTCTTCAGCACTAAATCCTGCAGGTGCTGGTGCTGCAAAAACAGGAGCTGCAAATGTTGAAACGAATGTTGCAGTTGATAAAATTGAAGATAATTTCATCTTGAAGGGTATGAATAGAATAAGATGGAAATGGGGGAGGCCGGGGATATTTATATAATGAAATGGTACTTTCCTAAATAAGAAATGTTTTAGATAGTTTATTTTCCCTTTATGGTTAGGTTATTGATATTTTTGAAAATTTCCTATTTAGGAAAAGTAAGTAGTCAAATGTCGTGGTGCTGTATGTAGGACCGAGAAAATGTCGCAGCGTGTATTAGAGAAAATGTAAATAAAAAAGTGTCAAGTTTATAGGTTCCCTTTTAGGAAGGGGGTACTATGGTTAGTATGTGGAGATGAAAAGGGGCAATGGAGGCTTTCAAGGGAGAAGTGATCAGAGCACTGTTGTAGTGTTTTGTTCTTGTCTCATTTTGTCTCTTTTTGGTTATGTTTTTCTCTAGGATCTTGCTAAAGAGGAAAGGATCTTGTTAAAGAAAGCTTGTTAAAAAAAGCTTGTTAAAGAATGAAGAGATTTGGGAGGACTAGGGTGGTTTGTATGTAAGAGAAGGTTTGGTTTATTACAGACTGGTCTTAAGTATGTATTGTGTAAAAAAACTATTTTGTAGATTCGGAGAGACGATTTCAGAGGTGGTTAAGGTTGTCTTTTTAGGCGTGTACAAGATTACGGTACTAGACTGTCTTCAGAGATGAGAGTGTTTCGGGCGGAAGTAATTGATAGTCGATGCTATCTCTATAACTCATAGGCTCTGATTTACCTCTTGTACCTAATCCTAATAATTTGTGGTATGGTTCGGTACTCGAACAGGTTACGATACGTGTGCATTTCCAAGATCTAATTAGCCAGGATTGCAAGACAGCCACTGCTAATTCCACAAACGTTACATGAATCACCTTACTAACCATTCCCCTGAAACCAATTGCATGAATAGGTATGGTTAGTCTTTGAATCTCGCTAAATACCCGAAAACTCTACATACAAGAGAAAGCACAGGAAACAAAGAGTTTATAAACAACTTTACTCATAAGCATTCAGCACTCCTGTCACCCAAATCTCTAAACAATTAATTCCCCTACTATTTAGACCTCGTAGCACCCCACTTCAACCCCATACTAATCTCATCGCATTTTTCAATGAGACCAACGTTAGTAAAATTGGTTAGACCTCGTCGTCCTGCCAGAAAGGTAGATGCCCTTCTCCCACCTTTAAAACTCTATAAAGCCATTTTGAGAGCACATGCATACAAGCTTCCAGTTGAAATTAGATCATTAGGTGATCAATACGTAAAAGCAGAATTTAAAGCTCATAAAGATATTGATAATCCTCTTCATATAGTTGGATTTTTAACTCAATGGCAAGATTACCTTAAAAGTATTGATGGTGGGAAGTGGATGGATGGAAAGTTGAGTCAACAAGATTTAGACAAAATGTCACCAGAACAAGTTGGTCAATTATATGAATTAATGCAAGAAGCAAAGAGGTATGGGGAGTAAATAGATAATAAACGTGACATATGAACGTATATTCTACATTATTATACACTACCAATCGCCATCTCTATCTACATCTTGGTCTTTTACGTATTTATGCTTATTTCTAAATTTCATTTTTGAATGATTTGGTTTCTCTAGTCCACTTACTTCATACCATTTTGGTACACAAGACCATCCTCCCCATGTATGGTCATCTCTTACACTACAGCTACACCTTAAATCTCTTCTGATTTGATGATCTCTGGGACAATCATGATTTGGATTATGGAAATAACCAGAATTTTGTAAATGGAAGATTTCATCTTTTGATAAGAGCGAAGTAACCCCGACGGAATGAATAGGAGCATCACCCCATCTTGAATAATAGAATCCACCTGCTTGATCGAAATAATTAAAAAAAGTTTCATATTCTTTTGATCTAAAAAAATCTAAATCTCCAATTTCAAAGTTTGACCAAAAATGACACATATTATAATTTTCACCACCATCATCACTTAAAAACGATAACGAGTTTTCTGGGTGGATTATATCTTTATGGTTCTGTATAAACAGTTTGGTAGTTCTCCAGAAGTTTTTAACGGTTGTATGAAGTTCTAAAGGAGCTAATACAAATGCATATTTTTTACCATTTTCTCTCATATATTTAAACCAATCAGTACCATAAATGTCACAATTGAATTGAATATCAGGCTCGACTCTCCAATAGTATTTATACTGATCCATTATTGGAAGCTTATAGAAGAAACCAGAATTAAATCTACACATATGACGATAATTAAGAGATCCACCATACTTTACTTTTCTTCTTTTCATTTTGATTCTTTTTTTTTCTGCTTTTTCTTGATCTATAAAATCAGGTATTTGCCAATACTCCTTGGGTATTTCAACAAAATGTGTTTGGCCAGATACTAAATTTGTAACCAACTCTTTAAAAAGTTCAGTAAATGGTTCATCATTAGCAAATACCCAATCGTAATGATAGACTTGATTAAATCTTTCCTCCACGGAGCTTATAGCTTTAAGGATACCAGAAAGATCTGAGTTTCTTACAAGAGAAAAAAACGTTGCATTTTCACGAATATAATTTTCAAATACTGGAATTTCAACTTTAGCAGATTTTGCAGCAGCAATTTGACCAATAATCAGTTGACCTACACGTACATCATAACCTTTTAGATGATCCATCTTTGTGTATTCACCTTCAAATCTAGGAAGGGTAGGAGTAGTATTAGGATCGTCTGAATGTTTTAAGACATTTTCCGAACCTCGATTGAGATCTAAAGTTGGAAGATCTGGGTTTGAATTTGAGTTCTCGGGGACTGGAGCCGAGGGTATTTGTGGATTAGAAAGATGATGATATAAAAGCAAAAGCGTTGCTACTAAAGATATTGACAATATGAATCGTCTAGGTGAAAGCTTTCTTAGCATAGGGATTAGCAAATATACATGAAGAAATCTACTAGATGGAATTCGCACAAGACACAACAAGGCTCAGAAAACAGTGCAGAAAAGTATGACAAGGCACAGGGGTGCATAAAAACGAAAAGAAATGAAACAAGAAATCAAGAGAATAACAAGCGTAAAGTATACTACGAAAAATCTTACAACATTTATAGTAATTAAAACCTAAATAGGAAGTCGCGAAAACGGCTTTATGCATTGTAGATCATAAACCTTTACCATAATTACCAGAAGTGAAAAAGTCCATAATGATCTTAACAATCTTCTCTAAAGCATCTAACCATTCGCCTAATTGTTTGGTGACCTTTTCTTGATCAGCTCCTAATTTTTCAAAAAAATCTTTTCTGTATGGACAAGCTTTCATTGCTAATTTGAAAACTGGTTTAACTAACATACCATGATATTTAGATAAGGTAGTACCATAAGCATCGGTGAAGGTCTTGGTTAATTCACTGGTTGGATTCTTAACAGTTTGAACCATAGCTTGACATGTAAATTCTAAACCTCTAGTTAACCATAATAATCCTTGAGTGGCAGTCTTATCTTTACCAGAGGCTTCTGCTAAGATAAGGTCTTGTAAAGTAGCAGAGTTGACAGGGTCAGATAAAAGCTTTTTTCTAATCTTAGAAATGTTACCTGTCATATCTTTTTGAACAACAGAAAAGGCTGAAGAACCTAAAAGGTCAAATAATTTGACTAAGGATTCTGAAGCTTCAAGGAATTGTGCGGTGTCGACTTTGGAGTCTGTAAGAGGAACATCCGCAAAGGATTTTTTCATTTCATCAAAGAATGTAGACATGGTGGGGTTGGTGTCAAGTATGAAGTTTGATTTTATGGGTTGACGATTTACGACGCGAACCCAGCGAACATAGGGGCTCAAAACAAGGGGTAGTGCAGAGGTGAAGAATGGGGAAATGATAAAGAAATAGGAGTTGGGAGAGGTAGAGGGGGATGGGGAGATCGATGAGAAGGGGTGGTGGAGTTTAGTACGAGGATGTGTGGAAGGGCAGTCACGATGTATGGGTGTATGACTTAGGCTTGGGAGATTATTCGGAGGTGATGGTTTGTAGAGGCACAGCCTTTCGGGCTGAGATAGTAGGAGTGAAGAAGGTAAGATGGGTGAAAAAGGTAGATGGGTGAACAAGGTAAGATGGGTGAAAAGGGGTATATGGGTAGAGATGGGGTGAAAAAGACAGAGTGAATATATATAGAGTGAACATGTAGACTTATATCAATAGTACGGTTAGGTTTGGTTGTAAGTTTCAGGCGTGGCTACATCTTAGGGTGTTTGGATCAAGTTAGGAAACTTCTCACGTGATCACATAGATAACTTACAATTTGTCCACTATTATATATATTAAAACGACATTAGGTATAACTATATTACACTACCATTCAAGGTGTTCTTGATCAGCAAATTTAACAACTTTTTTCACGACATTTCTCTTTTTATTTTTACCCTGTCCTACAACCTCAACACCAGGAGATTGAGTATTTGGGAGATGATTTATATAATCAAGATATTCAGATTTCGAATAAAAACCTGGAGAGAATGGGATTCGGTTAGTTGACGACATTGACGACATTGACGACGACATTTCTTTTTTATAATTAAATGTCTTAATTAGAGCCATTTTGGTTCCCTTTTTATCTGAATTTTCATCATTTGTTGGGATTTGAACTACTTCGTTGGTATTTTCAGGTAACGGAAACCCTTCACAATTTGAAGCATTTAATTCTGTACCAAATTGAGTTGCATCATTCAATGAACCTGTCAGAGAATCTACAAGATAAATTTGTGATAATGGTGACGACATTTTTAGACATGATTTTAATGGTGAGACATTTCTATGATTTGGATTACAAAGTCTTGAAGGAGATATAGGAGACGATATGAACATATCAAAATCATCTTTCTTCTTTTCTCTTCTACCTTTTATTGGCCTTAATACTGGAATATTTCCTCCACCTCTTACCATTTTTAATGGCTTTTTTACCTTATTCGATCGTATAGGTGATTTGGTTGGCTCTAGGTTCTCTTTGTCTAAGTAACTAGTCAAATTATCGTCTTGTTCATAATCAAAATCTAGACTCTTAATTCTACCTTTGAAAATTCTACTTCTACCTTGATTATCTAATTCAAAATCTGATTCATCATGTTCTAGATCCTTTAATAAACGTTCTATTTTATTGTTCTTGAAAGTAAGATTTTGATACTCTTCATAATGGGAAATGTCGTATGTTCCAAAGACATTTTGATTTTTATTTGTTAACTGAAATAAATCATTTGAATTTTTCAAGTTTGGAATATTTGTAATTGGAGGGAGTTTGAATGTCGTTTTTTTCACGGGAGATTTCCCATAGTCTATTAAATCGTCAAGATCAAGATCTATCTCGTCAATTGAGGTATCCATAATTATCATCAGATGAGTAAACAGATTGAAGATACTTATAAGATATTAGTGTTTACAAATTTGACCAATGCGGAATGAAAATATGACAAAAACACTACCCAACACGACATTTATCGGTTACGCGACATTTGTGCGACATTATAATCTCTGTCCTTTGAGACATTGATTTAGGTCGTGTCTTTCCCCGTTTCTTTCTACTTGAACCCCTTTGCCTTTCTTTTTGTTTTGGTTTCTCCCTTCCTGAAGAGTTTTTTGAACGTTTTCTAGGTTACATTCCTTTTTATACTTCTTCATCATAACTTACCCCTAATTGTATCTTTATCTATTCATTTACTCTCATATATGGTCTATTAGCTCTTTGCCTTTTCCTTCTCTTTTTTCTATTCTCTGTTCTTTTCCTTTCCTTCCCGTTCTTTTTCTCTCTAGTCATTCTCCTATCTGGTGTTCCCTCTGTTCTATCCCTTTTCCTTCCTTTCCCTTCCTTTCCCTTCCTTTCCCTTAAGTTCTTATATCCCATTTCCCCTTCCTTCTCCCTGTCTTCTACATTCCTTCTAAACCAATGGAATGTATCATTGTTACTTACCCTCTTGACAACATATTCTCTACAATATATTATAACTACAATACAAGCGTTGTACATTGCTCTACATATTATTTATGCAATTCGTGCATCCCATTCATGCAATCTCGTGCATACAATTAATGCATGCAATGGTTGCATAATATCCCATCTTACATATATTGTCTATATACAATACATATTATGCCTTAAATATTGTTAACATCGTAAACAATAAAGATGTACGATGTTGAATCTCTTTCAAGTATAAGCTAATAATATGTGAATTTCACAATATTAAAAATCCAAAAACACAACTTTACCCGGGATATCTGCACCCTTTAGAAACTTCTTACTCTCTCATATATTCACACTTCTTACTCTCTCATATATTCACTATAAACTACAATCCCAACCAGTAGAATCCTTTTTTGGTTTCAAATTCTCCCTCTAATTTAATATTATCTGAACTATTACCAACTAAAACCTTATAAACACCTTTATCTGATGCCCATTTGTTCTTATATTGATCCCAATATGATGTAGCTTCCTTTATAGATACCTCCACACTAACTTGCTTCTTTTCTCCAGCTTCTAATTCAACCTTTTCAAAGTTCTTTAATTCTTTAATTGGTCTACGGATTTTTGGATCTTCTGGTGATACATAAATTTGTACAACTTCTGAACCTTTAAGTTTTCCAGTATTTTTAACACTAACACTGACCTTAACCTTATCATCTTCAACATTCACATTCAAGTCACTCATCTCAAAAGTTGTATATGATAATCCATAACCAAATGGGAATAAAACATCTAATTTAATCTTTTCGTAATATCTATATCCAACGAAAACATCTTCTCCATACCAAACTGTACCATTTGTTGAACCAAAGTTTAAGAATGCTGGGTTATCTTCAACTCTCTTTGGGAAGGTTAAAGATAATTTACCACTTGGATTTCTATCACCAAATAAAACATCAGAAATCGTATTACCAGTTTCATTACCTCCATACCAAGCATGAACAATAGCTTGAACTTTATCAACCCATGGCATTCCAACTGGACTACCTGATTGATTAACAATTATAACATTCTTATTAACTTTACAAACTTCTTCAATCAATTTATTGGTATAACCAGGAATATCCATATTTGGTCTATCAAATCCTTCACTTTCCCATTCTTTAGATAATCCAACCATAAGAATAACTTTATCACAAGATTTGGCAACTTCAATAGCTTTACTTAATTCTTCTTCATCAGTTGACTTTTTTCTAAATCCAAAGAATACCCCACCAGCTTCTTTATATTCTCTTGCAACTAATGCTGTTGGAGATGTACCAAATTCAACTTTGATATAATATTCTTTACCTTTTTCTAATTGAATTTCTCCTGTTTCTTCTCTAGTTCCCATACCTAAAAAGAATGCATCTCCTCTAACTTGTTTTGTCTTATTATCAACTAATAACTTGCCATCAATAAAAACTTGTGCTGTACCAAGACAAGAACATCCAAAAAGATAATTACCACTTTCTTCTGGGGTGAAGTATCCTTCAATATCAGCATAGAAAAGTAAATCATTAGGATCTAATTTTGGTGATTTAAAATCTGCTAAAAAGATTTTTGATGTTTTCATATTCATTTCTTCAATGATATTACGATTTTTTTCTTCTGGTGCTTCTTTATAAAAAGTTGCTTTAAAACCTTCTTTACCTTCTTTGTTTTTAACAAGTAATCCAACATCTGGTAAACTTCTATCTAAAAGAGCTCCTAAAGCATACTCAACATTAATTTTATCACCACCTTGTTTAACTTTATTCATAACTCCATCATATGGTGTGATTTTATATCTTGCAGCTAATGAAGCACTTCCACCTCCAGAATCTTGACAAACTTTGGCATTTGGTCCAATGACTCCAATTGTTTCACTCTTTGTTTTATCTAAAGGTAATAAGTTATTTTCATTCTTTAAAAGGACAATTGATTCACCACCTGCTGCTCTTAATAAGGCTTCAGCTGCTGGATCATCATTTTCTTTCTCGACAATATTCTCTCCGATATCTGCTTTTAATCCTTCATTAACAAATTGTAAAACTCTTCTAACATTTTCATCAATATCATCTGTATGAATCTCATTGGTATAGACTTTATGACTTGTTTGAAGAACTTGTCTAAATCTTGTTCCACCAGGCATTTCTAAATTTAAACCAGCATCAATGGCTTCCTTAGATGAATAAGTACCAAACCAATCAGACATGGTCATACCTTGATAATTCCATTCTTTACGTAAAATATCAACTAAAAATTTCTTACTTTGTGAAACATGTTCTCCATTAACTTTATTATAAGCAGTCATTAAACTTTTTGGATTTGAATCTCTAAGAGCAATTTGAAATGGTTTCATATAGATTTCTCTAAGAGCCCTTTCACTTAAAAATGTATCAACTCCTTTTCTTTCATCTTCTTGATCATTACAAACAAAATGCTTTAAACAAGCTGAAATCTTTTCGCTTTGAATACCTTCAACAACATTTGCTGCAACAAACCCAGAAAGAACTGGATCCTCTCCATAACTTTCAAAAGTTCTACCACCTAATGGTCCTCTAGCTGTGTTACATGTTGGCCCTAAAATACAATGAACTCCACGAGCTTTAGCTTCTTGTCCCATTAATTTCCCACAATCATTAAGAAGTTGTTTATTCCAAGTAGCTGCAAGACCTGTTCCACAGGTAAAACAATTTGAAGGAACTCCATTAAAAAATTTAATCCCTCTAACACCATTTGGCCCATCACTAACTCTAACAGATGGGATATTTAATCTTGGAATTGGAACCGTATGCCAGAAATCTTTACCAGCAAGTAAAGAGATCTTTTCTTCAAGGGTAAGTTGATCAATTAATGTATCAATATCAAGTAATTGGACCATGTTATGGATGATAAAAGTAAATTTCCAGTCTATTTATACCCCAGATTTCGCACGGAGATTTGGCCTAAAAGGGTACATTCGTCCGCTTTAGGGGAAAACATTAACCGCAAAGATTTTATTTTCCGACATTTCCCCTAATTAAGGAGATTGGGTATTGGAACCCGAAAATTGGGTATTGGAACCCGAGAACATACCGAAAATCTTGATTTGATCGGGATTCACTTTCGTATATTTTATTGCCGACTTAAGGCGATTGAGCAAATTGTTGATACTTTTGTCTGGTGATCTTAGAGGGGGTGGCTTAACAAGCTATTTGTAATCTTATTCCACATAGATCAATGACTTAGGAAGTTAAATAAGCTTCAAGGGTTTGAATTTTTACTTAACTTGTGAACAGGTGAGTAGACATGTCTAGAAGCTGAAGAATAAAAGTAGTGCAGGGGCTAAGATTTAAGAGCAGAGATCTTTAACGTTACAGGGCCAAATACACTAAGTGAAGTATTGATCACGGGACTTCCTTCATCGCCCAGTGGTGAACTTTCTCTCCTTATCTCTTCTAAATCAACTCGTCTGTTCCTCTTTCTGAATTCCCCTTATCTTCTCTCCAATAAAATGCCTTCTTGATACAACCGAACTCCCACAGAAACATCTACTTCACACCCCTCTAACAATCCGCCCTGCTTCGCCAACATTCACACTCTGACTCTCTAGCACAAGGATTCAAGGTACTTCTTCCTCTCTTACCATTCTATCCCGCCTGCACATAACATGGATGCGAAATCTTGATCAAAAGTGATACATCATTTTCCTCCTTAAACATGAGTCGTCAATTAAACCCTGGAAAAATTGTCAAGGGTTATAAAGTTACAGCTCCTCCAACTGTTTCTGAGTTTTTAACAAAAGCTGTTCAACAAAATGATGTATCTAGTTCTAGATCTTACAATAATTTTCAAACATCTACCTCTTTATCACCCTTTGATCTCGTGGGTCAACGGGAATCTCCTCGTATATTCAAAGGAACCACATTGAGTATTGACCAAGTATATGCCGTCTTTGATGATCCTCTGTTTGAAAACATAAATGCTAACAAGGAGTTCATTGAACAAACAAAGAGGGCAATTGAAAGGAACCAAGTTCCTGATCAAATGTTTGTATTACTCAAAAAGTGTATAGGGTCAAGTTTAGTAGATTTAAGTATGGATCCTAATGATCCAGTGTTAATCATTCCTCCGTACGCCTGGGAAATTGCAAAAAGTGATTTTACTGTAGCAGCATGTTTTGAAGAATACTTAGATATATGTAACTATGAAGGTGCTAGACAAGAATTTGAAAATCTCGATAGGGAAACTTTGGAAAATCACGTATACTCTTTAGTAAGATACTTTATGTTTTTAGCTTTGAAAGAAGAACGTATAACTTTTTCTAGCGATCGTATTAATGAATTCTTTCAAGTACAGGTTGAGTATGATTCCTCTACTGATGTCCAACTTAAAAGAATCAGAGATGCATTGTTATTCTTCAATCGTATTTGGTCTATATATCAATTCAAAAACATAAAAGCCCCGGTTGCAAAAGAAAGCTTGATTGAAAAGATATATAAAAAAACTATTGACACCAGTTTTGAAATGGCTTTAACGGCCCAACAACAAAAGGAGGATAGAATAGAAAATAATAATTATCTTAGAAATCATAACTTGCAACAAACATTGCAATATATTCGTAACCTTCTTGGACAGCAATACACTTCGAACCCCTCGGGAAGGTCTCCTGATAAAGTCGTAGCTTTTTTAGTAAGATGCTATAACCTTGCAAGAAATGATAATCAAAAACTCGAAAATATTAAAGACTTGATCATTCTGAAAAGTAATCAATGTGACCAGTTGGCATTTAGACTGAAGAAACACAAACAAGATTTTATTGCTAGACATCCATGTGTTGAGATGTGTTTAACAGCTGCTATTGGTTTTGAATTATGGTTTAGATTTGATTTTGAAGATGGTGATTTAAGTAACTCAAATAGACCAAATTTCTTATCGGATCCGTATGATTTGATAAACTTTTTTAGTCCAGCTGATCCATATACTTTGGTCAAGGATTTATTCAAATCCCGGGATGATGAACCATGGAAAGAGTTTGTTGAAATTTTCTGTGGTCAAAATAATGGTAGGGAAATTTACTTGCCAGAATCAGCTCTTTTACAAGAATTGAGTGGATTTGATCATAAAATCGAAGAACCACATTCTATCCAAAGGGATAAGGTTTTACCACCAGAAGAATTAAAAAGACAAATCTTCCCGTGGTTGGAAAAAGTTAAGAGAACGAAAAATTTTGGAAGCAGAATGTCTTCTGATGATGGAGATGAGTACTTTGCTAAATCTGTTGAAATTCTTGAATATTTAAGAATTACAATTTTACAAGATTTGGTTCTTTTGAAACAAAATTTACCTTCTTCTGTTTTCTGTAAGCATCCAGTTACTACTGATCCTGGATTTAAAGCTTTTGAAAAGGCAGTTCTTGCAGCTGGTTCACCTAAAGGTTTAGTAACCAAAGAAGTCAACAAAGGTGAAGTGAGTGATGTTATGAATTCTGGTGGTAATAGAATTGAAGAAGAGTTAAGAATGATGAAAGAAGCGATACTTAAGATTTCTCAAGAGAATAGTGTTATGAAAGGAATGTTGAATTCAGGTCTGAATCCTTCAGACAAATTTACTACTGGCAGAGCTCCACAGTTTGCCTATCCTCAGCAATTTGAAAGCAGTTATCAATTCGATAATTTGGGGTCTTTCCAATCTTCTTATCCTTAAAAGAAT
This sequence comes from Yamadazyma kanchanaburiensis, assembly GCA_030555785.1. Lineage (NCBI taxonomy): Eukaryota > Fungi > Ascomycota > Pichiomycetes > Serinales > Debaryomycetaceae > Yamadazyma > Yamadazyma kanchanaburiensis. The sequence continues at coordinate 7,837 of JANIVJ010000102.1, read as the reverse complement.
CTGGTGGCCTTGGGAAAGCTTAGTTTAGTGTTTAGTGAATATATGTGAGAAAGAATAAGATGTTTCCAAACACAGGGAGGAAATTTTCAATGAATACACTCTTTTACTCATACTCTTGTATTAACTATAAACTCAATCTATCATCATATTAAATTTGTAAACTTTCTAAATAATCCCAAAAGATCTTTCTCTTTTTTTCATCATAAGACTCGGGTGATGAAGGTACAACTTTTCCAAGATCATTGTATGAAGCATTATTGGAACTACTTGAAGGTTTTTCTTGAAATAATGCCGCTTTTAAACAATTACCAGCTTTATCCAAACTCAAAGATACAGAAAAAAGAATCAAAATTTTACCTACACCTTTTAATAACATACGTGGGATTAATGGAAGATTACGACCAAGATTTGAATCTGTAACAAGACCTGGATTATAAGCTACAAATTCAATTTCTGGGAACTTTTCAGCAAATCCATAAACAAGATACATAAGGTATAATTTACTTGTTGTGTATGCTCTTGCACCAGCATTACGAGCAGTTGGTTCCTCTTCATCCCAAACATTGTTTGGTTTAAAAACAATTTCCAAATTATCATCTTTTGGCCAAAATGGTGGTGGGATCATTTTACTAAAATCACTAAAATGAACTTCACTGCCTGTAAGAAAGACTTTGGAATCTGGAATTTTTGCTAACACTGGACAAAAGTTCTTTAAAAAGACATAATATGAAACTACATTAACAGCCATTGTAATTTCCAAATTATCAGGAGTTTCAACACTACGGTTGGTTAATTGGTGGCCTGCATTACCAACAAAATACTTAAAAGGAGGTAAATTCTTCTTATCAATTAATTCAATAACCTTATTACTAGCATCCTGAACTTGGTTCATATTTGATAAGTCACATTTGACCAAGTGAACTTTATCTGAAGCTAAATTTTTTGCAGCCTCAGGGTTTCTGCATATAATGATATGAGTAAAATCTGGAAATTCTGTAAGAATCTTGTTAAAAGCACTTTGACCGATTCCACTCGTGAAACCAGTTGATACGATTGTAAAGTTTGACATTATTGAAAAAGGAGAAAAGGTAGATTTGATAGAGATAGGGAAAGGGAAAGGGGAGGGTTTATATAAGCAAAGTAGAAAACGGACGGAGGTTAATGTGGAGAGTCTACCGGGATCGGATATCAAAAGAAGGCCGAAAATGGGTGCACGGCCTCGAGAATGTCCGTCTAAAAGTTCCGCTCGGATAGTGGTTGGATTATGTAATATATTATAAACCAAGTAAGATGCTAGAGATAATATGTGTGATAGATACATAAGGCTTATATATAGAAGGTATAAGAAATACATAGGTTGATGAAGGGAGGTATCTGATTATGAGTTTTATCCAATAAGTGCTAAAGTTGGAAACGAACAATCTGTTTCTCTATTTTCTCTGTAGTGTGAATCCCGTCCGTATAGCCATTTCTACATTTGGGAGTCACCTTGCCCGTCAACTAAACATAATTGGTGGAAATCAAAATCTAGCAGCCTAGTTATATACACTTCCTTTAAAGTGGTCATTTTAAGCATTGTTTATGATTTCTGATCAGGACTTATTTCTACTTCACTCTCAATACCTTGCAAACCAATGGAAGTGGTACCTACCCTAAGGCTTTGATATGTATTCCTATAGATCTTCCTCCCACATCTAATACACTGTCTTACCCTTCTAGGCTTGATGATCGTGATGTCGTAGCAACTGTTCACACCCTGTGAATACAAACTTCTATTTTCTGCAAGTGAAGAAGTGTCACGTGATGTGTAATTAAGATGTATCACGTGATGTATAAACAAGATTTTTAATCTTAATTTATAATTAAATGGAGAACCAACTGAAGTTTTACATTTGAGGAATAGGAAGCTACTAAAGCTACTTAAAGCATGTACTACAGGACACTCTCTAGGATTAACCACTCGTTAATAACAATTATCAAGGAAGGTATACTTTTACACTTTAGATAGCCTAAGTACGATTTTACAGTTTGCGATCCCTAAATACTAAATAGGAAATTGATCTTCAAAAGGATTCGACTGAACAGTCGATGACGGAATACCGGTGTCTGATTTATCACGGCAAACGTGTGTCTGGGTGCAGATCAGATGCAGACACGAAGATAGCCACTTGAACAATAAGAAGAAGTGGAGAAGGGGTTTGAACAGGTAGAAAATATCGTGTTTTCGTGTACGGGGGGAGAGATCTGCATTAATTACGAAGGTTGGAAGCGATGATCGGGGTGGGACCAAATAGGCATGAACGAGAGGGGATGAAGAGGGATGAGGAGGGATGAAGAGGAGGAGGGAAAAGGGCTGACTTGAAAGTGTTATTCTGGCAATACTCAATTACATGTGTGGTTCAAGGATGATGGAGTAAGGGATGATGACAGGGTAAAAGTAGAGATTGAAAACAGTATTTGTTTTAATTCCAAGACCACAACCTGAATCGTGTCGGAGCTGGTCTGGACCAAGTAAACAAAGTGATAGTTGTAACTGGCAACCACACCTCTAAGAATAGTGAGCCGCATGTAATTAAGACAACACCAGCCAAATAATATTAATTAAGCAATCAAGATCAGATCAAGGACTGGTCACATGATTAGTTTAACCATATCTGACATCCACTTTGTATGTGTCACTTTCCCGAAATCTCTAAGGCCATTCTTCATGAATATCTACCTTATCCTTTTACCTCTCCCTATCTATCCCCCTCTCATCTGGAACCACCCCCTCCCTCATATCGAAACCTCCCAAATCAATTAAACCCTCTTTTTCGATCGACACACGCCTTTTGATCCTGCGAATGGCTGCAAAAGGTATAACACCAAAAGGATCAAATGAGAAATAGAAATTGAAAGTATGGGCGGTTAATATCGAAAAATATAAATAAGGCAGCAATTTCCCATTAATCTTAACGTGAATTTTCTACTGAATCCACTAGCTTTAGATTTTAAACTTCCTATCGCTAGATATCCAACACCAGCCCTCACGAGCCTCACTAGCCTCACTAGCCCACACTAGATACCTAGCCACTTACCAGCCCCATTAGCCACAAGTGTACCACCTAGCCACTGTACCATCTAGCCATAGTACCACTGCACTACTATACCATCTAGCCATAGTACCACTGCACTACTATACCACATACCACTTACCACTATACCACATAGCTACTGTACCACATAGCTAATACCCACCACACCACACACTACTCTTCTACTCTCATGTCTATCAACATCCCCATTGACACCCTCAGTAAGAACGACCTCTTTATCATCACCTCCATCCTCGATGGTAACTTCATCTACGACTCTCCCATCTCTCTCGATATCATTCCTTGTCTTGAAGACTCTTATGATCTTAACTTCGCTATCTATAATATCCCCAATATAATTAATCATTATCATATGGTTTTTGCATCATTATCTCAAGTAGTTTGTAAACAACTTGCAAAAGAATGGATCAAAGTTATTTGTCCTAAAAAACAAGCAATTTATCCATACAAATTTGATAAAAAACCAATTTGGTGGCCATCAAGTATCCCCCATTTGGAACCTGATCATTTAACAAAACCAAATAGAATTGACTTATTAATTAATTTATTAAGAAATCCAAATGTTGATATTTTAGCCTTGAAAAAGGTCTCGAAAATAACTAATTTAGAAGCAAAAGAGCACTATGTTGTGAAGAAATTAATCTATGAAATCTTTTATGTTAATACATATGAGAGGTTACTTTTAGATTTTGAAAAACATCAAGATTTGGCGCTACTTTTAAGTGAAGAAGAGAAAAAGGGGATCAAGTCTGGTAGATTTCGTATAAAAGTGAGTAATTTAGGGAAAATGAATGTGAAGACGGTTACAAATAGTATTTTTAATGAGGAGATATTTTGTTTAGGAGTAAGAGTTGAGAGGGAGGAGAAAAGGATGGGAAAGGTTGTGAAGATGGATGAAATGAAGGAGAGGAGGGAGAAGGAGAGGGAAGAGAGGGAGAGGGAGAAAGAGAAAGGGAAGGAAAAGGAAAAGAAAGAGAAGGAGAAGGAAATGAAGGCAAAGGAAAAGGAGGAAAAGGAGAAAAAGGAGAAGGAGGAAAAGGATAAGGAGGAAATGAAGGTAAGGGAGGAAATGAAGGCAAAGGAAAAGAAGCAAAAGGAAAAGAATCAAAAGGAAAAGAAGCAAAAGGAAAACACCAACGACACAGGGAAAAGAAAAAGAAGTCACACCTTTAAACCTTCAAAACGTACATCACCTCCTCTGTTCAATTATATCTCACCAGAAGAAACTGATGGATATGAAACTACCTACGATAGCAGTGATTCATTAGATATAACCGTATTCGAATCAACCATTATTGATTACCCAGATGAATACGAAGCAGAAATTTGTCAAGAAATAGAGAGAGAATTCATTAAATAGTTTAGTTAGTATTACATTAATCTATTTAATACATATAATTACACCATCATTCATAACTAAAATACAAGGATCAATGATCAATCATCAATGATCCGACTCCTATTGCTTAATATGATAATTATAATTATAATTACCATTGACTTGATTTGATGAACTTCTTCTTTGTGATCCTCTAACACCTAATGGGTTCTTTGAAAATGATAATCTGATACCTCCTTTTCCATTGGAACTTGATGATCTTGGTAAGATTCTACCATATAATTCAGCTAATGCCCTTGTGGCATGTGCTACATCTTCAAATTCTACAAAACACATTGGTCCATGATTATTTGAATTTGATCCTGAGTTGGTTTTGGTACGGAATGATAATCTTCTGAAACCTTTTTGTGGTGAAAATAATGCCCTTAATTCTTGTTCAGTAGCATCAGGTGGTAAATTACCTACATAAAGTGTATTACAAGGAGGGTTTTGATCTGCTGGGTTAGCAGGTGGTGGGACTCTTGCAAGAAGTGATAAGTCTGGGATATCTTTACGAGGAGGACTTGTAGATACTGCACCAGGAACTGTACCTGAACCTGAGCTAGAACCAGGTCCTGATCCATTGGCGGCTGGGGTTGCACTAGAAGCTTGTGGTGTTTGTACTGTTTGTGTTTGTGTTTGACCTGTTTGTGCTTGTCCTGTTGTTGCTGTTGGAGCTCCTGTGCCATTAGTACTCACAATACCTGATTGAGGTGATGTATTAGATAAGGAGATTGGTGGATGTTGAGAAAGATGAAGTGGTTGAATTGATTCTGGCAGTTGATGAAGTGGGTCGGATGGAATTTGACCTGAAGAAACAGAAGGACCAGAAACGGACTTATGCTGAGCTTGTTGACCTTCTGGTCCTTGTGGTTGTCCTTGTCCCAGTCCCTGTGGTTGTCCTTGTCCTTGACCCCCGAAACTACCTAAAAATCCCCCCGTCATTAAATTATTAGAAAAATTCGATTGGAAAAATGCAGATGAAGTTCGTCTATTCGTTGGCTTTGATGCTAAAGATGCAGAATTTGATTGATTCCAATCAAAATTTAAATTATTAATTGGAGTTTGAGGTTGACTAGAATTCCAACGTTCTTCTTCTTTATGATCAAATTCAGAGAATGGATCATTAAAAGAAAATCTTGAACGGGAAACTGATGGAATTGAAGGATGTGAAGAAACTGGGGCAGAAACTGATCCTGAAAGTGATCTTCCTGATGCGGTTGGACCTTGTCCTTGTCCTTGTCCTTGTCCATTTATTGACATATTACCAAAATCATAATTTAAACTTTCATCCATTTCTACTAAAATCGGTACATCATTACCAAAAATTGGTTTTTGATTAAGTAATTTATATGTTGTTAAACATGTATTGAAGTTATTGAAATGAGCATAGATAATCAGATCTATTAGTTCGATTTTAATGATGTGATCTATCACAAGAGAGAAGATGATGGTAGCTTCTCTATAGGAGAGGTCAGAGGGAAGATTAGATAATCTAAGGGTGAATTGGGATGGTTTAGGGTCTGATAGTATTGGGTGGGATTGATGAGGTGGGTGGCCTGGGACATGGGGTGGAATTTGAGCAGGTGTATGACCTGGTACTTGGGTTGGAACTTGACCTGGGACTTGACCTGGTTGTTGTAAAACAGGACCTTCATAAAACCTTGAACTCAAAGGAGTTATTTGACCAGAAATTGGTCCATTCAAAGAAGATAAATTTGTGTTAAGGCCCAAGTGACTGGATTGACCACCTTGAACCTGGCCTTGGCCACCTTGACCCTGACTCACAGGTTGTGGTTGACCTTCATTATTCAGTGAATAATTTTCAGACATGATTGTATTATTACACTACCAAGTGCGATTTTAATGAGATAAAAAGACTCTAAACAATAATTAATATGATGATTCTAACAAGGATATGATAGAATATGTATCTTTAAAATTTGTAAATAATTTGTTTGGATATATTTAGACAATTAGTTTATTAGTTTGTAAGTTTTTTACGGGAACGGAACAACGACAAAAAGTGAGGGTTAGTGCGCGGGCTAAATGTTGAGCCAGCCACCTGGAGAAATAAAGAGAGAGTAAGAGAAAGGGGTAGAGAATAGAAGGGGAGTGGGGATTAGGGGTGGAGACTAGTAGAATAAAGAAGAGATTGAGGATTTAGAAGAGAATTGTTTGGTGATGCTGGGGTGTAAGGGTGTAAGGGTGTAAAGGTGTAAGGGGACGATTGTTTATTTGAGAACGAGTCTGGACCATGCATGACCATGCTGGTATGAAAGTTACAAAGACGAGAAAGAGGTACACAAATGAGGAACGAGAAAGGATAAGGTACAGTAACTCAATGTCAATACAGTGAGACTTGTGCGTATATTTCATACTGGTTGCTGGCTATGAGTCAGGCGTAGTTGACTACTTAAACAGGAAGGCAGTGACACCTGAAAAAAGTTTCATAAACATTGTCACCCCACACCCTTTCTCTTTTATCTGTGTCTCACCGTTTTATCTCGTTCTTCCCTTCACTATGGACTCACTTATCAATAACACCCTCTTTAAACTACTCATCTCTGAACTCATCCCCACCACAATCGAAACCTCCAAATCACAAAACCTATCCCCCAATCAGATCTCCTTAAAACTCGAATTACTCGGATTCAATCTCGGAATAAAATTAAATGAATTAACTCTATACAAATTATCAGATCAATTTAATAAGAACAATGAAGACTTAACGAACGTTCTAGACGTAATGAAGTTCATTTGTAAAGACTTCTGGAAGATTCTATTCAAAAAACAAATCAGCAATCTTCGTACAAATCATAGAGGTACTTTCGTATTAGTTGATTCAAATTTCAAATTGATTGAAAATTTCGATCTAGATCATGTGAATAGTTCTATGGTTTTAGCACATCATTTAGCTTATATAAATGGGGTAATTAAGGGGACTTTGAAAAGTTTTGGAATTGATAGTGTAGTAACAAATGATGTTGATTTTCCTCTGGTGACTTTTAATATAGAGACTGATCATAATAAGTGAGGACAGCATAAGGAAGACATCCATCTTGCCCTACAGCAATACTGACCCAGCCAGTGATCCCTTGCATCCACCCTCAATGTATCTTCATTTCGTGATACCTAGTCACTAGTCATATACTTGTAATATAGAATACCGTAGGATGTATCTAGAGTTGGTTCACTCGTGAAATTTCGTCACTTATCTCTACTCTTCCATGTTTCCTAGTCTCTTGTTCTTCTTAAGTAGTCCTCTTCTTGCCCCTTCTCCATCTGTTCCTCTTCTCGTCCCTTTGTTCCTCATCTCAGTCCCTTCTCCATCTGTCCCTCATCTCACTCATCTCATCTAAAC
>JANIVJ010000101.1:0-32453 GCA_030555785.1 Yamadazyma kanchanaburiensis | reverse complement strand
AAAATGAATCACACTATGACTTCTAAAGTAGATTTTACTCTGTTTACTCCTTATTATAAATCCGTAGTATTATTCATTATACTATCAATAATTATAATACAAGTTCAAACTTGGTATCGAGGTGCCGTACATTTCTATACACCGGTCTCCTGGACCTATGCCCCTAAAAACTTATATGCCAATACTAAACTACCTGCTGTACTTCCCACTAAAAACATCATCTTAAATGTTGACCCATCATCATAATCTGTCTCACTCTCACAATTCGTATACAGCATATGTGGACTACCACTTGGTTTCTGATACATAAATTGATTTGTACCCCCAACACTTTCCCTAGTAGTATTTTTCACTTTCTTATTAACTTGTCTCATTAAATGTTTTGTTATAAGCTCTTCACTAATCTCCAGTAAATCAACACTTTTAGTCAACTGCTGTAATATAGCTTCTCTCTCTTCATCACTAAGTCTTTTATTAATAATCCTTTGTTCAAACTTTAAATGCTTCAGTAAATGCTCTTCATAATTAAAATGTGGTACATCAAATCTATCACCATAATTAACATGTTCACCAGAGAATGTAGATGATTGATTAAAGTCACTAAAGTTCCTCATTCTATTTCTAGTCCTATTCATTCTTGATCCTGACCCATTTTGTCTTGATCCATAATATTGATTTTCCCATTCTTTTCTAGCATTATTATATGAAAATTGTGAAGAATAATCTGGTCTAAATTCTCCACCAAACAGTGGATTTAATGTAAGATCATATTCTTTCCTCTTCTTATTATCTTTCAAGGTTTCATATGCATTTACTATTCTAATGAATTTTTCACTATTGAGTTTCTTCTCATCATCTTCAAGATGACTATTTAAATCTGGATGATATTTTTTACTTAATAATTTGAATTGTAATTTAATATCTTTAATGCTGGACGTTTTTGGTACCTCAAGGATATCATAAAATGTAGCACTTGAATGATTTAGCCGTATAAAATTTCTCATGATAATTTCTGATCTTATCGATAATGTGATTTTATATGAGAAAGTTGCGTTTTACTAAAACCCGATAACGCTCTTTTACGGTACTGCGGTTAACGTATAATAATAAGGAATTTTAATTGCATAGTGCCGAGTTAGGTACGCTTGTGATTCAGCCACTTATGATATCTCTTAACTCCAGGTCTAGGCAGGGGTATGAGTCAATCGGGTGAGTGATGGCCTGTGCAGGGCAGACACTAGATGTACCAGGCATATAGGCTATGTAGACGAGGTAGAAGACAGGGTAGATAGGGAAATAGAGGGGAAGGACACTGTAAATAGACTGTAAATAGACTGTAAATAGGCTGTAGTAGATAGTGGATAGACAGGCTGTAGAGAACTTAGCCTGTGTTTCCTAGACTCTCGTGATTATGCATATTTAGTCACAAGGCTAAAATCGAATTTTCGGTGCAACGGAACTTGCTAGATAGAGACTTCTATATTTACTGGATAAGGTATTCAGGTTAAAAATGTAATTCCGGATGATCTTGACCCGGATTAATGGGTCGGGTTTACAGTCTTCTGGTTCGTAACCGAGATTTCGATTCAGCCACATTAATTGCAGCCAATCGACTCTGTAATCTATATTCTTTCTCTTGACTCATCTGGTTATTCATATCAAGTATTCCATTTTGATGTCTTTACTATACAAAGATTGAGCTCTATTGAAGCCTCTGACTCAATCGAGATGGCTTGGTCGATAATATAATAGGGTGTAAGAGAGGAGAGTAGGATCTGGGTATTAGGAAGGCCTGACATCTTTAAATACTAAACCGTTGAAGAATGTCTGGTATGGAACAAGACAAGTCTCGAGGTATTTATACGGTGGTTCTATCTGAGAGTTGGTGCAATCCAAAGGAATTGAAACTGGCTGGATCTGAAATTGATGAAAGAATTGGATTGTAGAAGTCCCACAGAAACAGTGATCTACACAATCTGTATATTAGAGTCTGAAGAGAAATATTCTAAGGCAGTGATCAAGATGTGGTCTACAGGCAATAATCAAGATGAGGTCTACTGACAGTACTCTAGATGTGGTCTACTGACAGTACTCTAGATTGCATCTACAGGCAGTACTCTAAAGAATGATCTACTGACAGGATCTTTATTCCAGTATGTCAGTTATACTAAAATGACTACCTAGCGTCATGTCTGACCAGCTTCCCGGGGTCGACCCATTTCGGAACCCTCATACCTCCGTGTCGCCCCGTTTTACTACCCGAGTCACTAATCTCCTCACAGAAGATACTAGAAATGTGTCTTTACCAACATCATAAATTTTTTCACACCAATATAAATACTTCGCACGCCGCTAAATTACTATTAATTAAAAATGCCTAGACAAAGAAGAACAGCCCCAGCCCCATCAAGAACTCAAACTAGATCAGCACATACTGCATCATATCCTCAACAACACTCTCAAGCTCCACCACAAGCTCACGCTCAATCCCAAGCTCAACCAAGACAACCAGGATTATTTGGACAAATGGCATCAACTGCTGCTGGTGTAGCTGTTGGTTCAACTATTGGTCACACTCTTGGTGCTGGTATTACCAGTATCTTCAGTGGTGGTTCAAGTCAACCTGTTGATCAAGTTGCTCCTCAACAACAACAATCAAACTTCCAAGAACAAACTAAAGCTTGTGATGCTGATGCTTTAAACTTTACTAGATGTTTAGGTGATAATGATGGTAATATGCAAATTTGTGATTACTACTTACAACAATTAAAAGCATGTCAAGAAGCTTCTCGTCATTATTAGATAGACTATTTATATTTATTTATTGCTTGTATATATCTATTGAATAAATAGGATGAAAGACTAGTTGTCAAGGTATCTGTCACCATATCTGTCATTCTCTGACTCTCTGACTCTCTACTTCTTCTCTTCACTCGTCTTATAGTAATAATATCCCCCAGCTCCTAATCCAAACACTCCTAAGGTCAAAAAGACATTACTATTGCCACCTTGTTTGATTCTTTGACCCTCATTGTGTAACCCGTCATGGTCTAAATCATCAACAACTTTCCCTTCAACAGGTTCGTGTTTATGATCAACAATATTATCACCTAAATTACTTACTTGAGGTTTATTCAAATTTGGATTAGTAGAACTTTGAACGTATTGATCTCTATTAGCAGGTTTGGTTGTTTTAGTTGTACCTTTCCCACCACTTGTAATTTTAATTGGCTTTGAACCTCTATCTTGTAAAATTTCAGGTTGTGAAGAAACTTGTTCACCTCCATGAACTACAGTTGCTGAATTTGCTTCAACTTTAACGGAAGAAGCAGCTTCTTCATTGATCATTTGCTGTTCAACAGTCTTCTTTCTTTCGTGGGCAATATCTTGTTTTATAGCTTCTTCACTAATTGGAGGGATTTTTGGTTCACTGACTTTTGGGATAAAATCATATTTAAATTCCCATTCAGAAATTGATGTTTGTGAAGGTAACCTAAATGAGTCAATTGTTGAAGTATCATTTTTAGCTAATGTTTTTAATGAGTTATGAATTGATCTGATAAAAATTTTATTACTTCTAAGCATTTTGAAGTGGATGAATGGAGAGTGAAGAGTGGTGAATTTATACGTGGGGTCATTGACGGTAGAGGCACGTAAAAGATAAGGTTGCGGGTGGTTGGGGCACGTTTAAGGGATGACAGGTGAAATTGGGCCCTGGGAAAACTGGGAGTGGTCTGTGTAGGTCTAAGGTGAGAGTGGTCTAGGTAGGGTTTAAGGTGATGGGAGTGGTCTAGTAGGGTTTAGAATGTTTGTCTGGTCGGGAGTGTCTTGAGGTGATCGAAGTTCTACGCTCTACTCCTCTACTTAGGGTCTTCTCTACTCCTCCACTTAGGGTCTCTCTACTCCTCTACTTAGGGTCTCTCTACTCCTCTACTTAGGGTCTCTCTACTCCTCTACTTAGGTCTCTCTACTCTCTCTCCTCTCTCTCATACGCTTATTATTATCTATTACTCTATCACTTTAACAAATCATCTAAATACTGACTTGGTGGTCTCTTCATCTTTGGCTTATCTATCAAATCGTCAAGATTCTCAAATGACATATTTGACATATTTGTAAAATTCACACTTAACCTATCATTACTTAAATCTATATTACTATCATTATTAAGTAATATATCAGTTGTTGGACTGAAAAACATTGACCCTCTATTATTATCTAATTTAGCATTTCTATATGGCCTACCAAGCATATTGTTCATCGATAGTTGACTCACATTAGATACTGAACTTCCCTTCTCAAGCATCGATGACATAGAACTATTTGTACTTTCTTGTTGATATTGTAATGGAGAATTATAATAATATTTTTCACTTTGATTTTTTGCTATATATCTTGACACGATCCACGTGATGACGAAATAACTTGATAATAGTACAAACACTAGTAATAAGATTGCCCCGATTATTATAAATACAAGATTTTCAGGTAATGATGATTTTGAAACGTATGGATTATTTGAAGCGTCTTCAACTATTGGGGTGAAGGTGTAGGAAGTTTCTAGGGACCCAAGGGAGAGGGAAGGCATGTCGACATCTCTGGCAACGTTGGCATAGTCCCTGACAACTGTAGCATGGACATCCTTTACGGCGTTGGCATAATCTCTTATCACGGGATTAGCACAAACACCACTAAGTAGCATAAGTAAAAACATTGATAATTTATTCTCAGGGAATGGGGGATTTATAAGGAAAGGAAAAATAATAAAAGCTTCCGTAAATAAACAACCTAAACAACCACCATGCATATTCTATGCATCTTTATACTATACACAATACCTCACCGTCTTTGTTTATATACATAACCCCTTCGAATTTAATCAGCATACTATTTTAGGTGGTATAATTAACTAACGCGGGTCTAATACGCGGTAAAATACACGCTAATTTCAGTTCTAGATGCCTAAAAGATAAAGTTGCTGTACGATAGATCTTGAGATGAGAGGGTTTAAGGGATGAACACGAGAATTAAGTGTGTATGGGTGAAATGGAAAAAGGTGAAATGGTAAAATGGTAAAATCGTTCAATATGTATATGTAGGATTGCACGTAAAAGTGTGGTGCGTTGGGTGCAGGAGTAAGATCTCCAAGTTTTATAATGACATGTATTCATTCTCTTAGACTTACTTGGTTCTCTTATAGTTTCGTACTAGGGAGTCTCTTATACCTACTTTCCTGTAGTTGTGTACTATAGTTTGCTATAAATAGAGCCTTTATACTTACTCTACTAGTCTCTACTATACTTACTCACCAGTCTCTACTATACTTACTCACCAGTCTCTACTATACTTACTCTAGTCTCTACTATACTTACTCACCAGCCTACTTACTCTAGTCTCTACTATACTTACTCTATTCTCTACTATACTTCCTCTAGTCTCTACTATACTTACTCACCAGTCTGTACTATACTTACTCACCAGTCTCTACTATACGTCCCTCCACTGGGGTGTCCCTGGGGTGTCCCTGGGGTGTCCCTGGGGTGTCCCTGGGGTGTCCCTGGGGTGTCCCTAGCCTTCTTCCGTTCACCATCGCTTCGCTCTGGTTCACTACCTCTCCCTTTCTCGTTTATTATACACTATTTCTTACACTAATAAAACTTCCAATCTTTATCCGTACTCTCAACAGCCCAAGCAAATTTCTCCCTTAATGTCTTGGTAAACAATTTCTCAATTGGAACATCGAATTTCTTAGAAAATACAACTGTTAATCTTGGATCAATATAATTCATTTTTGATGTTCCTAATGAAACTTCGGAATTATCTTCTTTATCTTTAAGTTGAAATTGAACATTCAAAATTCTTTGCTCAATTTGTTCTACTTTACTTTGAAGTTTTTCAACACTTTCATTTTTTTTCATTTCAGGATATCCAGTTTTTAATTCTTCTTTTAAAGATTTTTTCAAGATTTCATATTTTTCCATTTTTTCTTTAAGATCACTTTGTTTAAGTAATGGTTTCTTTTCAGCTTCTAATTTTTCATTATCTCTTTTAAATTTTCTTTCAATTTGTTCTTTAGTTCTTTCTAAAACTCTTTCATGAATTTGTTGAATATCTTCTTTTGATAAATCTTCACATTCAGCAAAATATTCTGGTTGTTTTCTTTTTAATTTTGGTTCAAGTTTAACTAGTTGTTTTTTAATTCGAATTTTTTCCCAAATTAATTCTTGTAATCTATCATTAATTTTTTGTACTGAATTCCCATGATTTTTACTTACTGTACGTTGATGATTACATAATATTGCAACCATTCTATTTGCTGCATTAAATTTAACAACTTTTTCTGCAACTGTACCTTCATTTTTAATTAAATCTAATTGATCTTGCATGGTTTTAGATGCATTATAAGTTCTAAATACTTTTGCTGTTAAACCTTTCATATAAGTTTGGAATTTTTTATTTAATAAACTTGGATTAATTCTATCAAATAAATCATCACCAGGTTGTTTTGGAGATTTTTTAAAAATTTTTAAATTTTTGAAAACTTGTAAATCAACTTCAACTTCTTGATAAAATCTAATAGAATCTTTACCTAAGAAATCAAATATAACAGTATTTGGAGGTTTTAAAGTAACATGTTCATATCTTAATGAACAACATCCAACAGTATCTGCTTCATCATCACCTTTTTCACCACCTGCTCTTAATGCAAAAATATCAATTAAATATGTTGCAGTTGCCATTTGACGTTCTTGCATTAATTGAGATTTTAATGCTTTGGTATAATCTTTTCTAATTGCATCAATATGATTCTTTAAATTTCTAGCAGTTTCAAATTTTTTAAAATCTGATAATCCTTTAATTGATGAATTTTGAGCAAATCTAACATATTTAAAAGAATCGGCAATATTTTCTCTCCACATTGCTAACCAAGTAACTGTATTATCATGTCTAACTTCACCCCATTCATGACCTGCTGGTGGTTCAGGTATTGGAACTCCTTCACTTAAATTCAATGTAACATCTTCTGGATAAACCCTTCTTTTAAATTTCCCAGTTTTTGGATGTGCTCCTCTACCTCTAAATAATCCTGGAGGTTCAATACGGAAATTCCCAACTTTTTCTTTTCTACCATTTAATAAACATGTTTTATATGGCTCTTCAATACGTTCTCTATCTTCTTTAATTTGTTTTTTCTCTTCTTTAGTTAATTTTTTTTTATCTTCTTTAACTTGTTCAAAATATGCAAACATTTTTGAAAAATCCATTTTATCAAATGATTTAATTTCTACATTACATCCACCATTTTCCTTTAAAACTTCTAAGAAATCATTAAAAAAATTATTTTGAAATGTTGGATTTTTACCATGATCTGTTTCAACTAAAGCTCCAAAAAATCCTGCAACTTCTTCTGCTGCTGGTGGTAAATTAACTGGTTTACCATCATAATACAATTTGACATGTGAAGGTAAAGGTTCATATTCTGGTGGGAACATAACTCCATTATGAACTAAACTTTCCCATTTAATTTCTCCATCATGATCATCTTGTTCTTCCCACCATCTATAAACATCTTCTTCTTCTTTTTTTGGTGATTCTGACCCATCTTCTTTCTTTTCTTTCTTAGGCTTGGTTTCTTTCTTCTTTGGTTTCTCTATTGACTCGTCCTTCTTTTCCTTCTTAACTTTAGGCTTTGGCTTTGGTTTTGGTTTTGACTTTGGTTTAGATTTTGCAACTTCCTTCTTAATCTTCTTTTTTATAGGACTTGGATGTTGAGAAAGTGGAACATCATCATCATCATCACTATCATCGATTGTCCTCTTAACTCTTTGTTTAATTGGCATATCATCTTCTGAAGAACTCATGATATATAAATTATTATTATTCTCAGGTCGTGCAGTCTTCATGAAATCTCTAATGAAAATTTTACGTGTCAGTCGCGGGAAGAAATGTGCATAACACAAATTAGCAAATCTGTAGATGGTATTACTTCACTTTGGGCATAGAATAATCAAACAAAGGTACCTTACTAGTGAATCAAGGTGTAACCATATTATGTCTTTGGTGACATCTATTGGAAATTTATTATGAGCCTCGTGAGATGGCTCTAGTCTTCGTGCTAGTTACCGTCTATCGTCTCTTGATCGTCTGTCTCTCTCTCGTCTCCCGTCGTCTCTATCCTACCTCTTGTGACTTGTCTTGTTCTTATTTCTGTTCCTGTACCATCTCTCGTCAGACTTTCTTTTTTTAGATAAGATGTTGAAACGGCATTTCAAAATTTCCGTTTACGGATTTTTCAAACACACAATATTAAGCAATAGATGAAACAGGGGATTACAAGATGAATAAGCGAAGCAATAAAGAGATCAAGCAATAGAGCAATTAGATGAAACAAAGTAAAGCAAACAGGTATACTTAGAGGTTTTAAGGCTTAAACTAATCGGCTTACATTCTCTATCGTCTCACATCTCATCTCTCATAATCTTCAAATTCGCAAATAATAAAATTTAAATTATAAATTTCATAAACAATTTCATTATACTAACCCTACCCAATAGAACAACAATGCATGAACTAAGATAACTATATAATTATCAAAATCAATACATTTTAAAGGCTTCACGTGATTAAAGAAATTTGGTCGCAAAAAATAAAACCCCATATATTACCAAATGCGGAAGAATCATAATAACATGTTACATAACCATGCATAAAATCAAAATATTTAGGTTATTGATTATCTTTAAGTGGTAAAGAAGTAAATAGATTTGATCAATTTAGTAAATTATTCTATTCTATTCTATTTTAATATATAATCCAATCTGTACCAATAAATTTCTAAGTAATTCTGAAGAATTTAATTCTCTGAAGAACATATTTGAGATATCCACAAACAATTTATTCATCTCATCTCGTCATGTCTGTCCGTACAAAACCTTTACAACCGTTAAATAATGGACAACTTAATACTAGAAATGCCATTACACCAATTAAGATAAAAGATCAAGGTGAATACAGATATTACCAACAAGAACAAATTCAAGAAGCACAAGCTCAAGCACAAGCTCAAGCACAAGTTCAAACTCAAAAGAAGAAGAAGAAAGAAAAATTATCAGCATTATGTAAAACACCACCATCAGTTGTTAGAACAAGAAATGGTAGGGATTATAGAAGAGGATTATTCTTAGGAGAAGGAGGGTTTGCAAGATGTTTCCAAATGAAAGATTCAAATGGACAAATTTATGCTGCCAAAACGGTTGCAAAAGCATCAATTAAAAATGAAAAGACAAAAACAAAATTATTATCAGAAATTAAAATTCATAAATCTTTAAAACATCCAAATATTGTTAATTTTATTGATTGTTTTGAAGATGATGTTAATGTTTATATATTATTAGAAATTTGTCCAAATCAATCATTAATGGAATTATTAAAAACAAGAAAAAGATTAACCGAACCAGAAGTTAGATTATTCATGGTACAAATTGTTGGAGCTGTTAAATATTTACATCAAAGAAGAGTTATTCATAGAGATTTAAAATTAGGTAATATATTTTTTGATCCAAATATGAATTTAAAAATTGGAGATTTTGGATTAGCATCAGTTTTACAAAGTTTTGATTCAAGAAAATATACAATTTGTGGTACCCCAAATTATATTGCTCCAGAAGTTTTAGGTGGTAAGAATAATGGAGGACATTCATTTGAAGTTGATATTTGGGCAATTGGTATTATGATGTATGCTTTATTAATTGGTAAACCACCATTTCAAGCAAAAGATGTTCAAATTATTTATGAAAGAATTAAAAAATCAGAATATAATTTCCCAATTGATAAACCAATTAGTAATGAAGCAATGGATTTAATTAAAGATTTACTTAATGTTAATCCAATTAAAAGACCAACAATTGATGAAATTTTATCTTATGATTGGTTTAAAGGTTCATTCCCTGAAAAGACACAAGAAGATTCTTTAACAAAAGAACCAAATCTTAATTTATCTAAAAATCAAAGTGCTTTAAATTTCAAAAATATGAAAATTAATTGTGGAATTTATACACCAAAAAATAAAAATCCTGTTGAAATTCTTAAAACTGATTTACAAAGTGAAGAATCTAAATCTGTTTTACCAAGAAGTTTATCACCAAATGATACAAAATTAAAATATAAAGAAGTTGATCCAACAATTTTAACTAAAAAAAGATTTCAATTTAATTCCAATTTTTCAAATTCAATTCAAGATTTAAATAAAATTTGTAATGATACATTTTTAAATATGTCAAGATTAAATGAATTAGTTAATGAAAAAATTGATACAATTTCTATACCAACATGTGAAAACCCAACTTTAATTAGTAAATGGGTTGATTATTCAAATAAATATGGATTTAGTTATCAATTAAATAACAATGATATTGGTGTACTTTTTAATGATTCAAATACAATTTTAAAGATGACAAATAATGAAAAATTTTTAGAATTGTTACATCATGATAATGAAGGTTGGACATGTATTGAAAATTCAATTTATAATCCTCCTTCAAAATGTAAAAAACAATTAGAAATTGTGGATTTTTTTGCAAAATATATGAATTCAAATTTATCAAAAGTTAGTGAAGTTGAAGAAAGGAAAGAAATTGTATTTTTAAGACGTTATACAAGAACAAGTGAATTTATTATGTTTGAAATGACAAATGGTAATTTTCAATTCAATTTTAAAGATCATCATAAATTAGTTGTTTCAAAGAATGGGTTGGCATTAACTCATATATCTCCAACAAGAATTACTCAAACTCATCCATTAATTTTAATTATGAAACAAGGTAATTTCCCTTCAAGTAATATCCCAAATTGCATGCAAAAAATTATGATCATTAAAGAAGCTATTAAAGAAAAAGCATTTATGTAATTGTATTATAGAATAATATACCCGATAGATTTTTGTAGAGAGGAGTTGAGGTAGGTGAAGTCTGGGCTAGAAGTGACTTGGAGACAGAGTGTGATGATCGTAGTACAGAGCCTGGTATTCTTGACTATTATCTTGACTAGTATTATTGACTAGTATTCTTGTCTAGTATTCTTGACCAGTATTCTTGTCTAGTGATCTTGTCTAGTTCTAGTGATCTTGTCTAGTTGTGATTATCTAGTCTTCTTACCCAGTCCTGTCTATTCTTGTAGTCAATTCTTGTAGTCAATTCTTGTAGTCAATTCTTATTGCCGTCTTCTTGTCTAACCTTCTTGCTTAATCTTGCCTAGTTCTTGCCTAGTCTTCTTGCCTTGTCTTCTTGCCTAGTCTTCTACTTAGTCTTGTAGTCTAGTCTTGTAGTCTAGTCTTCTTGCCTAGTCTTCTACTTAGTCTTGTAGTCTAGTCTTCTTGCCTAGTCTTCTTGTCTAACCTTCTTGCTTAATCTTGCCTAGTTCTTGCCTTGTCTTCTTGCCTAGTCTTCTTGCCTAGTCTTGTAGTCTAGTCTTCTTGCCTAGTCTTCTTGCCTCCCCTTCCTTTCTCCTTTATGCATTATTATACACTCTATATTACATTATTCTAAAAATTATCATTATCATTTAATAAAGATTTTAAAGCCCATTCATCCTTAAATTTATTCTTAATTAAATCTAATTCACCAATTAAATTTGTACATGCATTCTTTAAAGCTTCCTTTGGTGTATAATTATCTTCAGTTTGAATTCTAAGAACAAAATTTGCAAATAATGGATGTTCAATTTTATAAGCAGCGAATAAGACTCTTTCATCTTTTAAAAGTTGAGATCTTAATAAATTTGCCAAGGTATGATCTTCTCTTTCAATCTTAATAATTGCAGCATTTGGGACTTTTGTATCTGGCGTTATTTGGATCTTTTCAATCCCTTCAGGTAAAATGAATAATTCAAATCTATCTGGAGCATTCATATTGACGGTAAGTGAAAAATGCGAATAAATCTCCAGTGTATTATCATCAAAAGTTACCCGGCAAAATGCGTGCGCGCTGGGTGATTCCTCGAAGTTTTTGTGATGTAAAAAAACCAGAACCTTAGACTGATTAAATTGATATAGCCTTTAGATAAGTTTATTTGAAATAGTATTAATAAGACCATTAGATTAGTACTTTTCAAACATCACACAAAAACTTAATTCTTGAAATCTTATATTTATAAAGAACTATTCAAATTATTCCAGTTCTTTCCGATTATAATTTCAAGGGTTCAAATATCATTTAATTTTTCAAGTTAATAAATTCAATCCATAACATGTCGAATAACGATCCCTGGGGGAATCAAAATCGTCCTTTAGGTCAAAATTTCAAGTATGTCATTATCAACCGATTAATAGCCGACATGATAATATACCCGATATTATCCCGGTAATTATTATTTCTTTACTAACAATTAGTCGTCAACATCCACCAGTATTACCACCTCCTGCAACATTAGAAACTGGTATGTATTTCAAGAATTCACTCCAAAAAAAAATTATACTAACATTTAGGTGGTCAAAAATTTTATCCTTTACCAAGTTTACCAAGCTTAGGTAGTGGTCAACCAGGTCATAACTTTAATATTCCAGCCTTAGGTGGTAATGAAGTACGTAATCTCATTCTTGAGCATATCAAAAAATTGATACTAACTATTAGCATTCTGACCATAGACAACATTCTTCAAGTCTTCCAGCCATGGGATTAGGTGAGACTCAAACTAATCCATCACCACCACAACATCACATTGGTGTAGGTAGTCAAATACAATCGGCTGCCACCACTCCAGGAATTCAAAGTCAACCACCACCTCAATCTCAACCTCCAAACCAACCTCAATCTCAATCTCAACCGCAACCTCAAAATCAACCTCCAACCCAATCTCAACCTACTGGTCAACAACCTCCAACCCAACAACCAGCTGGAAGTCCTTTAACCGCTCAAGCAGTCGCAGCAGTTACACAAAATGTCCCAAATAGATCAACCACAACAAATGTCTATAGACCATTGAATGTAAAAGATGCTCTTTCATATTTAGATCAAGTTAAAATTCAATTTTATAATCAAGCAGATGTTTATAATAATTTCTTAGATATAATGAAAGACTTTAAAAGTCAATCAATTGATACACCAGGAGTTATCGATAGAGTATCAACACTTTTTAGAGGACATCCAAATTTAATTCAAGGGTTTAATACATTTTTACCACCAGGTTATAGAATTGAATGTTCATTAGATCCATCTGATCCAAATCCAATTAGAGTTACAACCCCAACTGGTACAACAACAACTAAAGGAGATTGGCAAAATGATAATTATCAAGCAGTTGATATTGTTCAACAACAACCTCCACAACCAACAGGACAAGGACAAAATGATGGTAATAGTGATCAAATGAATCATGCTATAACGTATGTTAATAAAATTAAAACCAGATTTGCAAATCAACCAGATATTTATAAACAATTTCTTGAAATTTTACAAACATATCAAAGAGAACAAAAACCAATTGCTGAAGTTTATGAACAAGTTACAAGTCTTTTTTCAAATTCACCAGATTTATTAGACGATTTTAAACAATTTTTACCTGATACAAGTGCTGGACCACAACCATCATATGGTACCACATCACAATTACCACCAGTTGGAAATTTCCAACCTCCAACAGGTAATGGTATGAATGATTATCAATATAAACCATCTCAACAATTACCATCGAATTATCCAATGGTTCAAAATCAAATTCAATATCCTGGAATTTCTGTATTACCAGAAGCTGCAGCAGTTAATGGGAATCTTGAAAAAAATGTTGAAAAACTTGAAGGACAATATTCATCAATTAGAAATGATATTCAACCAAGAATTGATTCAAATACTCAAGTATCAACAAAGAATGGTATAACCACCATCACCAATCCAACTTTAATTCCAGGAATTCCTGAACCAATTCCTTCATCAAATTCAAATAGAACTTCTTCATTACAAGAAGAAATTAATTTCTTTGATAAGGTTAAAAAGGCTATTGGTAATAAACAATCATATAATGATTTCCTTAAAATCATTAATCTTTATTCACAAGATATTATTGATAAGATTACCTTAATTGAAAAAGTTGATTCATTTATTGGAGATCTTAATCCAGAATTATTAGATTGGTTTAAAATGTTTGTTGGATTTAATGAACCAGAACATATTGAAACCATTACATTTAAAAAACATCAATTAGAACTTTCACTTTGTAAAGCACATGGACCATCATATAGACAATTACCAAAAGCAGAAACTTATATGCCATGTAGTGGTAGAGATGAAATGTGTTGGGAAGTTTTAAATGATGAATGGGTTGGACATCCAACTTGGGCATCAGAAGATTCAGGATTTATTGCTCATAGAAAAAATCAATATGAAGAAATTTTATTTAGAATTGAAGAAGAAAGATTAGAATATGATTATAATATGGAAGCTAATTTAAGAACCATTCAAACCTTAGAAACAATTGCAAATAGAATTGCTAATATGACCCCAGAACAAAAGGCAAATTTTAAATTACCACCAGGTTTAGGTCATACAAGTGTAACAATTTATAAAAAAGTTATAAGAAAAGTTTATGATAAAGATAGAGGATTTGAAGTTATTGATGCATTACATGAAAATCCTTCTATTGCAGTACCAATTGTACTTAAAAGATTAAAACAAAAAGATGAAGAATGGAGAAGAGCTCAAAGAGAATGGAATAAAGTTTGGAGAGAAATGGAACAAAAAGTTTTTTATAAATCTTTAGATCATTTAGGTTTAACATTTAAACAAGCTGATAAAAAATTATTAAGTACAAAACAATTAATTAGTGAAATTAGTACTGTTAAAGTTGAACAACAAAATAAAAGACTTTATCCATTAACTCCAAAACCACAAGAACAATTGAATTATAAATTTGAAGATTTTGATATTTTTTATGATATTTTAAGATTAAGTGAAGTATTTATAAATAAATCATCAAATTATTCATCAAATGATCGTGAAAAATTGGTACAATTTTTTGAATTTTTCATGTCATTATTTTTTTCAATTTCAAATGAAGAAATTGATAATAGAATGAATGGAAAACGTGGTGATGAAAAGACTTCACAAACAATCCCAAAGGAAGAAATTAATAATAAGAAAAGACCAAGAGAAAATGATCTTTTAAGAGATGTTTTAAAGAAACAAAGTAAATCTAAAAAGGATGAGCCAGAAGCTTCACCACAAACTTCAGAATCTGAAGATATTGATCAAGTTATTGAAGCAAGTGATTTATGGATTTCAACAACTGGTAGAAAATTCTCTTTAAAAGATAATGAAGCATCATTAGAAAAAAGAAGTTTATTCAATCTTTTTGGTAATACAACAGTTTATGTATTTTTCCGTCATTTACAAATTCTTTATCAAAGATTACAAGAAGTTAAAGGATTAGATGAGATGATTTCAAAAGATATAAATTCAAGAACAACTCCTCAATTTGCTAAAGATTTAAATCTTATAAATCATCAATTAGAAGATTTAAATGTTAATATTACAGGAGATAAAAGTTGTTATAAACAAGTACTTGAATTATCCGAAAGATTAATTGAAGGGGATTTAGAAAATCAATGGTTTGAAGAATCTATACGTCAAGCTTATAAAAATAAAGCATATAAGATTTATACTATTGATAAAGTTGTTCAAGCAATGGTTAAATATTTACATACTATGGCAACAGATTCAAAAACTTCAGAAATTATGATGTTATTTGAAACTGATAGAAATACCCCAATTTCAACTGCAAAAGATCAAATTTTATATAGAATGCAAGTTAGAAGTCTTATGACAAATGATGAAAATATGTTTAAGATTAGTTATAAAGAAAATGAAAAATCTGTTAATATTCAATTTGTTGGACTTGATGATTTAACTATAAATGATCATAAAACAAGTGAAGAACATTATAATTATTATGTTACAAGTTATGTTATGTCACATCCAACAGAAGGAGTTTCTGCATCAAAAATCAATATGCCATTTTCAAAAGATTTTATTGAATCAATTGATGAAGATCAATGTAATGGTCATACAAATTCTGAATTAAAAGTTTCAATTTGTGAAAATTCTTATAGATTATTTTTTGAATCCAATTCTCATGATGAATTTACTTCAAATTCTGTTTATGAAACTCCTGTTGAAAAGAAAGATGATAAGCTTTCAACATTAAAGAAATTCTTAGATGATGAAGATATTGGTTGGAAATCTTCATTAACTGAAATCCAAGCTTCAAAATCTGAAGCTTTTGAATCGAAATTAAAGGATTTATTTGATGGAAGTTTAGAAAAATACAGGGCAAATAAGATTGAAATTGAGGAGGAACAACCAGAAGAAGAAGAAGAGAAAAAAGAAGTACCGGGTAATATAACAGTTGATGCTGATAGTACTGTGGTTCAAGAACCAAATGATACTACAATTCAACAAGATGGTAATGATACAACAGCCGATGATAATACGGTGAATGAATCAATGATTGGTGTAGTTGAAGAGAATAAGTAGAATGTTTTGTATAAATTAATGTATATTTAAGATTAACGATTTCTAAATCCTCCTTCTGCTGCAGCTCTTGCTAATCTTTCTGTTGCTATACTATTAGCTAATTTTTCTCTTTGTTCTAATCTTTTAGCAACAAAAGATTTTTCATCTCTTATTATTAATAATCTTAATATAATATCTTCTGCTAATGTTTGTGCAGCAATTGGATCACTTCTTGCTTCAAGTTCATCCTTTTGTGCCCTTTGTCTTGCTTTTAAAGTAGCATTGGCCATAATGGTTTTATTTCTTGCCATTGTACCACTTCTACTTAAACTACGTTGTCTTGTTTTTACATCAGGTGAATCTTTAACTCGAGTATCAAAATTATTTCGATCTCTTAAAGATTTTACAAAAGCTGGTGATAATCTTTCAACTTCTTGTTTTAAATAATCAATGTCTCTATCATAATAAACTGGTAATAATAATAATGCTTGATATTGTTCATTTTTTAAATCTCTTATTGGAGGTCCATTCCCATCATTATGGAAAAAATCAAAACACAAAAAATTCAACCAAGAAAATATAGTTTCAAGTTCATTACTTGTTAATTGATTTCCTCCAATTATTGAATTTGTAACATTTGCAACTGCAGAAGAAACTGCTGATTGCCAATTGGTATTTGATTGAGAAGTCTTTGGTCCAAGGTTTGATAAATGAAATGCTTTAGCAGTTAATAATTTTGGTAATAATAATTCATCTGCACTTAATAAAACAATTTTCCATGCTGCAACCATTACATGAAGTAATAAATCTTTTGTTAGATATTGTGCTAAAACTTGTAAATTAGAATTTAAATAATCATATAAGGGAATCATGGCATCATGCATTTGATCTTCTGTTGGTTTAATTTGTCCATTATTCCCACATATTGATTTTAAATTATTTCTTGATATACATAATTTAATAAATCTTGAAAATTTTTCAACAATTAATTTAATACATCTTTCTCTTGCTCTCATTAAAGTTCTATGACTTCTACCCATTACAAAAATTGCATCAATTCTTTCACTTTCAACTGCAACTTCAATGAGTAATCTACCTTGAGTATCAAGATCTAAGAAAATTTCTTGTGGAATTCCATCATGTTTAAATCGTTTTGGATCTAATTGAAGTATACCTCTACCACAAACTGAATGTGAACCTAATTTTTCATCCCAAACAGTAATTGAAAGGGTTAAGTTAGAATTTGGTTCAAGGGTAAATTCAAATTCTTCATCCCATTCAGGATTACTAGTATGATTTATTGTTCTTGTTTTACCAATGGTTTTTCTAACTGATGTATCAATTAATGTAACATATGGTCTAATATTTGTTGATGTCCCTCCCGATGCTAAATTTTCTCCTCTTGCTAATCTTAATGAAAATATATGACTTGTAAAATAATTTTGTCTATTTGGTTCAAATGATGTAACTGTCTTTGAAATTATTTCTGGATCTAAAATTTCTTCAAGTTGTCCTAATTGTTGCAGCATTGCTGCTAAATTATTTAATGCAACACATGTTTCAGGTCTAAAATTATATGGTTCTTCAGTTTCAATTTTTGATCCAGGAATTTGAATATTATTAACAACACTTTTCATCTCATCAAACCATCCAGCTCCGGTACTTTTTCTTTTATCAAAAACTTCGGGTTTTTTCTTTTCTTCATTTAATTCTTGCATGATTTTATCGGTGACTTGTTCAGTATATTTTAATACTCCATCACTTACATTCTTTAATAATATAGTATAAATCTTTGCTAATTGATATTCATTTGACCATTTTAAAGAATCTAAAATTTTTAAAAATTCACGTACTAATCTAAAGATATCTAAAATTGATGTACTAAATTTCTTATCATCATTTTCAATATCAATTGGTTTAAAATCATCATTTTTTAATGCTTGATCAACAATTCCAAGGATTTTTTCACCACTTTCATTAACCCAATCATTCAAACTCGGGAAAAAAAATTTCTCTAAATTAAATTT
Source organism: Yamadazyma kanchanaburiensis (assembly GCA_030555785.1). Taxonomy (NCBI): domain Eukaryota; kingdom Fungi; phylum Ascomycota; class Pichiomycetes; order Serinales; family Debaryomycetaceae; genus Yamadazyma; species Yamadazyma kanchanaburiensis. The sequence goes on along the minus strand of JANIVJ010000101.1, from coordinate 13,927 downwards.
AAAAGATCCAGAAGGATTTACTTGATTATGTATATCTCTTATTTCATAAAGTGATTTATAAGATTCAAGAGAATCTCCATAAGGTACAAATTCACCTCTTTTTTTATTATATGCATAAATATGTTTAAGAATATTTTTAGAATCAACTGAAAACATTGAAGTAATAACCGTTGCAACAGTTCTTGAAACATTAAGAAATCCTAAAAGTGGATTTTTATATCGTTTTTGTAATGTACGAATATCTTGAACAATATTATCAGATATATCTAAAACATGTATTATATTAAGGGTATCATCTCTTGGTAAATTTTGCAATAATTCGGCATATCTAATCTCTGATACTTTTAATAATGTTTTAGATAATTTTTTTTCCCATTTTTTATTAACACCAGATTCTACAACTTTGAAAAATAAACTATCAGATTCAAGATATTCACCTAATAACATTAAAGCAGGTCCAAATTTGGGTTTAGTAGCTTTACTGAATATAATTTGAAGAGATTCTTTAAGTGATAGCATTGTTGAATTATATGAATAAGTTAAATTCTTTACCCATTCATCTTGATCTTTTGAAGACCAAAGAAATTTTTCTTCCCAATCAAGTTTACCTTGATCTTCAAGAATCAATTTACAATAATGAAAGATTTCTTTGGTCTTTTCAATATCAACTGGTGCTAAATCTTTTGGATCATTTTGTTGATAAAATTCATCTTTTAATAATCCTGATAAATGTGCTGCTGTATAAAAACAAACAGCTTTTGAAGGGAAATCAATTCTCCAAAATCTTGAACAAAGATTTATTAAATTAATTGATTGTTTTGATATTAAAGGAGAGTCTGGCATTGTTTCAGAGGCTTGTTTTTCAAGACATAATTTTAAAAGAATTACAAAATATTTACGAGTCAATGAACTTCTTGGAAGAATATAAAACTCATCTCCTGATGGAAGCGTTGGTAAGGATAATAATTTCATTGATGGTGGTATTGGGTATTTTACAAGGAGATTATCAAGATTAGATTTTTCTCTTCCCTTCCATGATTGATAAGCACTTTCATCAATAAACGAAGTTGGAGGAAACTGTCCTAAATCTTTTTCAAGATAAAAACTAACTTGTTTAATATCTTGATGTAAGGCTTTTTGTTGACATAAGTCTTTGATTTTGAATAAATCTTGTTGGACTTTCACAGGTTTTGTATCAAACAACTCACAGATAAGATTGATCATAGATTGATCAAGATCTGTAATTTTAAATGTTGGTTTTGTGTATGTAACATTTGAAGAATTTAAACTAGTACTTGAAGGATTTGAAGTGATCTTTTTACCAGGTTTTAAAGAATCTTTGTGTTCATTCAATTTCGAGATGATTTGATCTCTATGCTTCTCTTTGTCTACTAAACTAATCAACACCAACACAAAATCATTAGCTTGTTCAAATACATAATTACTTATATCTGAAGTAGGTATAGTACCAAGTTTACTAATCTCTTTATTAGCACATGATACAAATTTCATAAGCAAATAATCAGGGGTATTATTCGATTTCAAATCTGATTTTATCTTTGGATCAAGTAGTTCACTATAAAATCTTAAAAAGGATCTTCTTGTATTCTCGGGTAATTTCAAACCTCTTTTTTTCATTGCAATAAGATTCAACCGGTGTTCAAGGATTGAATAGAAACCAGATGAAAGCTTGACATCATTAGTTTCAATTCGGGACGTTCGTTTACGCGACGGTGAAGATACTACTGATAAGTTACTACCAGTTCTTTCCATTGGAGTCTCAATTTGAATTGGAGTCTTAAACCTTGCTTCATTGACATATTCTAATACGATGATTTTAAGTATAGATTCATAAAGTTTTGGGAGGTCGATTTGGTCATAAGAGTTGTCTTGGTTAAGGAGTGTGGTTGAACTTAAACTTTGAGTTCTTGGTTCAGTTCGTAGCATGTAAATAAATAAATCCGGCGAGGGAGCGCAGATAGAGATTGGGACGAGATTGGGACTAGAGATTGGGACTAGAGACAAGAGACAAGGGACAAGAGACAAGAGCTGGAGACAAGAGCTAGACACTAGACATAGACAAGATAGACAAAAACACCAACTCGAGCCCCAGACCTACTCATACATCATATATTCTACTCATACATCATATATTCTACTCATACATCATATATTCTACTCATACATCATATATTCTACTCATACATCATATATTCTACTCATACATCACTATTACATACTCTACACACAGCTCTTCCCTATCATTGCTCTTCACTCTCTTCACTTTCAACCTTCTCCTTCTCCTTCTCATTCTCCTTCACCTCCTCATCATCATCTCCAATAACCTCCTTATCACTATACATATGTTGGAATATGTCCTTTGTCATTTGAAACATATGAACTTTGTCTAAACGTTAGTATATCACAGTCATTCCTCTCATACATACCTTTCTTGAATAACCCTTTTAATACATCATCGCAAAGGATCATTCTCTTATCACTTGGATCTTGAAGATTATTTCCTTTTATATGCTCCCATATTTTTTTGATTACTTCCGTTCTTGGTGCCTTCAGGGCTCCCATAAATTCTCCAAGTTGTGTTGATAATAATGCTACTGATGGAGGGCCTTTCTTTCTTGGCTTCTTAGGGTCAGATTGCTTAGGCTTGACTACTTTCTTACGACCTCCTGCTCTAGTTTTATTCTCAGAAGATTTCAGAAGCTGTCTGGCTAATTTTGCATCCAGTTCAATCATTTCTTTTCTTCTTTTTTCTTCATCTTTTGTGTCATGATCCCTTTGTTCTACGAGATTCTCATACCTTCTAAGTATAAGTCCATTTATATCTGCCTTAAGGTTAATAATCCATCAGAATATCTTAGAATTTACTTACTTTTTTGTCTTCAAAATCAACAACAAATAATTCTTGAATAGCTTTACGAATTCTTTTGACAGAAACTTTCTCGAGGTCTGCTACACTTAAAATAGCCTAGATGTTAGAAATGCCTTTGGAAGGTTAGTTAACATACGTCAATAGTTGGGGTGTATTGACTTTCATCGAACGTAGACATGGTACAGATGAGATTGCGACTGAGACAAGATGTCCCTTGATTACATGTCTAGAGTCCCCAATCTCCCACTTGTCTCCCTCTTTCTCTATCCTCCCTCTCCTACCCCCCCTCTCTCTATTCCCTCCCTCCTTCATCTCCTTCTCTATTCCCTCTCTCCTACCTTCTCTCTCACCTTCTCTCTCACCCATTTATTACTATACAATCATTAAAATGCTAATTTTGATTTCTTAAATTACGTTTATGTTGTAATTCGTTCTTTTTAATCAACTTCTTTCTTTCGGCCCTGTTTAAAGTTCTTGGATCAATTAATTCATCTGTTGTATTTTTAACTTTATCTTCAACTTCAACTAACCATTGGTTATCAAGTTGTTTATTCTTACCTTTGTAACCCCATTTAGGTACCCATTCTCCTGTAGCTTCATCATAAACCATCTTACCATCTTTAGCTTTAGCTTTGATACCTTTCTTGATAGCAAATTTCTGCCATTTAGTTAATGGTTTTTCCTTTGGAATGGCTTTTTCTCTTGGTAATAATGTGGTAGTTTCTGGTAATTGGATAAGGGTCATAGTTGAATCTTGACCTGTTGAATTTCCATGGGTTTCGGTGGTAGATTTAACTGGTAATGATAAAATTTGATTTATTAATAATTGTACATTATCTCTGGTAACTGATGTAAGATAAGTTTCTTGATCTTCACCGGATAATTTTGAGTTATCAAGAGGGTTTGGGTCGAATGTAGCTAAGTTACCGAGATCATAGGTGTTTGGGATTGGTTTATCTACAGTAACTGGTTTATAGTCTGGAGTTGATTCTGTCATAGTGATGAAAAATTTGAGATGAGATGAGGTAAAATGCGGGATGGGACGAGGGACGAGGACAAGTGAGACTGAGTCTATCCCGTCTCTCTCCTATCTCTCCTATCTACTTGACTGAATCGTACTCTTCCATATCCACAAGGACACCAACGTCATCACTGTTAATGTACCCCCCGCAAGAACCAATTGCTTCAACTGTTCAGTATCGGTTGTCTCTGGTTCCTTCTCTAATCCAGCCGTAGCAAGATGTGGAGTGGTTGCAGCATCAACCATTTGAATGAAAAGTTCATTCAATGAAGTTGACCAACTCAGGGAAATATGTAATGGAGAATCAAGGTACAAATCTCTTGTATAATTTTCAGGCTGTAAATCACTTCTTTGTTGTTGTTTATCTAAATCAGCTTTTAATGCTGCAAATACACAAGGAATCTCAGATAATTTATCTTTATATTTTTGTCTTAAATCTATCAAGTATTGAAAAGAATCAGGATCTGAAGAATCATAAGTGAAACATATTACATCACATTGATCAAGTCTTGATTTATTTTCAAGAATTGCTGATTCGACTTCTCCTAATTCTTCTAAGATCAAATAACATTGTTTACCACCACGTAATTCTATATCTTTAGCACAAATTCTCGGTTGTATAGTTGGAGAATACATATCACTATATGATCCTTTAAGAAATGATTCAAGTAATGAGGTTTTACCAGATTGTGGTGCACCAATTATAAAACAATTAAATACATTTCTATCATGAACAGGTTGACGATAAACTTGATTTTGTCTTTTCCTTCTTTTACGTGGTTTTGTAATTTTTAATGCTTTAAGAGATGTACCATCATCAAATCCAAGATATGCTAAATATTCCAATGTTGTTCTATAATCAAGAAATGTCGTCAAATTCCATTGGGCTAACCATCCTTGTAATGTAACATATCCTGATTCATTACAAACAATTGATGAAGGAAATTGACATTCTTTCCATAATTTTGGTAATCCAGGAGTAGGATAAAAAAGATTATTTATTTCTTTTTCACTTAATCCTCCATCATTATCTTTATCAAATTTAACGAAAAGATCAACAAAAAATCTATACCCTGTTGGACTTAATTCAACACTTGAATCAGGGTTAACATCAATTTTTGGATATAAAAATTTATCATCTAATGATAACGAATTTGTATAATTGAAAGATCTAAGAATACCCCAAATTGTTTCATGTCTACCCTTTTCAGCATATATTTTATTTAATAATATAAACCCATCTTCTGAAATCCCATCATTTGTAGAATCCGTTCGTATTATTCTATCGATGGTTCTAATTATAGTTTCAAATTCTTCAAAATCTGCGTTTGTACCAAATGCTTTCTTATGTAAACTATTAAATTCATTAAAATTTAAATATCCATCTTGATCTTTATCACAAAGGAAAAACACTCTTTTTAAACCTGCAACAGCTATTGGTTTTAAGATTCCTTCTTTGGCATCAAAAATTGGAGATATTGGATGAGTTATAGCTCTTTGACAAAGATAAAACCCTTCAACTATATTTGAATTGGTCTTAGCACTACATCTTACACAAGCTTCAATCTCTTTAAATTCATTTAATAAAGGTAAAAATTCATCTGAATTTTGGGTATTATCATCAACTGATGATGTGTCTGATTTATTTGCACAGATAACAACTGGTAAATTAACACCTAAAGATCTTAACATCGGCATCCAATGTAATGAAATTCTTTCATAAGTATAATGATCTGAATAAACTAACCAAATTACATCACCACGTTTCAACTCTTTTTGAAGTGATGCTATATCGGATGATAATGTATCTATTAACACTGTAGTACTGGGTATATATTTCAGAACTCTTCTTTCAACAATTGATAATGGTTTATTTGGACCTTTCATTGGAGAATTCGAGATCACCTCAATTAAACATTCTGAATAATCTTCATTTGAAATGGTAATTGGTGGCAACTTTTTCTGAATGTTGGGAATGTATTCACCTTTCACTAGACATGATATAAGGGTTGATTTACCAACATTATCATCTCCACATACAATAACTCTAACACTATCTTGAGACATAGAAATGAGACATGAGAATCTCAATTTTCAACTTTTCAAGGCAAGATGTTTAGATTTGTAGGGTCAAATATAGTATCCAAAGCTGGCTATATGGTACCAAGAACCGGTAAAATGGCTACCATGGGTGTTTCTAAACCATCTACTGCTTTTTCTGGTATAAATACCTTCAAAAGACATATGTCTGATGTTTCAATGGATGATTACGAAGCAAAGATTTATAAAATTTTACAACAAGAATTTGATCCAAAAAACCTTGAAGTTAAAGATGTTTCAGGTGGTTGTGGTTCTATGTTTGCTATATTGGTTGAGAGTGAAAAGTTCCAAGGGGTTCCGATGATTAAACAACATAGATTAGTCAATGAGGTTTTAAAGGATGAGATTTCTAAATGGCATGGGTTACAATTAAGAACAAAGGCTAGTTAGCCAACTTGTATATAATATTTATTGAATAATACTACACTCTCTCTAACTGAATATATTATACATCTACTTACCTATTCAATAACTTCCTCTTTTTCTTCAATAATTTCTTCTTTAATTTCAGTGATTGTCTCAGCTTGAACTTCATTCTTTTCACTTTCCGATCCAACATATTTAGATCTATATTCTCTCCATTCTTCCAATAATCTACGACGAGTTAAAATAGCTTCTCTTGTTGCAGCATCTGCTTCCATAGCATCACTTTCATCAAATTGTGCACTATATTCACGTAAATTCTTTCTAACTCTTTTTCTATCAGCAGCACTTAATAATGAAGCAGGTCTTGGTCTCCAAATAAATTCTTTAAATTGATCAATAGTATCATCTCTTAATAAATTACCAGTAAATTCAAATAATTTATATCCATTTTCAATTGGATGAACCCATGATGATGACCATGCAGCAACAAATCTACCTGATGGATCCCATGATAAACTTGTCATACCACCGAATTTTTCAGCTTTTAATAATTTAACATGATTTTTATCCTTTTGATTTCCTTGTTTTTTATCATCTTCAAAACAAGTATCATAAAATTCAATTTCTCCATTACTTTTGGCAATTGTTGCAATAACTGCAAATCTACCTTTTGGTGACCAAAAAATTGTATTACTAAATTTCTTTTCAACTTTATCAAAACATTTGTAAGATGATGAAGTAATTTTACCCTTTGATTGAGTTTCTGGGGTAAAGAAAGAAATTGTGTTTTTAGCAATTGCTGGATTATTATTACCATCATCTAATCTTGAAATTGTAATAAATCTTTCACTTTTTGGTTCCCAAGAAAAGTTAACAATAACATCCTTCATTTCAATTTTTTCAACTGGGATATCCTTTTCAGTTGTTTTAAAGAATTCTAAATTTGAAAAAACTGTTTTACCACTTTTTGTATGTCTATCAACTTTGACACATAAAAATTTACTTTCATCGTGCCAATGCATTTTACAATCAGAGACTTGGAATAAATTGATTGTTCTTAAGACATTAGTTGAAGGAATTTGCATTAATGCAACTCTTGCAGTATGATTACTACTTTCTGGAGTCCAATATGATAAAACATGTTCACCACCTTCAACTTTTGAATTTGATAATTTAACACCACTTGGAGCCCATTCAAAATCAACAATTGAATCAATATCAATAACCTTCTTGTTTAATAATTGGAAATTTGGAGTTTCATAAATTGCTAAAGCATTTGGACCTTGACGAGCACAATATTTATCATCATGAGACCATTTAACTAAAGGCCATGGCATTTCCTTTTGACCTTCTAAATGTGGTGGTAATGCAAATGTTCTTGCTGGTTCACCAGTTTTAATATCCCAAATAACTAATTTATGTCCAACACTTTCTTCTTTAAATGGGAAATTTTCTCTTTCTTCTGGAGTATTTGGTAAACTAATTGGTAATGGTGATAAAGTAATTAAGTAATTTTCATTTGGTGAAAAATCAATTAATCTAACTTGATTATGAATGAATTTATTTAAACTTTGAAATCCTTCACCTCCCCATAATTGAATACCTTGTGGATGAATTGAACATAAATAAGTACCTTTTGGTGAAAATTTGGCATATTTAGATGTGAATGCTTTTCTTGGTTCAACAACTGGTTCTGGATCATTTTTCTTTTTATTCCAATAAATTCCAACAGTTTCTGAATAATGTAATAATTGTTGATCTCTACCTTGATCATCTAATAACCATGATTTAAGGTATCCATTATCTTTAAATTCTGGAACTGGTGGTGCTTCGAATTCATCTGGAATATTACCATCTAATCCATATTTTTCAATATCTAAAAGACTATTAACTAATAATCTATGTTTTTTATCTAATGGTTTACCATTTAATTGTCTGATGGCCTTTTTGGCAGATTCGGAAGTTTTGTATTGGGCAAATAAGTATCCTTTGGTTTTACCTTCTTCAACTGGCATGAAAAATCCATCTTCACCTGATTCTAATTCTCCATAAGTTGATAATAATTTTTTTAAGACTTTACTTAAAACTGGAACTTTTTCTTGGGTAGTGACTGGGGCACCGTCGATAACAATGTAATTATCAAGACCGAAATCTTGGTTGACGTTGTACTTGGCTTCTAAGTCAGAATAGTCGATGTCATCGAGGTTGACTTCTTTTTCTAATTGGGCGTAGTCCATTGATGAAAATTTTTCAGATCGCGAGAAGAATATAGACAGGACGAGGGATAGGACGAGAGAAGAATACAGACAATACGAGAGAATACAGGCAATACGAAGAATACAGACAATACGAGAGAATACTCTATCACTATACACCCTACTACACTTCACGCTCAAGTAAACCTTGACGTAACCTTGTGTTCTCCATCTCCAACTCTCTCAATCTAACCTCAGCTTCATTATTCTCATATACCCTTGCTTCTCTTTCTGCTTTCCACCTTCTTGTTAATTCGTCGATTCTCAATTTACCTCTTGGTGATGTCACTTCGCTATATTCGTTCAGAGAATCTGGTTCCATCAGTCTATTTAATTCATCATTAACCTTATTAAGTTCGTCAATACGATTATGTAACTTATTAATATATTCTGATGTCTTTGTAGCTTCTTCATTATCTTTTAAAAGTAACTTAACATGATCATTCACCACTATATCAACAGCCCTTGTAAAATAATCAAATATCCCTTTATGATACTCTTTTAATGTACTCATATCTGTTAAATCAATTCCAATTGATTCTGTTGATAAATTCGAATTAAACATCCTTATCATATAATCAATCTTTTTGGTTGGTTCAACAAGCGATGCATCATCAGCTATTTTATTAAAAGATTTAAGAAGTTTTTGAAATTTCTTTGTATCAAGTTGTAAAATTTCTCCAAGTTGATATTCAAGAATGTTAATTTGTTTAGTTAAATCAGGATCTTCTGATCTATTTTCTGATATGGTTAAATCAGTGATTTTATCAGTTAAATGTTGTATTGTAGTTTGTAATGAGATTTTATCTTTTGTTAACGATTCAACTTTATATGTTAATCGTATCTTTTCTGCTTTAGCAATACGTTGTTTTTCACTGGCAAGATTAAGTTCTTGTTGAACTTTTTCAAGTACAAGTTTATCAGCTTTTGAACTTGATGATATGAGTTTAGTATCATGAAGTTGATTTGTTAATGATGAAATTGTATTTGAAGTATCTTCTTTAAGTTTCATATGTTTTGAATGTAATTCATTATATTCTTCTTGTAACTTATTAAAATCTTTATGAGATTGAAGTAGTTCTTCATTCAATTCAGAATGATCTTCTTGGTCTTTTATACTTTGAATCTCTTTAACTTCATTTTGAAGATGATCTATTATTTGTTGATATTCTTCAAATTTTTTATTCATTGTTTGATTTAAAGAAATCAATCGTTCATTTTCTGATTTTAAAGATTCTAATTCAGGAGTTTCTGTAAAATTCCCAGTGTTTTCAATTAAATCAGTTAAGATATCGAGATTTTGTTTCATAGACGTATTATTTGCACGAAGTTGTTCAGATTGTTCATATTCTAAATCTAATTCTGATTTCATTTGATCAACCAATTGATTTTGCGTATTAAATTCCGTTCGAAGTTGTTCTAATGTTGTCATTAACAGTTGAATAGTTTTGATATAATTATTGATTTCATATTGTTTCTCTTTATCTACAACTGTTACTGATGATGAAGAATTGAGACTTGAAGTTCTTGTACTTTCGACTTTCTTACTTAATTCATTTTGAATGGCTTGTAATTTGGTCTCTATTGAAGTATCTTTTTCTAGATTTTTAATCAATGTTCTTCTAGAAAGAAGGTCTGTACTATTATCACTAATTACTGTTTGAATTATCTGATTCACAAGTAAATTGTAATCATATATTCTATCTTTAAGATCTTGAATCGTAACTTCTTTATCATTAAGTTCTTGTTGAAATTGTTCTAGACTTGTATAAAGGTCTTTATTTAAATTAAATATCTCATCATAATTATTAGAAATCTGGTGAAGTTCTTCTTCAACACTTTCCTTCTCACCTTCTAGCCTCTTTATCTCCTCTATTTGTTTCTGTTCACTTTTTGAGAATGATCCCATCTTTTCATTCAATTTTGTAAGCTCATTAAGATCTAAATCATTTTCATTTAATTCTCTCTTTTCTATTAATTTCTGTAGGAATTGTTTGAAAAACCGTATTTGAATCTTATATCCTGTTACTTGTTTATTGAGTTCACTTATAGTTTCTATACTTGAAGAGGAATCTTGAGGTGTATTAGAGATCATATCAGGGGCACCAAATCTTAATTGTGGAGTAGGTGGTAGATTTGATGGAATTGAGGGAAGTGGAGCTGATCTTAGTTTTCTCCATGGTGATCCAGTATTGGTGGTACGTTTAGATATATTAGAACTTGAAGTATTACTATGATCAAACATTTCTCGTTTAATTTGTTCTTGTGTATTATCGAACTCACTTGATAAGGTCAGGATATCGTAGGGAGAGAGAGCATGTGATGGATCTGGTTTATATTTTGGGGATGGCTCTGGTTGTAATTTATATTTTGGGTGTGTTTGGACCTGTGGCTGGGTCTGGGGTATTGGTTGTGAAGTAGAAATCGATCCTTGTCCCCTTGGACTTCGATTTAGCTTCATCTCAGCTAGTGACTGCTGTAGCCCTTGGATACTTCTATCGATATCAGTGTGAACACTTTCATCATCACTAAACAGATTCAGATTATTTATATATAACTGTTTTTGAATTCCATCTATTGATCCATGGCTTGAGACAAAAGAATCTGACAGACTTCTTGAGAAGTTTGACTTTTGTATATAATGAGCGGAGCTGTTGTTAAGGTATGACATGATACTCTAGAGGATATAGCGAATCTCTGAGTGTCACTGGGGTGAATCAGTGTTTACGAGTGGTAAATGTAAATACGCGCGAGACGAGAGATGGGACAGGGGACAGGGGACAGGGAGACAGGGGACAGGGAGACAGGGGACAGGGAGACAGGGGACAGGGAGACAGGAGACAGGGAGACAGGGGACAGGGGACAGGGATGAGAGAGAACTTCCTTTCTTCTTTTCTTATTATAGTCTAGCCATAACTAATCTTGCATTTCAGTATCTTCATCATCATCTTCTTCTTCTTCTTCAGCATATTTCTTTGCTTCTTCTAATAACTCTTCAGGAACAAACTCGTGTCTACCACCAGTTTCCTCTATTGAACACCAAGTAATCTCTAATTCATAATCTTTATCTTTATTATCTTCATGAGCTTGATGAATAATTTTAGCAGCAGCTTTTACCCCATCTCTAACACTTAATTCATCGAATTTTAATTTTTCTAATTCAGACTTGGCGGTTTGTCTACCTTTACCAGTTGCAGCACCAGTATAACCCCAAAATGCACCACTTGGTTCAATCATATATAAATGAGGACCTTTTTTATCAACCCCTCCAATAATTCCAACTATACCAAAAGGTCTTACAGAATTATAACAAGTATAATTTTGAACATAGATTCCTAATCTATCTAATAATTGAGGTACAGTAATTGGAATCTTATATATATTCTTGAAAGAATTGGCTTCTTGTCTACCTCTTTCAACAAGATGACGACCATCTCCTAAAAGTCCAGAATATGCTACACCAATATGTCTATCAATTGTTTGGATTCTTTTGTTTTTACCTGGTACTAATAATTTAGAATTTATAATCTTTTCAACTGCTAATACTATACCATCTTTACATTTAATACCTATTGAGGTACCACCATTTTCTACTGCTTTCATTGCGTATTCTACTTGAAAGTTTCTACCATCTGGTGAGAAAACACTATTTGATAAATCATACCCTGTACCAATCGATGTCTAATTGTTAGTAATGGCGTTTATCAATTGTAATTTACATACCATAGTTACTTAGTTCTGAAAAACTTGATCGCCACTGAGGAGTGCGAGTATTATTGGAATGGGTGTTAAATTGAAATGGCCCTTATTAGGAATAATTGTATGTATAATTTTTATTTGACCAATCTTACTAACTTAAGATTCCTTGTATATTGATGTCAGTCTTGGGTTATGGTTCTCATTACTTTGTTTTTAAAAAAACTTTTTCTTTTCAAAAACAATTGAATTTCCAGTTATCTTTAACAACCTTATGGATCTCATATCTTCTTGCAATTATGAAAAGTCCTGGTAACCCCCCTAAAGATTTCCAACCAAAACCAGGTGAATGGAGAAGATGGTGTAAGAAATGTAAAGGGTATAAACCAGAAAGATCTCATCATTGTAAAGCATGTAATAATTGTATATTAAAAATGGATCATCATTGTCCATGGACTATGAATTGTGTTGGTCATGAAAATCAAGGTCATTTCATGAGGTTCTTATTTTGGATCTTAATAAACTCAGGGTTTGTGCTTTGGGAATTATTTAAAAGAGGTTATGATTATTATCAAGATAGAAATCTTCCAGCTTATTTAATTGATATGAAAGAATTGGTTTGTGTGATTGTGTTTTTACCATTAGATTTATTTATGTTTATTTCTGTATTGATTTTGTTCTTTAGGTGTTTAGGAAATTGGATATTTAAAGGTATGACTCAAATTGAAGTATGGGAGTTAGAAAGAATTGATTCTCAATTTCATACTGAAAGAATGTGGTTACAAATAAGGAAAAATTATTTACAATTACATGGTAAAGAAATGCCTGAGTTAACTAGTTGGAATCAAAATGCTAGATTCTATGCAGAGGATCGTGAAGAGGAGGATGGGGACGAGGATGGGGACGAGCTTATTACTCGTCACACTGACGGATCTTCTCCGTCTCCAATTATTCCAAAAGACTTTACAATCGATGACCTTATATTCCCTTATGATCTTGGAGTATGGACCAACTTGATTCACACGTTTAATTACCCTTGGAAATGGTTATTCCCTTGGACAAAATCTTCAGATAATGGATATCATTTTATTAAGAATGAATTTGCACAAGATGATGAAATTGGATTACCATGGCCACCTGATGGAGGACATCAAGAATTTTCACCAGATCCAGAAATTGATTTAGATAATTTGACATCTATTGAATTACGTAATATAAGTCAATTACGTAAAAGAATGGATCCTAGATCAAGATTAGATAGAAGAAAATGGACAAATGGGTTAGGTGAGACTTTAGATGATTTTGGGGTTGATTTGGATGCTGAGGATGAAGAGAATGATAGGTTATTGACTACTATTGAGGAGAGAGATTAGTGATGAATTATGAATGTATATAGAATAAAGGTTGTATGTTTGTCACTGTCACTGTCACTGTTACTGCTACTGCTACTGTTACTGTTACTGTTACTGTTACTGTCTCTGTCTCTGTCTCTGTCTCTGTCTCTGTCTCTGTCTCTGTCTCTGTCTCTGTCTCTGTCTCTGTCTCTGTCTCTGTCTCTGTCTCTGTCTCTGTCTCTGTCTCTGTCTCTGTCTCTGTCTC
>JANIVJ010000100.1:0-32981 GCA_030555785.1 Yamadazyma kanchanaburiensis | reverse complement strand
CTACTCTCTACTCTCTACTCTCTACTCTCTACTCTCTACTCTCTACTCTCTACTCTCTACTCTCTACTCTCTACTCTCTACTCTCTACTCTCTACTCTCTACTCTCTACTCTCTACTCTCTGCTCTCTACTCTCTACTCTCTACTCTCTACTCTCTACTCTCTACTCTCTACTCTCTACTCTCTACTCTCTACTCTCTACTCTCTACTCTCTACTCTCTACTCTCTACTCTCTACTCTCTACTCTCACTCTCTCTCTCTTAGTCCTATTCATTCAACTACTTAATTAGCTAAACCAATAACACCACAGGCAGCTCTACCACCAGCATTACCAGTAGTAGCACTTAATTCATGACCACCTTGACCTAAATCATCAGTACCATCATGAACAACAACACTTCTACCAATAATATGGTTTTCACCAATTAATTTAACTAATAAATCTTGTTTGGTACCTTTAGCAACACCTTCAGAATCAGTGGTGATGTTACCTAAATCACCAACGTGTCTTTTATCATCTTCTGGAGCACCATGAGAGTGACCAAATGGATTGAAATGTGGACCAGCTGAAGTACATCCATTGGTGTTATCACCAAAAGCATGAACGTGGAATCCTCTTAAAGCACTTGGTGAATTACCAGTAATTTCCCAAGTGATTGTAGTTGGTTCACTTTCAGTTTTTTGTTCAAAGTAAACAGTACCTTTGACGTTAGCGTCTCCTCTTAATACAGCAACTAATTTGTTAGTAAATCTACTTTGATTGAAAATTTGCTCACTGAGCAAAATTAATTACCAGTTCTATTTTAGTGCATAGACCTTATAAGAAGGTTAGATCTTGCTCACTAAAGATCAATTGATTAAAATTAGAAAGAATTGACCCTGGAATTTCGTTATTTTTTATACATACCAGCTTTAACCATTTTTGATGTTTGAAATAATTTGTGAGCAAAGGTCTCCTTTTAAATGGGAGTGGCGGCTTACAAATTTCTTATTAAATTAGCAAATCAACGCACGAATAGGGTAGTGTGGTGGTCAAAGGTATAAGACGGACAAATGATTTAACGATAGAGATTGGGGTCAATGGGAAGGAGTAAGGATCAGGGAGGGGGTTATTTGGATTGGATTTCCACCATTGCCTTGTGTATGGTCTTATCCTTAAGTCTTCTTGACTAGGCCAAGCCCAGATTCTGACTCAGTGAGAACCTCATTATGGCACATGTGAATCATTACCCCGTAAAAAATTCTTTGAGAGTAATCGGATTTATATTTAATCTAAACGATTTGGCGACTTGCACAAGGGGATTCTATTTATTTATACTATTGACATAACTACTAAAGTATACCTTACTAGTTAGATCGCATAGGGTATTATTTCGCACCCAAGAATAAGAAGAAGCATAAGGGGATAAGGCCGTATACAGGCTTTCTGATTCAAATACTCAATACATGCCAATAGTAAGAAACTGGACCCAACCTACCTTTTATTCCCACATATTCTTCTTCCTCCTCTTGTCACCTCTCACCTTTTCTCTCCTCACTCCTGTCTTTCTCACCCTTTCACCCTTTCTCACCTCTCACCTCCTGTCACCGCAACCCTCGTATTGCCTATTGCCATTTATTTCCTCGCTACCCCGTCCATTGCCATTTACCTCCCCGTTCTATTCCCGTTCTCCGTGTTATCTCCTACTGTCTCTTCTCTCCCATCTTCCTTCTTTGTCTTCTTCTTTGGCTCTGGTGGAACTTCTGGCAACGTATCTACCATATAAAACACATAAGCCGTACCAACTAATACAATTATAGTATAAAAAAATGTCCCCCTTGTTCTAAACCTATCAAATACTCTGTCAATTAAAGTCATTCGGTTTTTTGCGATTTTCAGATTGCGAATTTCATTTTTACGATTTCTGCGAATACTTAAAGGTGAGACTAAATCTACTTAAAAAACTACCAAAAATGTCATTAAAAAATTATATTGTTACATTAAAAGAAGAAGCATCTGAAGCAGATTTATCATTTGTTAAATCAAAGATTGGTGAATGTGGTGGTGCAATTAAAGATGAATTCAGTTTAATTAAAGGGTTCAGTTGCTCACTTCCAGAAGTTCATACTGATTCAATTAAGGGCCATGAAAAGGTTTTAAATATTGAAGAAGATAAAGAGGTTAAGATCAATTAGAGTGATGTATCATTCTGCTATATAGATTTATAGTAATAGACAAATAAAGGCAATTTTAAAGTAGCAGGTGGTCAAGGGATAAGGTATCCAAGGACCAAGGATCCTTGCTGGCTTATCGCAGATAAGGTGACATTGGTAGGTGCACAGTGGTGGGAGGATAAAGGGATAGGGAAGAAGAATGGTCAGGGTAGAAGGTAAAGGGTAGGTATGAATAGAACAATTCACATACCCCTATTATCACCCCCCAGTTCTAGACCCTCCAATTGCTACATGACCAACCTTGTGTCTATACCAGCTCCACTCCAGACTTGAGTCTCACACGTTGCCTTCCCGTGTGCGGCTCCCCCATACTTCCCCTATAGTCTCTCCATTCTTGTTCTTCCACTCTACACTCTCATGTCTTACGATCAGTACAACTTACAACCAAACTTTAAACCGGTTGACCACTTGTATGAACTGAGACTTAGACAATTCATCGATAAAGGAGGTCAATACCCTAACTTAAATCTCCCAAAATTTTATGATATTGAAAGAAAAGATATCCCAAATTTAAAAGTTTGGAAAGTTCCAGATGGCCCAGATGGTAAAACAGAAAGGCCACTTTTTAAGGATATTGATTTTGAATCAATTGAATGGAAAGATGCTAAAAAAGGAGATTCTTTTGGTCCTTCTTGGAAGACTTTTTGGTTTAAATTTGATATTGAATTACCTAAAGAATGGATTGACTTAAAACAAGAAATTGATATTGAATGGGATTGTAATTGTGAAGGTTTGATTTATAGTGACAAAGGTACTCCTTTACAAGCATTTAGTGGAGGTGGAGAAAGAACCATTTTCAGCTTTCCTAAAGAATTTATTACAACTAAAACTCAAACTTTTTATCTTGAAATTGCTTGTAATGGTATGTTTGGTATTAGTCAAGATGGATTTGTTGATCCAAATAGGTATTTTGGATTATCAAAAGCAGATTTAGTATTACCAAATCTTGATGCAAGAGCCTTGTTTTATGATTTTTGGATTCTTAGCGATGCAGCCAGAGAATTACCAAATGGCTGGCAAAAATATCAATCAAATCAAATTTGTAATGATATCATGAATTTGTTTGATCCTGAAGATTCTTCAAGTATTTTAAAGTGTAGAGAATTATCAAAAAAATTACTTGGATCAAAAGTTGATTCAGATGATGTATTTGAAGAATTTGGTACATTAAATGATTTAATTGATGTTTTTGCAATTGGGAATTGTCATATTGATACTGCTTGGTTATGGCCATTTGCAGAAACAAAGAGAAAAATTGTTAGATCTTGGACTTCACAATTAAAAATTGCTGATGAATATCCTGAATATGTATTTGTTGCATCACAAATGCAACAATTTAAATGGTTAAAGATTTATCATCCAGAAATTTTCGAAAAAGTCAAAGACAAATTTACAACAAATCAATTTTTACCAGTTGGTGGTTCATGGGTTGAAAATGATACAAATTTACCAAATGGTGAAAGTTTAATTAGACAATTTTTACTTGGTCAAAGATTTGAAATGAATGAATTTGGTATTTATGGAAGTGTTTATTGGTTACCTGATACTTTTGGATATTCTTCACAAATTCCACAAATTTGTCATCAAGCTGGTATTGATAAATTTTTAACACAAAAATTATCTTGGAATAATATTAATCAATTCCCATTAAGTACTTTTAATTGGGCAGGTATTGATGGATCTCAAGTTTTAGTTCATATGCCTCCTGCTAATACTTATACAGCATTAGCTCATTTTGGTGATATTATTAGAAGTCAACATCAACATAAAAATTTAAGAGATGTTCCAACTGGTTTGTTACTCTATGGTAGAGGTGATGGTGGTGGAGGTCCAACGGAAGAAATGCTTGAAAAAATTAGAAGAGAAAGGGGGTTTGCTAATAATACAAATGGTATTCCTGTTGTTCATCAAGGTAAAACTGTTGATGACTTTTATGATGATGTTTTAAGTAAAAGTGATGGAGGTAAAAAATTACCAACTTGGAGAGGTGAAATTTATTTAGAATTCCATAGAGGTACCTATACAAGTCAAGCAGATATCAAAAAATGGGTTAGACAATTAGAAATTAAAATCCATGATTTAGAGTGGATTTCTACATTTGTTAGTTTAACAAATAAAGATTACAATTATCCAAAAGAAAAAATTAGAGAAATTTGGGAAGATTTATGTCTTTGTCAATTTCATGATGTTATTCCTGGATCATGTATTGGAATGGTTTATTATGAAGAAGTTAAACCAATGTTAACAAAGAATCTTAAAAAAGTTGATGATTTATTAGAAGACGTTTTGTCTACATTAAAAGGTGATAAACTTATCCCATTAAATACAATGCCATGGGATAGAACTGAGTTGGTAGAATTAGATTCTAATCATCCTCATTATAATAAAGTGATGAATTATGATTTAGTAGATGAAAAGAAATTGATTACAGTTTCACAATCTGGAGAAATTGGAATTGATAATATTAAATTTCCTGCTTCTATTAAAACTACAAAATCTGGTTATATTCTTTCTAATGATCTTATTGAAGCAACAGTTAATGAATCAGGTATTCTTACTTCTATCTATGATATTGTAAATGAACGTGAAATCATTGATACTACCCCAACTAAACAAACTGATAATAATGAAGAAATCGGTGGTAATCAATTTATTCTATTTGATGATGAACCCTTAAGTTATCCAGCTTGGGATACAGAACTTTATTCACTTGAAAAATTCAAATTTCTTAAAAATGGTCAAATCACAAAAGTCTTGGACAATAAATTGAAATCTTCAATATTTGTAAAACATCAAATTAGTGATAAATCATATATTGAAACCGAAATTTCTATCCAAGGATTAACTTCAAATTCTGATACAAACAATTATATCAAATTTAAATCCAATGTTGAATGGCATGAAACTTATAAATTCTTAAAAGTTCAATTCCCAACAACAATTTATACAGCTCAAGATGCAAATTATGAAACTCAATTTGGTATCACCAAAAGACCAACTCATTTTAATACTTCATGGGATGTTGCAAAATTTGAAGTTTGTCATCATAAATTTATGGATTTATCAGAATTTAATTATGGGGTTTCAGTATTTAATAATTGTAAATATGGTGGAGCCATTCATGGTAATTTAATGAGATTATCCTTATTAAGATCTCCAAAAGCTCCAGATGATATTGCAGATATGGGACATCATGAATTTGAATATGCTATTTATCCTCATAAAGGTTATTTAGGTATGGATACAGTAAAATTAGCTTATAATTTTAACTATAAATTAGATAAGTTTTATAATGATTCTTCATTATTATTAGATTCTGTTAAGTTATCAAGTGATTCAATTATTTTGTCTCATATTAAAAGATCTGAAGATGATGAAGATATCTCCTTAGAAGAAAATATTCCTATAAAGAATAAAGGTAAAAAATCTTTTATAGTAAGAGTTTATGAATCACTTGGTGGTACATCGAGTGGTAAGTTCACTTTTAATAAAGATATTTTAGATGTTGAAAAAGTTATTAAAGTAAATGGTATTGAGAATGAGTTAGAGCCAGTTAAGTTATCAGATTCAGATGGGTTCGAAATAAAATTGAAGGGATTTGAAATCGCTTCTTACAAAATTGTTTTAAAATAGTCGTCAATATTGTCGTCAGTGTTTATTTGTTTAGTAAATTTATATCTATGGTTAATTTTTTTTGTTTCATCCGATGAACGCGTTATGTGGGGCAATGCTTGTAACAGTAGGCTATGATTAAATCTGTTTTAAAGTAAAACTTATTCCACAAATGGAAGAGTCGGACCGTAAGGGGTACAAACATGGATCACAGCAATTTCTAAAATAATAAATATTTCAGGTACCATTGCATAAGCGTCCGGCATATAAGCCCAAGGTTGTGTCATATGAGATTCAACAAATGGGGCCATTAACAAACCTTGTAGGCCAGGACTAACGATCCAAAGCTTCACTAAGTCTACTGTCTCTTAGATTCACTATCATCTACCTTTCCACTATCTCCTTACGTCTTCAACCCCTTTCCTTCTCCCCCTGCTCCTTCGCCCCACGCGTTCATCCGACTGGACGATTCCTGTATAAGCATAGAATAAACTACAATAAAAAATGTAAGCAAAAGCAAAGGTAATTGTTAGCGTATGTACGTCAAATGATATTCTATTCTTAGAATGCATAATTACCCTTGTAATCGATGAATTTTCACTGGTGTCACAACGCTCTAACCATTTTAAATGGTACTCTAGCCTTTCAACACTGCCTTACAACCCTGTTATTATTGACATTATATCTGTTTATGCATCCGCCACTTAAAAATTTTCATCTTTATTTTAACTATAAAGACATAAATACTCTATGCAGCAATTTCCAAAAATGGTTAAATAAAGGCTGCAAATACCCCTATATACAGGAATATTTACTTCTCAATAACCCCTTTAAAATATCGTGTAATTTTTCATCATGTCAAGGTTATAAACCATTAAACTATTTAAATCATGATTGAATCGCTAATTTAGATTTCTTTATTAACTTTTAATCAATTTTCACTCGCTCAATCAAAAAATGAAATTCTCTTCCGCTTTAGCTTTAACCGTTGCTGCAACTCCAGTTTTAGGTGCTTACACCAATGCTACTTCAACTGCAACTAACATTCAAACTGCTGTTGTTACCATTACTTCTTGTAAAGAAAACAAATGTGAAACTCAAGAAGCCACTACTGGTGTCACCACTGTAACTTCTGATGCTACTATTTACACCACTTACTGTCCATTACCAAGTGAAACTGAACCAGCTCCAACTTCTGCTGCTCCAGTTGCTACTTCTGAAGCTCCAGTTGCTGTTCCATCAACTAAAACCAATGTTGAAACCGCTGTTGTTACTGTCACTTCATGTAAAGAAGACAAATGTGAAACCTCTGAAGCTACCACTGGTGTCACTACCATCACTTCTGATTCAACAGTTTACACCACTTACTGTCCATTACCAAGTGAAACCGCTCCAGCTGCTCCATCTGCTGCTCCAGCTGCTCCATCCGGTGCCCCAGCTGCCCCATCTGCTGCTCCTTCTGCTGCTCCAGCTGCTCCATCCGGTGCTCCAGCTGCTCCATCAGCTCCAGCCGCTGCTGCTTCATCTGCTCCAACCACTTTAGCTCCAGCTGCTACTTCATCTGCTGCTCCAGCTGCTTCATCTGGTAAGAGTACCTTAGCTCCAGCTGCTACTTCATCAGGTGCTGCTTCATCAGCTGCTCCAGGTGTTTCATCATTCGAAGGTGGTGCTGGTAAACAAGCTCCATTCTACGGTGCTGCTGCTTTAGCTGCTGCTGCTGCTGTTTTATACTAGATTTTCTAGTTTAGAATTTTTTTTGTTTCGATTTATGTGTTTATGATCACTTTTTGGTATTTTTACTTTCTGGGTTTTAAAATTTTACATAGTTCTTTAGTTTATACATTCTAATAAAAACTATAAAAGTTAGTGAACAGTAGATAGAAATGAATATAAGAAAGAAAATATTTTTACATTATTCTACATACCTAAAGTAATTTTACTACATTATACCTCTTCATCATCACCAAGATAAATTGGATCTCTTAAATCTCTAACAACATCCTCAACTTCTTTACCATACTTATAAGAGTTATATTCACTTATACCATAGACCTTAAGATTATGAATATCAATAGAATCCTCTTCACTATGAAACTCAAGATAAATATCTTGAATTGGTACCCTAAGGTTAACCAAAGTATTTGGAAGTTTTATAGTATTAACAGAATCAAATATTGAGGATTCTTGAATCTTTATAAACTTCTTAAGGTATTTATTATTAAGGGTTGGTAGATTGAAATTCATCTTGATACTATTAAGATGATTTATTATAGACATGAGGTTATTCTTTGTAGAAGGCTTTACATAAATAGATACATGAGATACAGAATTTGACTTTAAAATTAAATCAGTAATTATGATTGGACTTGACAATCTAATTCCAACCGAACAAATTTGATTTGATAATTGGCATTCCCATGGTAATCCACCATCAATTAACATTCTATTTGCATTATATTTTAAAGAGGTAAGATTTGGACTTGATTCTTTAAGATAATCATACCACCCTAAAAACAATTTTCTTGAAAGACTCTTTGAATCATTAGGATTTGATGTAAGGAATCCAATGATTTTTGTACCAAATTTATAATCAGCATAATTTGTATTAATAGAACCTTTTGATAAGATTTCAATAAGATGAGAGAGAAGAATTTTATTATTATTGAAAGAGATTGTTTCATTAGGAAATGTTTCAAGACTATCTACAAGATCATTAAACTTTGAAAAGATAACTTCATTATTACTTTCAAGTTTCTCATCTAGAGATTTAATGAAGTCTTGTTTATCGATTCCATCTACACCTTTTCGCTTAAGAATATCTGAAACAATTACTTCAAGAGACGATCTATTTTTTTGTAAGAATTTATCCCATGAAACATTCCCATTCTCTTTAAAGTAACTATCTACGAAATTATAGAGAAATTTATTAAATTCTGGAACGTATGAGATCTTACCGTTTTTCAATTGAACTGGTAAAACCTGAGGAAGATATGATACCAACAGATCAAATAATTCCTTCTTTATTCCACTTATATCTTCACTTAACTTTCCAATCTTATTAATCTTTTCATCTAATTCACCTAATCTTTGACTAAACTCATTTATGTCCGAAACCATATCGATTCCATTAACTGTAGATTTAAGAGACTTTAGTTCTGATGACAATGAATCAAAAAGACTTGTATCCTTTTGAATACTTTCGATCTTATGAGACATCTGGTCAAGGTGGTTGATGATATTATCGTCGAGTTTTTTATAATTTTGTTGTAAGTCGAGTTGTTGAGAGGATAAATCGTCTAAAAGATTCTTTACATCATCGTACTTTGTGTTCTGACTCAAATGGAGTTGATTGATTTGTTCATCGATTTGTTTGAATTTGTTATTAACTTCGTAATAGTTTTCGATTGTTTTAGATGATGAATCTGGGATTAATTGTATAGCAAGGAAGAGGAAGAGAGTACCTAGCGAGATTACAACAATAGCTATAGAAAGTGGAGAGGAGAGACTATAGAAGGTAGAGCCTGGGTGATTGGGGGATGAATTTTTGTGGATGGGTACTTGGGAGACTGTGTGTTCTGTGTCCATGTCTTTGTGGTGAGGGACTGTGTGTTCTGTGTCCATGTCTTTGTGGTGGGGGACAGTGTCTTCATCCATGTCTGTGTAACCTGACTCCATGACTCTGTGATCCCCTATATCTCTGTGATCATTTTTCTTGTGACCGTTCTCTTTATATCTTCCTTGTCCGTCTCTGCCCACATTCTTTTCACTTTCACTACCTACTTCAGTATCATCGTCAGAAATCACATCTGAGTCAACATCTGACTCTTCAGATTCTGAACCACTTTCAAAGTCAGGATCATCTTCGAATCCTCCATTCTTATAATATTCTTCAAACAATTGATTATACTGAGTGGGAAGTTCAGAGGGTTTTTGACTTAAAATTTGATTGATTTCTTGATCTTTTGGATCCATACGTGGCAAGGGAACTGATGCTGTGACTTTACTGTTAAGATGAATAGATACATCATCATCAGTATCACCTGTTATGGTAGGCACAGGAGGGAAGGTAGGCATAAAAATACGCGAATGGTTGCAACAGAGAAGAAGGGTGGGGAGAAGTGAAGAAGTGGACGAGTGAAGAAGGGGCAGGGACGAGAGGGCAGGGACGAGAGGGCAGGGACGAGAGGGCAGGGACGAGGACGTAGAGAAGGAAGGGACGAACAACGAACAAGACTAACCACACATCGATAAGAATCATCATTCATTCACTAAAACTTACTTAATACAGTTGCAGCACTTGAAATATCAGTGTAACCTAAAGTATCTTCAGATTCAAGGAATTTCAATTTACCATCATCAATAATTGAAGTATATCTACTGGTTCTAATACCTAAACCAGCTTTTGATAAATCTTGAGCATAGTTTTCACCACCTAAAGCTTTTGAGAATTCGGCATTAAAATCGGATGCAAAAATAAAATAATTTTCAACATCTGTGTAACCTAAAACCTTACCCCAAGCAGCAGTTACAAATGGATCATTGGCAGTAAGAACAATGACTCTATCAACACCTTTAGCTTTGAAATCTTTAATATGTGCTAAATAATCTGGAATATGTTCTTCACTACATGCTGGAGTGAAAGCACCTGGGGCACCAGTAACTACAATTTTTCTACCAGTAAATTCTTTTTTTAAATCAAGTTCAACTGGTGGATGACAAGCATTGAGTCCTTGGTTTTCTTTTGTGAGTGGGACGTATTTAAGTTTATAATCGGTTGGAACAGTAGACATATTTTTAATAATGAAAAATTATGGGGGGTATCGGCAGTATTTATACTAAATCCGAAAGCAATTTGTTGAGGTGCGTTATTAGTAATTGGCTAGAAAGTCATGAATTTTAATCGGGAAACATGGAGGATATGAGGAGGGACGGATTAGTAAGGATAGGTATGGAGGAATTGAGTATGTAGAGACATAGGGTGTATAGATAATTAATAGGGATGGGGAATAAAGTCCGTGAGGATTAGGTATTGAGGGGTTGGTTTCGGACTTTTGCACCACGAGCCAAGAAGCAATTATAGACAGGGGATAGAGAGATGTAAAGAGGGGTGATAGACAAGCCGCAGATGTGAGATATGATGCCCGTCATAGAGATGGAGGATCTGGCTAGATCTAGATTTAGATTTGTCAGATTTGTTATTGTCATGGTAAATCGGGTCATCTCACTAATACAAATGGTCCAGATTTAGTGTGAGCTCACAGAGCGAATATTGCCGGACTTTGGCCGAGAGTATGCATTTATTAGTCTACTTGTGTAGTTTCTAGTTTCCAGTGTAGTATATTCTAGTCTCTTCTCTAGTCTCTTCTCTAGTCTCTTCTCTAGTTCCTTCTCTAGTCCCTTTCTTCCTACAATCCTATGGACACTACACTGCCCATAAAATAACCACTATAACATCCCACCAATAACGTAACAGGCCAATTCTGCCATGGTCTATCCCAATCTAATGGAATTGGTATAACCCCTAACCACGTGAATATCACCGATAAAAATCCACTAAAAAGTA
This sequence comes from Yamadazyma kanchanaburiensis, assembly GCA_030555785.1. Lineage (NCBI taxonomy): Eukaryota > Fungi > Ascomycota > Pichiomycetes > Serinales > Debaryomycetaceae > Yamadazyma > Yamadazyma kanchanaburiensis. The sequence goes on along the minus strand of JANIVJ010000100.1, from coordinate 21,594 downwards.
TAGGATTATGAATTACAACCTCAAAGAAATTTTTCAACTCAAATACCTTCAAGATCCCACCGAAATTTAACTTAAACAATACTAAGATAGGATTTATTACAATTATAGAGATATGATTAGCCAATAAGAAAGTTTCTAACAAATGAGAACTTAATGGTGCTCCGAATAATATAAGTACTATAAAAATAGGAATTGATAAGAGAATAGGTAAAGCTATACAACTTATAAATAGTAAGAATAAATTATCGTGATCTTTTTTCTTTTTCTTCTTATCTCCGTCAGTAGTATATTTATAGATCAACCAGTCATAACCAATCAGGACACCAATTAATGAAATCAATCCTTTAAGCATAACATCTAGAGGATTTTGAGTTAGTCCATATTTGAACATTGTGAATAGAATGATTGGAAGATGGAAGGGTAAGGTGAGATATTTGTTGGAGATAGTGAGAGTACTACCTGTACCGTCAAGTTCTTGAATCACCACTTCATTACTTAAGTCTTTATCGAATGTTACTTTTCTTTTGACTTTGGACATGTTGGTGAGGAATGAGAGTGAGATAGTGAGATAGTGGGTGAGATGGGGAGAGAGGACAGAGAAGGAGTAGAGAGAAGGAGTAGAGAGAAGGAGTAGAGAGAAGGAGTAGAGAGAAGGAGTAGAGAGAAGGAGTAGAGAGAAGGAGTAGAGAGAAGGAGTAGAGAGAAGGAGTAGAGAGTAGAGAGTATAGAGTATAGAGTGTCGAGTACAGAGTACAGAGTATAGAGTGTCGAGTGTCGAGTCGACTGTCGAGTACAGGCCTTGCAACTAATCCCTATCTATTACTATAACTTTACACTATTTTCAAAATCTAATAAATCCTTCCATATTTCCAGACTCTCTCTCAGTACCTTTGAACTAATATTTCTTCTTCTATCACCATTCAATTTTGCAAATGATCTAATAACATCAAGATCTAAAATTGGCTTGTTATTAGATTCATTTGCTGTTAATCTTAACCCACCAAATCTATTAAGTCTTGGATTTAATCCACAATAATGATATTCTTTATCAGTTAATTGTTGTTGAAGAATATACATTCTTCTATAACTAGCTTCTTGAATTGGGAACACCGTAAAGAAAGAACCTTCAATAGTTGATCCAATACATGAAGTTGAATTATCAAATAGATTCGGCAATTGTTTCAAAGAGGATACATTTGAATTAATATTAAAAGCAGCCTTTTCAACAAGTCTTTGACCATTACTTGATTCAGGATCTTCTGGATCATATTTTAATAAATGTAAAATATTATTATTATCACCAACTAATATAAATAATTCTTCATCTTTAACAATAAAATCTGCACAATTTACATCTACACTTTTAATATCTTTACCCATCATAATCATTCTGAAAGGTTCAGCATCAAATCCAACTAACCAAACCGATTTTAATGTATCACCAAGTAATAAGAAATTTCCAAAACTTTTTGATTCACTAACATAAACTGAACAATCAAAAAATGCAACTGGTACAACCCCATCATCTTGTAAATCTCTAATAATAATTTTTTGACCTTGACTAATTGATACTCTACCTGTTACATTACTTATACTTGTGACTGCACCTTTTGTATCTTCTTTATAAAATTCTTTAAATTTATGATTAGTTTCTGGTTTACCAGGTTCTGGAATAACATCAATAATTTCAAATACTTTAAATGATCCATTGGCTGCTAAATCTTCGAGTCTATATTTCCCAGTTCCAATGACAATAAATTCTTTTTTAGTTTTGAATCTTCTTGTTGATGATCCAACATCTAAAATCATTGATTCAACTCTCATACCAACTTCATTTTCTTCTAATTCAATTTCATCAATAATTGTCCATGTCATTGGTGATATAAGTTTAATACTACCTTTATATGAAAGAGCTCCAGGCTTATCAGGCATGGTACCCACAATTGGTTCATCTTCTTCATCAATACAATTATATGGAATTTCTTTATATGTAGATACAACAAAAGTATTGGAACCTTCATGATAGGTTAAATCTTTTATGGTTTCTCCAATATGAATCTTTCTAACTGGCCAATTATTATCATAATTAAATTGTTTAGGAATTTCACAAATTCTGGTATTTTTTTTATCATCCAAAAATATAAGTTGATTTTGTGAAAATTTCCCAAATGATTGAATTGGAATTCTTGAAAATTTAAATATACGAGGGATAGAATGATGAGTTTTAACAATATATAATGGTATATCACCACTTACAAAAATTCCTGTTAACCCATTTAAATTTTCTATATGGAAAAGTTTCCTTTCAACTTTTGTCTTTACATGAAATGAATTATGAGGAGCTCCAGTAATTTTTAAATCTTTTTGTTTTATAAATTTAAAGTTTTCACCATCAAAAAATAATTCATAAAGTATAACTTCTCCACCAATTGTTAAAATAGTTAAGTATTGTTTTTTAGAAAATTCATCACCAATTTCATTAAACATAACTTGTTTAATAAATGGATCAGGATAATCATCTTTATTTTCAAAGAATTTAAGATGTAAATAATCAGAAAATTTATCAACATCATTTAATTGATAACATCTTTCTTTATGAGATCTATTAAACAAAACGATTCTATTATCACCAGTAACTAATATAAATACTTTTTGTTTTGGACCCAATGCTTCTTCTGCTTCTTTATCAATTTCCAGATTTTTCATTGATGAAAATTTTCTTTTTTTGTTTTTAATTAAAAGGTTAACATTTTCTGTTACTGCATTAAGAATATTGGAATTAGTAATATATCCAGTAGTAATAATTGTATCTGATAAGATTTTTGGTATAGAGATTTCATTATATGTATCATTATAAGTATTAACGGCAATGATTTTAACATCACCATTTGATAAGAAAATCATTAAAATATCATCAATACAATAACTATTGACGATTTCATCTTGTTTGTTTTCATCTAAAAGCTTATTAAGAGACATGGTTTTTTTGAATTCATTATTATATACAATGATTTTTTTGGGTGTAACTTGTAAGATGAAATTTCCAATTTCATGAATGGAAATCGTAAGATCTTTATTGATAAAATCTTTTGATTTTAATCTGGCGAAATTTTTTTCAATTTGAAAAATTTCAGATTTTTTATTTTGATCGTCTGAGGTGATTAAAAAGTTATTTGAGATCCAAAGTTTATTGATAGTAGAGAATGTAAGTGAAGATTTTATATCTGGTTGAACACTTGGAGTGAAAATACTTAAGTTACTACCTTTATGAGATCCTGTACTAGCAAAGATTGAGAGTTCTTGATAATTTGGGTTAATTAAATTCGATTTGAATTTCTCATTAGAATAGAATCCATATGTGAAACTTGAAATAGGTCCATTATTGATGAGACTGTCGTGTAATTCAAATTGAAGAGATTGAGAAGTGTCTACTGTTTCTTCATAAATATCGTCTTCCCCTTCCATCTTGTCTTCCTTTTTCTCGACTTTTTCCCCCTCATATCTACACCTAACTAATCTACTATCACCATTCTTATTCCCAATGAAAACAAGATTATTATCTAATCCTGCTGGTTTACCAGGGAAACTCAAATCTATTCCCTTATAAATATCAGGATTTACAACCTCGAAATTAAGTTTCTTAATAGTCTTACCATCTATATCAAAAGTTATCATACAAAACTCACCATTTTGTAAGATTATCAAAACCTTATTATCATTGTCTAATTGATGTACACTACAGTTTTCTAATCTCAAATTCAAACTTGAATGGTCTATGTAATTTTTATCAGATTTTGTAATTAATGGTACAAAAGAATTTACAGAAATCTTTCTTAATACTCCTCCACTATCAACATGAATAATTTGATTAGCTCCAATTAATAAACTACCATTCAAAGGTTTTTTTAAAGGTATCAATCTATCGATATCATAAGGCAAATTATCGATTTTTAAAACTGTTGTGGAATTTTTAGTATTTAAATCTAATGATAATACTATATAACTAACATTATCTTTTTTGAAATATAAATTACCTGCCCAAACTTGATCTATTGAACATAATAATCCAACGGTTGATTGTCTATAATTATGTAAGAAATCGGCATCAATAATTGTACCAATTCTTTGATCTAAATTTTGTCCATTGATTAAAAATGAATTTTCAAAAATTTCATTATTTGAAATTTTATCCTCATCATATTCATCATCTTCTTCAGTCTTTAGTCTATTGAACGGGAGAAAGGTTAAAAGATTTTTATATCTCATACAAAGACATGAATTCTTTGGTTCTACGATTAAATCTGAACTACTCAATTTTTCAAACGTTGCATTTTGAATAACATTCTCATAATAATGTAATGATACTGTTTGAATAGTATTAAGTATATGATCCCATTTTATAAGTGATATCTTTGCAAACTTTGTGGCCACAAGAAGGTAATCTAACTTTGAGTTTTCAATGGTTCTAATTGGTTTAATACTGGTGATGGTACCAAATAATTTGAATTGGTTTACTAAATTCAATTTATATTGACGGTTTGATTTGATGATTTCAAAGATTTGAAGAATTGACGTTTTCCCAACAATCAAATGCTTCTTATTAGGTGATATGAAATTGGCACCAATACAATGCAGAACCCTTGTAGGTTCTATAAACTCATGGTACGCTTCCATCTTTGGTTGGAATTTTTCACTGCCAGTGCGAACAAACTCTCAAAATGGGTGTAGATGTCTACTAACAATTGCATTGTATAGTAAGGGAATCTAAAATTTGTTAAAAAAAAGGTTGGGATTTGATAAATTAAAGAGATAGGATTAGAGGGATGTATAGATATATAATTTTTTGTAGATATCTTTCGTACATATGCTTGTTATTTAGTTTCCTACTAAGAGAGTTCTTACACACCCTTCATACTAACAAATGTATGAGATTAATGATACGACTGTAGATTGATGAAATGAGCGAATTTCAACAGGGTTTTGGTGTCGTTGGATTTGGAATCGGGACTTTCATAAGACATATTGGATTTCATGCCTCACCTATTGTGTAGATACCGCTTTTTAGCCTTTTGGGCTACTTTTTCACAACCCATGTCCCGAGACGTGCGAAATCAACTTTGATTTGCAAATATTTCAATAGATCTGGACACTAGAACTAATTATTTTTTTCCAGATATAAGAAATGAGAGTTATACTGAGAGATAGAGAAAATGTATTCAATCATCTTTTGTACTGAAAGTTTTTTTATTAAATATACATAAAATCGTGAAAATATAAAATCTAGAAAAAAAATGCATCTATATAAATGCGAGAAGACCTGAAATAAGAATAGTGAATAATCCGGTTTTAACAATAGAACCTGATCCTTCGTATGTGACTAAGGATGGAGTTGCGGTTGAAGCAAATGTTGAGCTAACTGTGGTTGGTTTAGCTGGTGTTTGTGTAATGATGTTACTAGTTATAACATCAATAGTTTTTTCAGTTGTAGCTGAAGTCACTGGAGTAGTGACTGGAGTAGTAGCAGGAGTAGTAGCTGGTGTCTCAGTGGTTAATGGACAGTAAGTAGTGTAAATGGTACTATCCTTTGTAATAACTGTTACTCCAGTTGTTTCAGTAACTTTTGAGCATTTATCTTCTTTACAAGAAGTAACGGTTACAACAGTCTTTGAAATATCAGTTGTGGTTGAAGCTTTTTGTGCTGGAGTTGTAATTGAAGAAGATGTAGTAGCTTCGGTTGTAGTTAATGGACAATAAGTGGTGTAGATAGTATTATCCTTGGTAATAACAGTAACACCAGTAGTTTCAGTAACTTTTGAACATTTGTTTTCTTTACAAGAAGTAACAGTAACAACAGTCTTTGAAATATCAGTTTCAGTAGAAGCTGGAGCAATTGAAGTTGGAGTAGAAGTAACTTGACTTGTTTTTGAAAGAAGTTTAGCTTGAGTTGAAGCTTGAGTTAATGGACAATAAGTGGTGTAAATAGTTTCAACACCATCAATTGTAGCAGTTGAGGTAGTAAGGACTTCAACTTCAGTGGTTGTTTTACAAACATCACTACAGCTTGTGATTGTAACAGTTCTAGTTTCATCAAGTTCACTAGTTGTTATAATATCAGAAGCATAAGTAGTTGAAATAGAATCAGTTGGGCTTAAATCTTCAGTATATGGAATACCAGAAGTAATAACGGTTAAAATACCATCTACAGTAGTGGTATAAGTTGTGAATTGTTCTAAATCAGTTGTAACATAACAATTACTATAAGTATCACAAACAGTTTGAACAACTTCATAAATATCATCATCAGTAACAGTTTCATATTCGTAAATAGTAGATTTTTCAGAAGAATCAGTTTCACCAGCAACAGAAACAAAAGAAGAAGATGGGACATCTGAAGTAGTAGCTACTTTATTGATATAAGTAGCATTATTATAACTAAATGATGAAGGTACAATGTTTGTGCTATCACAAGTTGAACCATCACATGAAACAGTTGATACAATAGTTGAACTTAAAGTTGGTAATTCACTTGCACCAAGAACAGCTTGGGCTAATAATAAAGGAGCAAATTTTTTAAACATATCTAATTATATTGAATCAAATGGATCAAAGTCTCATTTTATAATAATTTAAATTGCTGGTATAGTAAATTAAATACGATATTTAGATGTTCTACCAGCAATTTGATCCATACAAAACAATGAAATAGGCTAACCAAGAATAGACCCGATGGGCGTATTTTAGCTTTCAGCTACTAACCCATTACTCGTTTTGGATTCTATAGCCAGATTACCTTTACAAATTTCATTTTGCAGCCAGCCATCTTGCTGCGAATTTTTTATTTTTAGTGTTTAAATCCAAAGTCGCAGTGAAATTTGATGGATTAGGAAATTACCAGCTAGATCAGATCATTAGTAGCCAAAGCCCTGTAGCATCACACAAGTCACACTAGCCCCTTCCATGTTGATCTGGTATTTCTTCCTTCTCACAATTACACTTTGTGAGATCATTCACATCTCAGATGAAAATTCAAACCTTCTTTCACAGAGTCGTCATTCTTTGATTTTCTTCTCTAAACCAAAATGTAAATATTGTGAACTCATCCTGCCCACAATTGACGACTTATCAACACTTTACGAGAATGACAAAGACTTTCAGATTGTTAAAATCGATTCGAGTATTAGTCCGCAGTTGAAACAAAAATTTAAAATCACTTCTTATCCAAAATTTCTTGTGTACGATTCGACTTTCGATAGAGCCAAGTTGTTTAAAGGAAAAAGGAATCTAATTGGATTAGTAAATTTCATAAATGAAAACACAAATGCAATCAATAATGAATTAGAATCTAATGTCCGAAATATCATTGACACCACCGAATTAAAATTTGAAAATGATTTGGTGATTTTTGCATTAAGCTATTTACCAACATTTCAAGACTATGAATACCCTCCACATTTTCTCCAACAAAAATCTTATGAATATAATCACAATTTTAATATAGTATTTTTAGATCAAATGGATGCGAAAAATTTATTACAAGATTATAAGGTAAGTAATTATCCATCTGCTATTTATTTCAAGACTTCTGAGGAGTTTAAGATCTTCTGGACATTAAGTGAAAACCACGCAAGTAAAATGAAACTTGGGGAGGGTGCAGTGTTGGAGTTTATAAGTCATATTAATGATAGAGAAGATGAAAAGTATGGGAAATGGTTTAGCAGTAAACAAGAATTTTATGATTATGTTGATCATCAACTGTATGAGTTTTCAGGAGATACACACTATGGGTTTAATCTTGGAAGAAATCATATGGAGAATGTTGATGATGAGATTGATTATGCTGAGTTAGTTGAGGAGTTAGATATGTGAATAGTGAATAGAGAGAGTGAAAGACCCCTGGTCACCTTGACAGAGACGGGACAGTGGATTGAGAGAGAGACGAGAAGAGACAGTGGATTGTGCTTGACAGAGACGGGACAGAGAGTTGACAGATCAGAACCGTGTACCTCATTTGCAACGTACTATATACAGTACTTATGCACTACACGCATAAGTACCTAAATCTTGGGGAATCCCCATTTCGATCCTACCCATATCTCTACTTGTCCTACAACTCACAAACACCTCTTCGCCCTTCACCCTCACCAACCTCATCCTTTCCTTTCTTTCTTCTCCCTTCTACCCTACCCTTCTCCCTTTCATTGCAGCCACCTCACCGCGAAAATCGACACTAGACACCACAACACCATGAACATATTTAGATTCTTTGGAGACTTATCCCATTTGGCTTCGTCGTTCCTCCTCTTATTATCAATTGAAACAAACAAATCAATCAGTGGTTTATCCATCAAAACACAAATCTTATATGCCTTAGTATTTTTCACAAGATATCTCGATATCTTTAAATTTTCATCGTTTTATCTTTTCATCATGAAAGCCTTTTTCATCGGTTCTTCTTTCTATACCGTTTATATTATGACTGGGAAGTATAAAAAGACCTTTTCTGAAGATATAGATAATTTCCCAGTAAGATATTTATTAGGAGGTGCCTTGTTCTTAGCAATCTTAACAACAAGATATTATACAATTGGAGAAACATTATGGACATTTAGTTTATGGTTAGAAAGTGTTGCAATCTTACCACAATTGTTCATTTTACAAAGAACTGGTGAAGCCACAAATATAACCACTCATTATATTTTTACTTTAGGATTATATAGAGCTTTATATATTCCAAATTGGTTTTATAGATATTTTGCTGAGAATAGATTTGATACTATTAGTATATTGAGTGGGTTGGTACAAACGCTTATTTATTCTGATTTCTTTTATATTTACTATACAAAAGTTATGCATGGAAAGAAGTTTAGTTTACCAGTATGATGTGTAGATAATAAAGGGACAGAAGAGAGAGAGGAGGGAGAGATAGGGACGGGGGAGAGAGATAGGGACGAAGGAGAGAGATAGGGACGGGGGAGAGAGATAGGGACGGGGGAGAGAGATAGGGACGGGGGAGAGAGATAGGGACGGGGGAGAGAGATAGGGACGGGAGAGAGAGAGAGAGACAGACAGAAAACACCTACTGTAATATATATTCGTATTCATTTATGAGCTACAGAAGAGACTAACGAACAACTCGAAATGGACTCGTTCCTCGTCCACATCTCGTTCCTCGTCCACATCTCGTTCCTCGTCCACATGGACTCGTCCATCTAATCCCTCTTTAACGGAAAGTACTCAACTCTAACCCCCTCCTTCGTCACAATAAACATCTCTAACCCATCACCTACTTGAATATGTCTTTCAGTTGCACTACTAAAAGCATCTTTAACTAATTGTAAAACCTCCTCTAATTCTAAATATTTCAATGGCTTCTTAACCTTCCCATCAGTTCCTGGTTCGAATTGATTCTTGAAATTAACTTGATTATCTAAAAATGGAATAATTAAACTAGCAGCTGATCCACCGGCTTTACACTGTTCCTTTTCATAAGATCCAACAGGATCAAATGAATAGACACACCCTTTACCTTCATCGTCTAATCCTGCTAATAAGGTACTAACATAATATGGGAAGAATCTCTTGGAATATAAAAGGTGACGAGTATATCTGGCAGCTGATTGAATAGAGAATCTCTTGTTGTTGTGGTCGAACTTATACCATTTTAACTGGGTCTTGAACTTTTCGATTAATGCTCTACCGTCGGCGGCAAACCCATTGGCGGTCATGACGATATCATCTCCAACATCAAAAATTTTTGGTTCATATCTTGAGTTGATACTGTATCCTTCAACTAATCTTGTATCACTTGCGAGGACGGCGAAGTCTTTCCCTGCGATTCCAAGGACTGTACCACCGTTGTCTGAGTAAGGATTGAATCTGTGTTCAATGGGCGTTGAATGTATTTCTGCTGAATATTCTGATGCTACTGTAGTATTCATTTGCCACTAGTGAGAGGAAGTGAGGACGAAAAAGTGAGGAAGGGACGAGGGAGGAAGGGACGAGGGAGGAAGGGACGAGGGAGGAAGGGACGAGGAAGGGAGGGACGAGACAGGAAGAGGGACGAGGAAGGGACGAGACAGGAGAGAAGAGACAAGGGACAGGAAGACGATTTATGTGATGCCCTACACATACCACCAACCTCACTATAACAGTCCCCCGTTTTACACACTATGTAACTATTCGAACTGTTTCGTCCGGTCTACACTCTACACTGAGATGGACGGTTTTGTTATAGTCTTGATTCTTCAGTACCTTGTTTCTACCATCACTACATACTTGCACCCTCAGTACCGTCCATTCTAGCCAATCTCTGTCCTTTTTCTCTCAGTACCGTCCATTCTAGCCAATCTCTGTCCTCTCCTCTCAGTACCCTCTCGTCTTCTCGGTCTACTCTCTCGCTCCTCACTCAACCCCTCCTTTAGCAACCTCCATGTTCAGATATATCAAGCCTTCAATTAAACCAATTCACTCAATTAGAATGATTACTTCTCATGCAGTCATGATCAAACAACATGGTGAACCCCAAGACGTTCTCTTTACCCAATCATATGAAATCGATGAAAATAATCTCTCTGAAAATTCTGTCCTTGTAAAGACTTTAGCAGCTCCAATTAATCCAAGTGATATTAACCAAGTCCAAGGTGTTTACCCAAGCCAACCTGAGAAGACTACCAAATTCGGTACCGACTTCCCTTCTTTTGTTGGGGGTAATGAGGGTCTTTATGAAGTTGTAAAAGTTGGATCTGGTGTGAAAAATTTAAAACCTGGTGATTGGACTTTACCTGTAAGAGTTTGTAGTGGTAGTTGGAGAACATATGCTGAGTTTGACAATGAACAATTGTTTAAGATTCCTAACCCATCAGAATCTTCTGCTAATGGTAAGAAAGGATTAACTAGAGCTCAAGCATCAACAATCTTAGTAAATCCATTATCAGCATATTTAATGTTAACCCACTTTATCACCCCAAAGGAAGGTGATTGGTTTATTCAAAACGGTGGGAATTCAGCTGTTGGGAAATTTGCAACCCAAATGGGGAAATTATTTGGCCTTAACTCAATTAGTGTAATTAGAGATAGACCAAATTTACAACAAGTGAAAGATGACTTGATTTCAACTTTTGGTGCCACAAAAGTTATCACAGAAGAAGAAAATAACTCACGTGAGTTCAGTGGTACAATTAAAAATTGGATCAAAGAATCTGGTGGTTCAATTAAATTAGGATTAAATTGTGTAGGTGGGAAATCATCCACAGGTGTTGCAAGAAAGTTGGAAAATAACGGAATCATGTTAACATACGGAGGTATGTCCAAACAACCAGTTCAAATTCCAACTGCTTTACATATCTTCAAAAATGTTACAAGTGCAGGGTTTTGGTGTACACGTATTGTAGAAGAAGATCCAAAATTGAAACAAGAAATTGCACAGAAAATTATTTCATGGTATGAAGATGGAGAATTGATTGATGCTGATAGTGTTAAGAATGAGTATAAGGGAGGTGATTTAGCTGAGTTTTATAAAAAGGTTATTGAGAGTTCAAAGGATGGTAAACAGATTGTTTATTTTTAGGTAAGTAGAAATAGAGAAGAGGTGGAGAGGGTAGGTGTAGAGAGAGGTGGAGAGAGTAGGTGTAGAGAGTAGGTGTAGAGAGAGGTGGAGATGGTAGGTGTAGAGAGAGGTGGAGAGAGAGGTGGAGAGAGAGGTGGAGAGAGAGGTGTAGAGAGTAGGTGTAGAGAGTAGGTGTAGAGAGTAGGTGTAGAGAGTAGGTGTAGAGAGTAGGTGTAGAGAGTAGGTGTAGAGAGGGTGTAGAGAGGGTGTAGAGAGGGTGTAGAGAGGGTGTAGAGAGGGTGTAGAGAGGGTGTAGAGAGTAGCAAGCACATGGGAACTTCACCACAGTGGGGCCTAAGAAAGAAACGTGTGGTGACCTTTGCATTAAAGAGAGTCACTGTGGGGATGTATCATTCGAAAGTATAGAGAGTCACTGTGGGGATACAAGGCAACTGAGAGAACACACTCCCCTACAAAGAGAGTATCTGTGGGGATACAAGGCATATGTCTACAGGGACTACAATACACTTAGGAACTAACCGGATTAAAGAGTCTGTGGGGAGCCAAGAGTGCTGCAACGAGAGTCACTAGAACCCAAAACTAGCTTTGAGCTGATCCAGACTTTCTAATTTTCCGTTATAATAGACCAACTCGGCGTACTCGGTACGTTATGTTACAATCCATTATGTCACCGAGTCATTATGTCATTAGACTTTAGAGACGTTGAGATCAGAGTTCATTTCAGAGTCGAGTAGAGTAGTCTAGAGAGCTTAGATCCAGACAAGTCTAGAAGGCCAGACCATACGCCTGGTCACAGATGGCCAAAGTACAGGGCATCTGTCGAAGTACAGGGTCTTTGGTCTTTGGTTGGTCATTTCCACCCAGGCCTTGTTCGCCCACGCTACAGGCTATTACTGGTTACGACCACGCATTGACTCTCGTAACTTGTATAGGCCGTTACAGGAGTGGTTTCTTTTTACACATGGCGAGTCTAGATATATGCAGTAATTAGTTGCATAATAACAGATGTAATTAGCTCGGGGGAACTTTCCTCACATATCTATGCAGACCCGAAGATGGGGGTACCGGTGGTATATTTTTAGTTATTCCATCGGCGGCCCGAAACACTAATTTTCGAGACTAGTAGAAGATATGGTCTGGGTGGGTTAAATCAAGAATATAATATATACAACAAGTATTTTATGCCGTGTATCAACTCCCCTCTATTTTCCCTCTTCCTCTCCCCTGACACTTCCCCTGGCATACCCCATACTTCAACCTTCGTCTCGGGAATCACCGATCAGAAAAAGAAACTCGGGAACCCGGTCCGTTATCAGTTGTGCAGGGCACGACTTGGTAACAACGAGAGTTATATCTTGAGTCAGGATCCAACTAAACAGACCTTTGACATGTCCCGTGCTATTTCATCTAAAAACGTATTGATCGATGATGATCTTGTTCCAGCAACTATCATTTTTTCAATAGAAACTGGGAAGATTCTTGATATCAAATATCAAATTTTATCACCAAATGATAAGGTATTAGAATTATATAATGTGAAAAATGAAGATTATAGAGATGTTAGTCCATTAATAATTATGCCAGGGTTAGTAGATGCACATGTTCATTTGAATGAACCTGGTAGAACCGAATGGGAAGGATTTGCAACCGGTACTCAAGCTGCTGCATCTGGAGGAGTTACTACAGTAATTGATATGCCATTAAATGCTATACCACCAACTACAACCGTTGAAAATTTTAACCTTAAAATCAATGCAGCTAAAGGGAAATGTTGGGTTGATGTTGGATTTTGGGGTGGATTAATTCCTGATAATATTGAAAGTTTAAGACCTTTAATTAATATGGGAGTAAGAGGGTTTAAATCATTTTTAATTGAAAGTGGAGTTGAAGAATTTCCTGCCATCAAACCAAAACATATACTTAAGGCCATGAAAGAAGTTGAAGGTTGCAAAACCTTATTAATGTTCCATGCAGAAATGCAACCAAATATTAATGATGGACCTGCTATAATGGTTCATGAACATGAAAATAAGACTCCTAAATTGATTCCAAATGAAAGAAGACCAAATTTTTATTTTGATGATAGTGATGATGAAGGACAAACACATATTGATGAGATCTTAAGTAATGAAACTGATGAAAGTGAAATTGAATATAGTAATAAAACTATTGATGAAATTGACGATTTTGATTTAGGGATGTCTGCATCATTCATTAGTAGGGCACCTGGACCTGTTGTTGATTTATTAAGTAAAAACCGTAATCCAAGAGAAGAACATGAAAATTGTAGATTACCTCATAATCATGCTGGATCAATAGATCATAAAGTTTTAACCGATGAACAAGCCAAGGCATTAGCTAAATCACCATATTTGGCAGGTTCTGAACCAATTTATGGGAAATTTGCAAGAATGGCTCATCATCATCAAACAAATGAAGATGATCCAAAATCTCCTTTATTAATGGCTAAAAAAGAAGATGATATTTTGAAAGATGTTGATCCTACTTTATATGCATCATTTTTAGCTTCAAGACCTGATGCTTTTGAAACTACTGCCATTGCAGAAATTATAAATTGTTCAACAATAATTCCAAGTGTACCTTTACATATTGTTCATTTAGCTACTCATGAAGCCATCCCATTAATTAGGGCTGCAAAAGCTCAAAAGTTACCAATTTCAGCTGAAACTTGTTTCCATTACCTTTCGTTATACGCAGAGAATATTCCAAGTTGTTCAACTCATTTCAAATGTTGTCCACCAATTAGAACTAATGATAATAGAAAATTATTATGGAAAGCTTTAAGAAATGATATAATCACCACGGTTGTATCTGATCATTCTCCATGTACCCCAGAATTAAAAGGTATGGAAAAAGGAGATTTTTTCGAAGCATGGGGTGGGATCTCATCTGTTGGATTTGGATTACCAATTTTATATACTGAAGGATTAAAATTAAATCCACCAATTAAAATATCTGAAATTTCAAAATGGTGTTCTTGGAATACTGCAAAACAGGTTGGATTAAGTCATGTTAAGGGGAAGATAGCAGTTGGATATGATGCTGATTTCTTGTGTTTTAATCCTGATATAACATATGCAGTTGAGAATCAAAAGACATTTTTTAAGAATAAGCTTACAGCATATCATGGGAAAGAATTTAAGGGGAAAGTGATGGAGACGATAGTTAGAGGACATACGGTGTTTGGGTTTGGAAAGGGACACACGAGTAATCCAATGGGTAGGTTAATATTAGAGCCAAGATTTGAGTAAATAGAATCCGGGGGTAGGTTAATATTGGATTCAAGATTAAATAGTGAATAAAGGAAGTAGGGAGTAGGGAGTAGGGAGAAGGAAGGGAGTAGGGAGAAGGAAGGGAGTAGGGAGAAGGAAGGGAGTAGGGAGAAGGAAGGGAGTAGGAAGGGAGTAGGGAGTAGGGAGTAGGGAGTAGGTAGCTGAACAGGTCGTGTACCACCAAAACGAGATCTTATAGATAATCTCCAATCACATGTATCAACACGTGATAATGCCCCAGCTTGATCTAAGAGACACATACACAGAACAGAGACACAGAATCACAGAGTCACAGAATCACAGAGTCACACAAAAAACACCATCACACAAACAACCACATTCTCACCAATACGCAGCTGCAAAATCTACATTTCCTCATTTAATCATAAATTCAATCTATAAATCGTAACTAGAACACCTGGTCCCTTGACCTTTTCCTGGCCTGACCTCCTGGTCTGACCTTTTCCTGACCTTTTCCTGACCTTTCCTTCCCTATAACTTTTGGGTATTTTTTCTCCATAATTGTTTTTGTAATGGTGATTGGTTAACAACCTTTAATCTATACTCTTTAAAATTTCTGAAAGTATTACCTTCAATTGGTTTGAATTTTAAAGCCGAAGCATTCTTAGCAAGATTTGGAGTACTTGATTTAATTAAATTAACACTTTGTTTATTAAATGATCTTACAAATACAGTTGTCATTAATTAAATTGTGGGACCTAATAGGCTTTTATATGTGAAAATTTTTTTTCATTTCCATATCGCAATTTGCGGTAAACCATGCCACAAGTGGTGCGATCAAGACCTTTGTTATCAGTAGATGCAAAATGTCGCAATCATGGAGGGGAAATCTGTACTTGTTGTAGTGTTGTAGTTCCACTGTTGTAGTTCTCCACTATGGTGGTAGGTATTACCCGATAAAAGATGTGTCTATCTGTTTGTCCCTTTTCTTTTCCCTTGTCCCTTTTCCTTAGTCTGTAATTCTATGGTCGTTCTTATACCAACACACTCTTGATACTCCAGATAGCCTATCCTAGCTCTGTATATCTACGCAACCATATCAGTTCCCGACTCTTTCCGTACTTAACAAGCACTTGGGAAGCACTAGACAAGGTCCAAGTTAAGACACTTCACCTCTTCAAACTTGGTAATTCTCCCTCTCTAATCATCGTATATCGTAGGACCACTGTTATCCACCATTAGCTTACCCAATTACCTGGCTCTAACTCAACACCAAGTCCATATCGGAAAAACTCGTGCCAAGAACACCTCTAATCCGTGCTTTACCGACATCACAACGATATTTAACAATGTCTATGTCTCAAGCCTATTTATATTAGCCTATTAGTAACCATTGGTAAAGATCTTCGAATCAATGGCTAATGACTGATGTATGACGAACTGATCTAGTGAGTCCTCGGACTTAAAAACGTTGACATTGGGTGCTTGGTAGATTCCTTTCTTAACTCCAGAATTAGCCATGTCAAGTGTCTAATTGGAGATACTTAAGCCCCGTCGGATTTAGGAGAAAAAGAGACCAAAGTCCATTGAAAAATAGAGGAAAACAGGGAGGACGAGAGTACAAAATCTAAGGCAGAAACTAGGCTTCAAAGAGATCATTCTAAGATTGTCCTGTGGACTTACTACATACTCTACAACCAATGGCCATATCTCAAAATATCTCATCTCACCGGTCGATAAAAACCCGTGTGAGGTTTATCCCCACAAAACCACCGTAAAAAGATATTTTCTTTCTCCAAACTCCCTTCAACTACCCCTCCTATCTACAAATACAAACCAAATCAGTCAATTTCTATCAAACCCTATTTGCCCTAATCCAAAGTGACTGCGAAATTTCTCCCCATTTTGTCGCAACGACATTTTGATAAAAGAGGTTTACACGTATGTAGGTGGAGATAAAACAATAAGAAACCGAAAGATACGAGAGATTAGGGAACCAATTTCCGCTCACTGGCCGAGGGACACATTGGTGAAAGAATAAGATCAAATACCCAACATGTCCAATACATAAAGTAACCACTCCCGTAGAGTGCCCATATCCAAGGATCTCTTTATCTCCTGTTTTTTCTCCCATTTATTCTCTTCCCTGTTACCTTGCCATGTTCCACAGTAACGTGATTTTGTCCCGCGATTATGATTCGATAATTTTTCACTGATAAGAACTTAATCTCTGGAGAATAAAGTGCGGGCCATAATTCGGTGGGCCTAAATTGCGGTAGTAAAATTGCGGTGGCCGTTGAAGGAATTTTGCAACGTGATATTCCGCTAACGGTGAAAATAAGAATAAGGGTGCAAAAATATAAAGTATGGAAGATCACGTGCCAGGTATTGAATCAACTTACTTAATCATAAGACTCTAATTCACAAATCACCCGAATGTTAAAGTTTGAAAAATTGCTCATTTGTGTCTTAAATCAATCTGGGGATACCCCATGCTTATATGTATTTCGGAGATAAATAACCGTTGCGTATGATTAAGTAAGTCTGGGATTAAAGTGCGATCGAAATACGTGGCTAAGCCCAAAATTCGATTCCCTGCGTTTGAGAGTTCCTTTTATCCATGGAATGGAGATATGGAAGTAGATTTATTATTCGGAGAGTTAATTCCCCGAAACTTAAAACATAGAGATCTAACCATCACCGGATCTAACCCCCCGAAATTACCCCAGGAATCTAACAGTCAAATACTTAATCTTTAATTGATGATAAGCTTTCCTCGGTAATGCATATGACTCAATTATGTACCTTGAAAAATTTTCAGATAGTCTCGCACATTATGTTACGAAGATCGATACTATATAGAATAATTAGAAACGAATCGGACCAATGAATATACAATTGAATAATCTGAATAAAATCCGTTAGTTGACGTAATATACAGTGCATTCAAGAAATTACTACAATAAAAATGCCGAGCTCAACGGTTTAATTTCGGAGTTTTAGATTCGCACCCTCAAGGGTGAAAATCTATAAATTGAGTCAATCCCCCACCTGAAAAATTCAAGTATGAGTTCATTATCAGTTTCAGTCTCTGATGATCAAAAGATCAATCAAATGAGAAGAAACTCTTCAGTAATGGGGACTTCATTATCTAAAATTTTAGTTGCTAATAGAGGTGAAATTCCAATCAGAATCTTTAGAACTGCTCATGAATTAAGTTTACAAACTGTTGCAATTTATTCACCAGCTGATAAATTAAGTTTACACAGATTAAAAGCTGATGAATCTTATGCCATTGGTAAACCAGGTGAGTTTTCACCAGTTCAAGCTTATTTACAAATTGATGAAATTATTAATATTGCTAAAAAACATGGAGTTAATATGATTCATCCAGGTTATGGATTTTTATCAGAAAATAGTGAATTTGCTAGAAAAGTTGAAGAAGCTGGTATTATTTGGATTGGACCAGATTATAAGACAATTGATTCTGTTGGTGATAAAGTTAGTGCTAGAACCTTAGCAATTCAAAATGATGTACCAGTTGTACCAGGTACTCCAGGACCAATTGAAACAGTTGAAGAAGCTAATAAATTTGTTGAGAAATATGGATATCCAGTTATCATCAAGGCAGCATTTGGTGGTGGTGGTAGAGGTATGAGAGTTGTTAGAGAAGGTGATAATTTAGAAGATGCATTCCAAAGAGCTGTTAGTGAAGCTAAAACAGCTTTTGGTAATGGTACATGTTTTATTGAAAGATTTTTAGATAAACCAAAACATATCGAAGTCCAATTATTAGGTGATAGTTATGGTAATGTAATCCATTTATTTGAAAGAGATTGTTCAGTTCAAAGAAGACATCAAAAAGTTGTTGAAATTGCTCCAGCTAAAAACTTACCAAGAGAAGTTAGAGATGCAATTTTAACTGATGCTGTTAAATTAGCTAAATCTGTTAATTATAGAAATGCTGGTACTGCTGAATTCTTAGTTGATGAACAAAATAGACATTATTTTATTGAAATTAATCCAAGAATTCAAGTTGAACATACAATCACTGAAGAAATCACCGGAGTTGATATTGTTGCAGCTCAAATCCAAATTGCTGCAGGTGCTTCATTACAACAATTGGGATTATTACAAGATAAAATTACTACCAGAGGGTTTGCAATTCAATGTAGAATTACTACAGAAGATCCTTCAAAGAATTTCCAACCAGATACTGGTAAAATCGAAGTGTATAGATCAGCAGGTGGTAATGGAGTTAGATTAGATGGAGGTAATGGATTTGCAGGATCAATTATTTCACCACATTATGATTCTATGTTGGTTAAATGTTCATGTTCTGGATCAACTTATGAAATTGCTCGTAGAAAAATGTTAAGAGCCTTAATTGAATTCAGAATTAGAGGTGTTAAGACTAATATTCCTTTCTTATTAGCCTTATTAACTAATGAAACATTCATCAAGGGTAATTGTTGGACTACTTTCATTGATGATACTCCATCATTATTCCAAATGATTACATCACAAAATAGAGCTACTAAATTATTAAATTATCTTGGAGATTTGATTGTTAATGGTTCAAGTATTGCCGGACAAATTGGATTACCAAAATTAGATACCGAAGCTTTAATTCCTGATTTACATGAACCAGAAACTGGAGTTAAAATTGAAATTAATAATCAAATTGTTTCACCTCCAAAAGGTTGGAGAGATGTTTTATTAAAAGAAGGACCAGAAGTTTTTGCACAAAAAGTTCGTAAAAATGATGGTACTTTAATTATGGATACTACATGGAGAGATGCTCATCAATCATTATTAGCTACAAGAGTTAGAACCATTGATTTATTGAATATTGCTCCAACCACCGCTCATGCTTTAAGTGGAGCATTTGCTTTAGAATGTTGGGGAGGTGCAACATTTGATGTTTCAATGAGATTTTTATATGAAGATCCATGGGCAAGATTAAGAAAATTAAGAAAGTTAGTACCAAACATTCCATTTCAAATGTTATTAAGAGGTGCCAATGGTGTTGCTTATAGTTCATTACCTGATAATGCTATTGATCATTTTGTTAAACAAGCTAAAGATAATGGGGTTGATATTTTTAGAGTGTTTGATGCATTAAATGATTTAGATCAATTACAAGTTGGTATTGAAGCAGTTAAAAAAGCTGGAGGTGTTATTGAAGCAACTGTTTGTTATTCTGGTGATATGTTGGTTGTTGGTAAGAAATATAATTTAGATTATTATATTGGTATGGTTGATAAGATTGTTGAATTAGGTACACATATTTTAGGTATTAAAGATATGGCAGGTACTTTAAAACCAAAGGCTGCTACCTTATTAATTGGTACTATTAGAAAGAAATATCCAAACTTACCAATCCATGTTCATACTCATGATTCTGCTGGTACAGGTGTTGCATCAATGGTTGCATGTGCTAAAGCAGGAGCAGATGTTGTTGATGCATGTTCTAATTCAATTTCTGGTATGACATCACAACCTTCAATTAATGCAATTTTAGCATCATTAGAAGGAGATATTGAAACTGGTTTAAAACCTTCTTTAGTTACTGAATTAGATAATTATTGGTCACAAATGAGATTATTATATTCATGTTTTGAAGCAGATCTTAAAGGACCAGATCCTGAAGTTTATAAACATGAAATTCCTGGTGGTCAATTAACTAATTTGATTTTCCAAGCAAGTCAATTAGGTTTAGGTACAAGATGGTTACAAACTAAAGAAGCTTATAAAATTGCTAATAAATTATTAGGAGATATTGTTAAAGTTACCCCAACTTCAAAAGTTGTTGGAGATTTAGCTCAATTTATGGTATCAAATAATTTAACTGAAGAAGATGTTATTAAATTAGCAAGTGAATTAGATTTCCCAGATTCTGTATTAGATTTTATGGAAGGTTTAATGGGTACACCATATGGAGGATTCCCAGAACCTTTAAGAACTAATGTCTTGGGTAATAAGAGAATTAAATTACAAGGTAGACCAGGATTATATTTAAAACCAATTGATTTTGAAAATGTTAAAGAAGAATTAAGTTCAAAATATGGTAGTAATATAAGTGAAAATGATATTGCTTCATATATTATGTATCCAAAAGTGTTTGAAGCATTTAAAAAACAATTGGAAAAATTTGGTGATTTATCTGTTTTACCAACAAGATATTTCTTAAAACCTGCAAAAATTGGTGAAGCTATTGAAGTTGAAATTGAACAAGGTAAAACTCTTATTATTAAATTATTAGCGGTTGGTGAAATTAGTGAACAAACTGGTACAAGAGAAGTTTTCTTTGAATTAAATGGTGAAATGAGAAGTGTTACTATTGAAGATAAGACTGTTTCAATTGAATCCAAGACAAGACCAAAGGCAAGTCAACCAAATGATGTTGGTGCTCCAATGGCTGGTGTAGTTGTTGAAATTAGAGCTAAGGCTGGTCAAGAAGTTAAGAAGGGAGATCCAATTGCTGTATTGAGTGCAATGAAGATGGAAATGGTAATTAGTGCACCAGTTTCTGGTAAGATTGGTGAAGTTTTTATTAAAGAGGGTGATAGTGTTGATGCTGCTGATTTGATTACAAGTATTTTAAAGTGAGTAAGTATTGAATGATGTAAGGACAAGTGTGTGTCTGTAGGCTCTACTCTACTCTACTCTACTCTACTCTACTCTACTCTACTCTACTCTACTCTACTCTACTCTACTCTACTCTACTCTACTCTACTCTACTCTACTCTACTCTACTCTACTCTACTCTAC
>JANIVJ010000099.1:0-33087 GCA_030555785.1 Yamadazyma kanchanaburiensis | reverse complement strand
CTCTAGTCTCTAGTCTCTAGTCTCTAGTCTCTAGTCTCTAGTCTCTAGTCTCTAGTCTCTAGTCTCTAGTCTCTAGTCTCTAGTCTCTAGTCTCTAGTCTCTAGTCTCTAGTCTCTAGTCTACTGTCTCTAGTCTCTAGTCTACTGTCTCTGTCTCGTCCCTGTCTCTAGTCACTCTACTTTCTCTCTCTCTCACTCGCGTTCAACAACATGACTTCAAATGTACGTAATCACCACCAATCCCCAATCACCACTAAACTAACACCAGCTTCCAAGTGAAATAACAGAACTCACTTCCAACCCCGTAATAAGGGTCAAAAATATCCACTCGGAATTAACCGAAGAAGATCTCAACGGATTATTTCTGCAAATAAATCCAGTTCAATTTGTCAAATTTGATTCTAAAAATTCTTCAATTGCTTATATTGGATATGAACAAGATCACGAGTCTAATAACAAACAGGCCATTCAAAAATTCAGTGGTAGAAAAGCCATGGGCAAAATTTTGATTGTAGAAGACCCTCAAAGACCAAAGAGATCACAAGATTTGAAGGATAGATTGAGTATACCAGGGGGACCAGGTAGAGGAGGGTTCAGAGGTAGAGGTAGAGGTAGAGGTGGACATGGTAGAGGACATGGTAGAGAAAGATTCGAGGACAGGATTGGAAAACCTGGACCAAGAGGACCAAAGAAGCCAAAGAGAGTAACAAAAACAGTTGAAGATTTAGATAAAGAATTGTCTGAGTATATGAATAGTTAGGAGTAGAAGCTTTGTAGATTAGTACATATCAATAGAGTGGTGGGGTGTAGTGGAGTGGGTGGAGTGTCTAGTGGAGTGGAGTGTCTAGTGGAGTGGAGTGTCTAGTGGAGTGGAGTGTCTAGTGTAGTTTCTTGTGTCGTCAACAGAGCGAGAGGACCCATCTAATCCTCCACACCACTCTCCTAGAGACATATAGAACTAATCCATTTCCCGTAGTTCACTAAATTCGTTCACTCGATTCACCGTTCGCCGTTCACCATCGCTTCGCTCTGGTTCACTGGCTCTGGTTCACTGTCTTATCAGATTACTTCTCACTCTCACTCATCTCATCATGAACGACCTTACCACACTAGCAGATGATCTACTGCTGATCAAAGGATCCATTGGACAACTCCAACGGGCAGTCCAACAGATCATACAAAGAATCCCCGACTCTAAACAATATGAACAAATCGCTCACTTTGTATCATCAACAAATGAACAACTTTTATCAAATAATGATAAAATCTTATTTGATAAACTTAAAGTTTTATTACAAAGTCCGTCAGTTCAAATCGGTTCAAGGGCAAGAGCTCTCTATGAAGATGGTAAATTACCATTTTTAAAAATTCTATCTCTGGTAAATTTAAAATCCATTCCACCTAATACGTTAAAGTATTTACTTGATTATGATACTCAAGGAGCATCAATTGATCAAGATTTGGGGACGTTGAACGAGGTAGGTGCCCCTGTGGATAATGGGGACGGGGTGTCCGGGGTCCCTGGTCCGTTTCCCGACCTCCTCCTAATCAATGATGAAACAACTCTAAAGAAAATATTCGTAGATAAATCTTTTGTGGATAATATTCTAATGATTACAAATATAGATAAATCCTACAGCTACAGCAATTCCAAGTTAATCTTATTAGGAGATGGGGTCTTGAGGTTGACGTTGTTGGAGATCTTGAACTATAAATTCCCCAATATTTACCACGAGGATTTAAGTCTAATGGTGGATAAATTTGTTGATGTAAACGTCTTATTTAAGATCTCAATGGTATATAGATTACCCTCTAATTTAAAGTATAAACTCTCTAAACAAATTCCTGCGTTGCAAAAAATCAAATGTGTTGGGAACTTATTTCTTGCTTACCTTGGAGGATTAAGTCTTGAAAGAAATCATTCAGATTTAAGAATTTGGATATATAAAATCTTCAAGTTTATGATACCTAAGGTAAAAGAAGTGATGAAGTTTAAACCTGTTGATGATGTTATTGTAAAACAATTTGAATTTTTATTTGGTGATATTCCTTATAATTTTGAGTCTTTAGATGATAATCCATTTGTTAGTAAATTACATATAAATGATGTATCGTTTATTGGTACCAGTAGTTTAAGTAGAGAAAAGGCACAAGAAAATGCTATAAAAGAATTAATGACTGATAAGAATTTAAAGATTCAAATATTTAATAGTATTGGAGAATTAAATCCTGAAACTCAAGGTAGAGAGATTCAAGAGAGGTTATTGGAATTTCTTAATAAGATGGGGAAAGAGCCAAGGTATGTGATTGATAGAGTAGGTGGGGTATATAGTTGTTCGATATATCTAGAGAACTCAATAATTGGTATTGCATATGGAGATGATAGAGAGGTTGCGAAAAGTAGATGTGAAGAGATGAGTTATCATAATGTACAAGTGATGAAGAAGGGAATGGAGCAGGGGCAGGGGCCTAGGGTTGTACAGAAGGGGCCTGGGGCGTTGTACTAGGGGAGTGAGTTGTACAGTCCGACATGTATGTAGTGTGTAGATTCAGGTACTCGAATGAGAATTGATCCGAACAAGAAGCAATCTAACGATAACTCTGATTTCTGGTCTGTTTTCTAGTCGGCTCTCTGGTCTGTTGTATAGTCTCTAATCCCTAATCTGTTCTCTACTCTGCCCCCTAGTCTCTAGGCTTCCTTGTCCCGTCCCTCTCTACTCTCTCTAATCCTACCCCCTCCGTCAAGTTCCGGGAATCTCAACGTGCCCTCACCACAAAACATCCCGTCTCATTGGCTCATATAAATCGCTCGATTCCTCGATTCGTGAAAAATTCTTATTTCCTTCTAAAACTATTCACAATGTCTTCTGCTACTGGAATTCCAAACTATTCTGTTTCTGATTACGCCAAATTCGCCCTTGCTGGTGCTATGGGATGTGGTGTTACCCACGGTGCTATGACCCCAATTGATGTCATTAAAACTAGAATTCAATTAGAACCAACCGTTTATAACTCAGGTATGATTGGTTCTTTCAGAAAAATCGTTGCTGCTGAAGGTGTTGGTGCCTTATTAACTGGTTTAGGTCCAACCGTCTTAGGTTACTCCTTACAAGGTGCCTTCAAATTCGGTGGTTACGAATTATTCAAAAAGACTTTTATTGAATATTTAGGTTTAGAAACTTCAAGAAAATATAAAGATGTTGTTTTCATGGGTTCTGCTGCTTTAGCTGAATTCTTTGCTGATATTGCTTTATGTCCTTTAGAAGCTACTAGAATTAGATTGGTTTCTCAACCATCTTTTGCTAATGGTTTAGTTGGTGGTTTCTCAAGAATTTTCAAAGAAGAAGGTTTAGGTTCTTTCTACAATGGTTTCACCCCAATTTTATTTAAACAAATTCCATATAACATTGCTAAATTCTTAGTCTTTGAAAGAGCTTCTCAAGCTATTTTCTCTTTTGTTCCAACTCCAAAGAATGAATTATCAACTTTAAACCTTACTCTTATTGATTTAGCTGGTGGTATTATCGCTGGTTGTACTGCTGCTTTTGTTTCTCAACCTGCTGATACTTTATTATCTAAAGTTAACAAAACTAAGAAAGCTCCAGGTCAATCAACTATTGGTTTATTAGGTCAATTAGCTAAAGAATTAGGTGTTAGAGGTTCATTCGCTGGTTTACCAACTAGATTGGTTATGGTTGGTACTTTAACCTCATTACAATTTGCTATTTATGGTAAGATTAAGGGTGCATTAAACTGTCCTCCAGCTGTTTCTTTATAGATGTAAATAAGTGATATATATTCTCTATTAATTCCGCTTTTTCATTGTCCCTTATCTTCCTGCATCTAATCTTCGCAATCCATAAGGCTCTAAGGCTCCACCTGAACTTCTTCCTCCATGAACTACTTAAACGAAAAAGATCACCTGTCATACCCTGGCAACCAACAACAAATTAGAGACAGCCTTAAATTCTTTTCTCCCTTTCTGTGTTTGGGTTTAAAATCTTTCAAATCAATTCCGTCTCCTCCTGCTTATTCTTATCATGATAATTTTTCAGATGATGAAGATGATGAATTTATCCCGGATTTACCTTATAAAAGTAGTAATGAGTCTAATCTTCAATCTTCATTATCCAATCCTCAAAAGCTTCTAGCCCTTAGAAAATTAATGAAACTGTATGGTATCTCTGTCTATATTGTTCCAAGTGAAGACGAACATCAAAGTGAGTATACTGCTGATTCTGATAAGAGAAGAGAATTCATTTCGGAGTTCACTGGTAGTGCTGGTGTTGCTGTTATTACCTTAGATGACCCAGTTACTTTATCTGGAGATGCTGCTTTATCAACAGATGGTAGATATTTCTTACAAGCTCAAAAGCAATTAGGTGAAGATTGGACTCTTTTGAAACAAGGAATCCCTTCATATCCTAAATGGACTCAATATTGTATTGATAAGGCCATGGCAAGTAAATTTTCTAATGTGATTTCTTGTGATCCAAGAGTAATTAGTTTAGTCACTGGGGATTTCTTTGAAAAAGCTTCAAAAAGTCAATATTCAAATAAAATCCAATTCAAGCCTAGAATTGAATCTAACCTTATTGATGATGTTTGGGGTAATGAGAAACCAATCAGATCCAAAGATCCTGTTTTCGTTTATGATATGAAATTTGCTGGTGAATCTGTTGGATCAAAATTAGCTAGAGTTCGTGCTAAAATGTCCAAACAAAACGGGACTCATTTGATTGTTACTGCATTAGATGAAGTCGCTTGGTTATTCAATTTGAGATGTATGGGAGATGTTGAATTTAATCCTGTATTTTTCAGTTATTCAATTGTAACATTAAATGATGTTACATTGTATATTGATCAAGATAAGCTTAATGATGAAAGAGTATGTCAACACTTGAATGACATTTCCGGGTTAACTATTAAACCATATGAATCATTTTATTTAGATCTCTCTACATTCAAAGCTACTGTAAACTCTCCAACCACGTCTCTTATTTTACCTTCAAAATCTGCTACTACTTATGCCATTGTGTCATCTCTTCCTCAATCTTTTACTAAAGAACATATCTCATATAATCCAATTGTTCTGTACCTTAAAGTATTTAAGAACGATACTGAATTGTTCAATACCAAATTAGCTCAATATAAAGATTCTTTAGCGTTTATAATTTTTTCTTCATGGTTAGAACATCAATTGGTTGAAAAAAACGTTGTACTTAATGAATATGAAGCTGCTTGTAAAATCCATGATATCAGAAGCAAATTCCCAAATTTCCTTACTGAAAGTTATGAAACAATTTCATCATCTGGACCAAATGGAGCAATTATTCATTATGCCCCATCAAAGAAGGAGAACTCAATAATTGATCCAAAACAAATTTATTTAATTGATGCTGGTGCTCAATATCTTGAAGGTACAACAGATATTACCAGAACATATAAATTTGGACATGATGGATTATTAGAAGAAGATAGAAAATATTATACTCTTGTATTAAAGGGACATTTGGCAGTGGCATTAGCCAAGTTCCCACCTAATAATCCATTAACCAGTGGAATCTTAGATTCATATTCTCGTCAACCTTTATGGAATGAAGGACTTGATTTTAATCATGGATCAGGTCATGGAGTTGGTGCATGTGGTAATGTTCATGAAGGACCATTATATTTACTGACAACTAATGGGGGTCCATCAAATGAATCATTATTTGCACCAGGAGCTATTACAACTATTGAACCAGGTTATTATATTGATGGAGTTAAAGGATTTAGAGTTGAAAGTGAAATTGAAGTAATTGAATGTGATGATGCATTTGGTAAGACTCGTCAAAATGAACACTTTTTAGGGTTTAAATATTTGACCAAAGTACCATTTTGTAGAAAATTGATATCAAAAGAGTTTCTTACCCCAGTTGAAATTCAATGGATTAATGAGTTTCATAATAGTATTAGAATTGATTTTGGTGATAGGTTATTAGAGATGGGGGAATATAGGGCTTATTCATGGATGATGAATGAGACCAGTCCGATTTAGAGAGAAGAGAGAAGAATAGAGAAGAGAGAAGAATAGAGAAGAGAGAAGAATAGAGAAGAGAGAAGAATAGAGAAGAGAGAAGAATAGAGAAGAATACTATATAGGAGAATATAGAAAAGAAAATAGAAAACGGATGTAGAAAATAGAGAAGACTAGAAAAAAGGGGTGTAAGTGTGTAACTCTACGCTTTTCCCTACTCCTACTGTCCCTACTCCTACTGTCCCTACTCCTACTCCTACTCCTACTCCTACTCCTACTCCTACTCCTACTCCTACTCCTACTCCTACTCGTACTCCCTCTACACTGTTCCTACTCCCTCTACACTGTTCCTACTCCCTCTACACTGTTCCTACTCCCTCTACACTGTTCCTACTCCCTCTACACTGTTCCTACTCCCTCTACACTGTTCCTATATTACACTATATTACACTACACCTAATGCTTTATCGAAGTAGAATAAAACGGCGGAAATCCTAAACTTCTACCCTTCTTATCATTATAACTTGGCCTCTTAAAAGTCCCTGGTTTTTTCAAATTCGGTAAACTCATCGGTAATCCCTTCTTCTTTATCTCATCATTTTTATACGATGGGAATTTAAGATTTGCTGGGGTTAACTCACTTTTCACATTTGGTTTAACTCTTTTGGTTTCACTTTCAAATGTATCAAGTGAAGTTTCTGAAACATTAGAATTTAATAATTCTTGTAATCCTTCAATTCTAATTGGAGACCCTTTTGCCAAATAAATTAACCGCTCTTGTTCATCAATAGAATTAAGATTACTTAGAAGATTATTAAATATCGAAGTTACAACATTTTCAATTTTTTTAAACTCGAAATTTGGATTGAAATTCAATAAGTAAATAATTGAAGATGTTGCAATAGTAACACAAGTTGTATATAACCCAGTTTCTGGATCATCATTTGGTGCAAAATTCGAAAAAATATTAAAATAATCAGTAACCAATTGTATCAAAATCGGGTCTTGAATTAATTGATCATTAGTAAACTCTTTAGAGTTTGAATGAATAGATTCATCATCAAGTTTTTTCTGTCTTGAGATTCTTCTTTGTTTACGTTTATTGAACTCTTCTTCAACCCAATTAGTCTTTTCAAGAGATTCTTCATCTCCAAACATTGTACTTGCTCTTTTTAAAACTCTTGTTCTTAAATCATTATCTTTATTTCTTTCACTATTTTCTTCTCTCCATTTTTTCTTACGTTGTCTATTATCAAGACGAATTTTTTCTTTATGTTCTCTTTCTGAAAGAAGTGGTTTTTTAAAGATTGAATTTTTAAAAGATTTAGACGCTATATAATTGGTGATACAGTTTATTATAGAATTGGTTATAAGAGTAATAAGATTATAGTTATAATCCGATGTATCTCCAATGGTTGAGTTACCATAAAGTATCAAGATGTTATCTATAGCAGTTATAGATTTCAATCTTGAGCTTGATCTAAGATAATTCTTTGAAAGATTAAGAGAGTTGATGAAGAGCTTATCGAGATTGTTTTGTTTATAGTTGTTGATGATAGAGATTAGAGATTGAGGGCTCTTAAATGTTTGAAAATTGGAATTGGTCAAAAACGTAGTCAAGGATTTTATCACCGTTAATAAACTTGAATCACTATTCTTCGATAAGTTAGACATCATACTACTTAATTGGATACTTAAATCTCCGGGTTTTTTCACGTTCAAACTATCGAGTATAGACATTCTTTTATGAACATCATTTGAGTCGATTTCTATACCTTCACGATCATCATTTTCAAGGTTATTAAGTAATTCACTTGGATTTTCCATTGCCATATTAAAGGCATTGGTAAGAATATCATTCATTTGAAGAGAATTCAAATCAACTTCTTTTTCAACTTGTCCCCCAATGACATTTTTTACGGCGTTTGCGATGGTTGATTGAAGATCTGAATCTTCTTCATCAATTTGTGGTTGGGTCGAAATCGTCTCATCATCATCATGGAGTTTATTTTCACTAACTTGATGAGTAATTTCTTTAGCTAATTCTTGTAGCATATCATCTGAGATATGTGATGTTCTGTTATCATTAGATTGAATAGAATCGTTCTTTTTGATGGATTCAAAAGCACTTCCAATGGCGTTCTGTAGATCTAAATCATCTTCATCTTCATTTTCTTCGTATTTTTCTGCTTGAAGGGGGGAGAATACGTTTGATTGGGGTACAGGTTGGGGAAGATGGTTTGGGGTTGGTTTGGGAGAGTGTTGAGAGTGTTCTGGTTCATTGGTTGGATTTGGGGGTTGGTCTTCTGGTTCTTGACTAGGTCGTATGGTATTGATACTTTGAATAGCGTTACTAATGGCGTTTGCTAGATTGAAGTCTTCTGGTTCTTCGGTGTGGGTGTGGGAGTGGTCTGTGTGGGTGTGTTCTATTTCTCTTTGTTGTATCTGTTCTGTGTGGGTATGGTCTGTGTTGGTATGGTCTGTGTGTTGTGTCTCAGGGTGCTCTGCCTGGTCTGAATGTTCTGAATGTTCTGAAGGTTCTGTGGGCTCTGTGTGTTCTGCCTGGTCTGGCTGTTCAGTGTGTTCAGTGTGTTCAGTGTGTTCAGTGTGTTCAGTGTGTTCAGTGTGTTCAGTGTGTTCAGTGTGCTCTGGCTGTTCTGCATTTTCTGCATGTTCTGTCTCCTCTCCCCCTTCATCCCCCTCCCCCTCTCTCTCTCCCTCTCTCTCTGGTACCTCAGATCCTTGTCGTACTTCCTGTAAACTCTTAAACGCATCATTTATTGCATCATCGAAATTTATATCAAGATCTTCATCCTCTCCAATGGAAGTGTCTTGTTGTGCTTCATTATCATATTCATTATTCTTATCATTAAATTCAAATTCTTGATGAGGTTCATCGCTTTGTTGATTTGTTAAAATTTCATTATTTTCATTATTTTCTTGATGTTCTTGGTTCATTTGTGTTAGGTTAAACTGCTTGAAAACGTCTCCAATAGCATTTTCAAGCTCTAAATCATCATTTTCATACTTTTCTGTCATGATGATATCTAAAGAAATAAAAACAAAGGTGCGACTTGCGCAGAGGAATCTTAGGGAGAAGATAGGGAGGGGCAAGAGGACGAGATGAGGCGAGATGGACGAGATGGGACGAGATGGAACGAGGGACTAGACATGGGACTAGACATGCTATGAACACATTTCTTTGATGGGGTTTTAAACAATTAATTACTACTTACTCTACTACTCTACTTCTCTATACATTTGAGACATTCCTTCTCTGAGATAAGGACAAGGTAGATTGATTCTACTAGTAAGGACTGTGCCCGTCTCCAGGTCACTTGTCTGTTAGCTCTGTGCCTGTCCAGGTCACTTGTCTCCCCCCTCCTTGCCTCTCCTTCATCTAGCCCCTCTACTCCTTACAACAACTATTCTCCTCTTGTTGAATCACTGGCTCATTATACCCAAAAACTAACTTACCAAAAAATGCCCCCAAAATACAACTTATAATAATATACCCGTTATAATACATAAAAAGTAACATAATTAAATAACTTGCTCCCCATTGAATAGTAAATAAAATACTTCTAATTAAATGGTTTATAGCTGTTGTATTTCTTCTTCTACCCATCCATTGATGTCCTAATAAATACATCAAAGGATTCGAAACTTCCTTTCTTCTAATCCCTTCATCAACTGGATCAATAACTAAAGCATCAAATTCTTTTGCAACTCTACTTAACCATTGATAAAAAAATACGAATAAAAATACTCCAATACAAGAACCTGCAAACATTCCTTTTGTTTTAACATGCCAACTTCTAGCAATAAAACAAGAGTCAATTGTGTACCAATTCCATAACATAGAGATCTTACAAGAATGAGCTGGGGTGTCCATACCACCCATTGACATTTTAGAAGTCATATTTGATGAAGATAGAGGATTTTCACTGGGCTTTATATAGTGATTTTTGAGTCAATTTAATTTCTATAATAGAGAAAGTTAAATACGAGGTTGCATTTAAGTGCAGATCTGGGACCTGACTGGTTTTAGACCTGACTGGTTTTAGAAGTTGGTCTACTAGTGTTTGTTCAGATATTTGTCCTTGGTTAGTCTTTTCCAGTACTTGTCTCTGATTTACTCTATTTTGACCTAAACCAGTCCAGCTCTGGCCTATTCTCTCTCTCCTCTCCTATTTCCCTCTGGTATTGAGCACATTTTATTCCCATAGTCTAAGATCTACACCGCATTCGTGAATTTTGCAAAACGTAAGATTTTGCTCAACTCGGAAACTTAAAAATAGCCGTACCATCAAAGTGACAGGTTCGATTTGACTTCAGCCCTATATCCACATATCAAAAGAACACTAAACAAATTAATCCGAGTAAAAAAAAATCTTATATATAGAGAACTGTATAGGTATATGTGGCTGCGAAATTAGTATACATATTTTGCAGCAATTGAAAAGACACAAATACAAGATGGTAACAATAAAAAGAAAACAGGGTCCAGATCAAGAATAGATTGTAGATAGATGGTAGATAAATTGGGTGAAAAAAGTGCTCTTGATATTTTATATAAGCAATTAGCTCACTCACATGTATGACCAAACCAGTGAAAATACAAGTGACCATACAAGTGAAAATATCTGGTGTGATGATGCAATTAATATTTAGTAATAAAAGAACTAGATTATATAGATTATAAATTATTTAATAATCCAAAGTCCGAAACATCCTAATATTAATATAACGGCCGAATCGCTTACATAAGAACTTATAAATCATGGAATTAAGGTGGACAACTGTCCGAAAAGTACCGAATCGAGACAATCGGTGGCTAGTCCGGTCAGGTGGTACTGCGACATGCGGGTAAAAGTCACCGCGACTCGTGGGGGAGGAAGGGCTAGAGTATACCAGATAGACTAGAGAACATTGCTGGTTGATCTTGTCTTAGTGACTCCCCCCATACCCACCAATCCCCAATCCCTTAACCCTAATTTCTAAGTCCCCAATTCCACCCCTCTCACCCCTCTTTAATTGCTTTCTCCATTTATTTCTTGAGCGTTCTTCGCAATTCTATCGACAGTGAAAAATATATAAATACCCGACATTTCTCCCAATTGCGATTCAACAAATAATGTCAAACTCTTTAGAACAATTAAAAGCTACCGGTACCGTTATCGTCACCGATACTGGTGAATTCGAATCAATTGCTAAATATACTCCACAAGATGCTACTACCAACCCATCATTAATCTTAGCAGCTGCTAAAAAACCAGAATATGCTAAATTAATTGATGTTGCTGTTGAATATGCTAAAGATAAAGGATCATCAAAATCAGAAAAAGCTGCTATTGCTTTAGACAGATTATTAGTTGAATTCGGTAAAGAAATCTTAGCTATTGTTCCAGGTAGAGTTTCAACTGAAGTTGATGCTCAATTATCTTTTGATAAACAAGCTACCATTGATAAAGCTCTTGAAATCATCAGATTATATGAATCAATTGGTATCAATAAGGACAGAGTCTTAATTAAGATTGCTTCTACTTGGGAAGGTATACAAGCAGCTAGAGAATTAGAAGCTAACCACGGTATTCACTGTAACTTAACTCTTTTATTCTCTTTTGCTCAAGCTGTTGCTTGTGCTGAAGCTAAGGTTACCTTAATTTCTCCATTCGTTGGTAGAATTTTAGATTGGTTCAAAGCTTCAACTGGTGAAACTTATACTCAAGAAACTGATCCAGGTGTTGTTTCTGTTAAAGGTATCTATAACTATTATAAGAAATATAATTATAATACCATTGTTATGGGAGCTTCATTCAGAAACACTGGTGAAATCAAAGAATTAGCTGGTTGTGATTATTTAACTGTTGCACCAAAATTATTAGAAGAATTAATGAATTCTAGTGAACAAGTTCCAAAGAAATTAGATGTTGCAGCTGCTCAAACTAGTGATGTTGCTAAAGTATCATATGTTGATGATGAATCTGCTTTCAGATTTGCATTAAATGAAGATGCTATGGCCACTGAAAAATTAGCTCAAGGTATTAGAGGATTTGCTAAAGATGCTAAGACTTTATTAGCTCAATTAGAAGAAAGATTTTAGTAGTTAATAAATGGGACTGAGAGAAGGACGAGGGAGAGAGGGGGAGTAGAGTGGAGAGTAGAGACTGGACTAGAGACCAGAGTAGAGACCAGAGTAGAGACCAGAGTAGAGACCAGAGTAGAGACTAGAGTAGAGACTAGAGTAGAGACTAGAGACCAGAGTAGAGACTAGAGACCAGAGTAGCGACTAGAGAGTAGAGACAATATCGTTCCTAGTGCCAGTGCCTAAGTATCTAGCCGTAGCTTCCTGTAGAATGCCGCAGATCTAGCGATCGTTCACCTTCGCTTTGCTCAGGTTCACTACTATGAGATCTCCAATCACCGACAAGGTATTACCTCCATACCCAATCACCCAACAAACTCTCATAATTAATGGGTTTGGTAGAGGATCTTCAGAACTTGGTATCCCAACCGCAAACATCCCAATCACTTCGGAATTACAACATCTAAATCCAGGAATCTATTTTGGATACTCAAAGGTTTCTCCGTTATCTAAACAACCCGAGACAAAGACAAGAGCTGATGGTCAAGATGTAGAATTCAACCATGGATCTAAACTTTGTGACTCAGACTTAAAGACCCTTCCTATGGTTATGTCAATTGGATATAATCCATTTTATAATAATACTGAGAAGACAGCAGAGGTCCATATAATTCATAAATTTTCACACAACTTTTATGGAGCTCAAATCAAGTACAGTGTCTTGGGATATATAAGACCCGAGTTGGATTATACTACGAAAGAGGCATTGATAGAGGATATAAATATTGATATAAAGATGGCATTGGAGGCATTGGAGAGGGATGAGTATAAGAAGTATGAGGGAGATATTTAGAATGAGTAGAGATAGGGGAGAGTGTAGATAGGGGGAGAGTATAGAAAGGAGTAGATATAGGAGTAGAGATAGGAGTAGATATAGGAGTAGATATAGGAGTAGATATAGGAGTAAAGATAGGAGTAGAGTATAGATAGTAATAGATATGGCATAGAGGGGGATAGGGATGGGGACGGACAGGGCTAGATCAAATAGGATCAGGGTTCAGACAGGCCAGTCAGTGGACAGAGTAGACAGTGTGAGTGGTCAGTCAGTGCAGTCAGTGTAGACCACAGACCATAGGCCACAGACCATAGGCCATAGATAAACCATCACTCACGCAGCTATCGCACCTTCAGCCTCACTGATATCATGGACTCTTGCACAATTTCCAACTATACTTGTTCTCAAGTATCTAGTTGTCTGGACTACTTCAACATAGCTCGACATTATTACTGCTCCCAACCTTCATATCCCCTTTTTTTCTCCTACAATTTGGCCTTCATTTCATCCATTTCACTACTTCTCATCTTGCTAAGCCTAGTTACAAGCAATTATATGTTTGTAAACCTACATCAAATAGCTGATACAATCCAAATTAACCCCAAGTTCCTATACTTCATAGTCATCCCCCTTATCAACTCACTTGGTGATATCACCAATTATTATAACGGGTTAAAGGTGAGTACTGAACTTGTTCTAGGACAATTAATTGGTAGTAATTTGATTATATGTGGATTGGTTATTGGAATCATAAGTATATTCAAACCAACTTCTATACGACACGATAAGTCGATTGTGATAGATATGTTTTGGTTATTAGGTACGTTTATAGTATTAAATATCATTTTAAATGATGGTAAAATCACTTTGGTGGAGAGCGCAATTATGGCTTTAGTTTATATAGCACATCTTGGTTATCTATTCGGGATAAATAAAACCACTGAAGATGAAGCTATTCCATTGAACGTCGATGAAGAATTAGAAGCTTTGGAAAGAGGTGATGATGAACCTGTAGTAAATATGTCTCACTTTATTGTTCATTGGTTAAATAAACTGCTACAAGTTTTAATCCCTTTAGATGCCCCAGATCTGTTGGTTTATTATTATATTTTCATTGGGATCGTGATGTTTTATATAAAAAGTGGTTCTTTTATAGCATCTATAGTATTTAGTATTTTTGGTATATTTATTACTCTAGCTAGATTAAAATTCGAACTTCCTTTTTTAATGAACTTCTTAGGTATCATTAATTCTATTCTTACAGTAGCAAATATCTCGGTATTACTTCTTTATCTTGTGAAAAATTATGGAATTATATTGAAAATAAGTGACTATTTACTTGGATTCTTGGTATTTTCAATTATGAATTCTATAAATGATATCATAACTAATGTAAGTCTATCAATTAGATATAATGCGTTTATTGGTTTAAATGCTTGTTTAGGTACTCCTTTACTTCTTATACTTGTAGGAATTGGATATAATAGTCTTTTTATTCATCAAACGTTAGAATTTGAGTTGAATAAAAATCTTATTATAGCGGCAAGGAGTTTAGTGGTTTTAATGATTGGATTGATAGTGATGGTATGGTTTAGTGGATGGAAATTTTCTAGACCTTTAGGGATATTTGCGTGTAGTTTTTGGTTGAGTGTTTGTATAATAAATTGTGTACTAGAGGGTAGTGTATAATAGTGTATAGTAGAGAGAACAGAGTTTGTAGAGAACGTGTAGAGAAGAGAAGGAGAAGGAGAAGGAGAAGGAGTAGAGAAGTCAGCTAAGTCAGTTAAGTCAGCTAAGTCAGCTAAGTCAGCTAAGTCAGCTAAGTCAGCTAAGTCAGCTAAGTCTGCAAGCCTAGAGTCAAAGTCATCACTGTCTCCTGTATTACCTATTT
This sequence comes from Yamadazyma kanchanaburiensis, assembly GCA_030555785.1. Lineage (NCBI taxonomy): Eukaryota > Fungi > Ascomycota > Pichiomycetes > Serinales > Debaryomycetaceae > Yamadazyma > Yamadazyma kanchanaburiensis. The sequence goes on along the minus strand of JANIVJ010000099.1, from coordinate 18,255 downwards.
ATTCTACACATATCTATTCATTTCTTTATCATAATCATCCTCCTCCACAAACTCTTCCCTATACTCTCTATTATACTTCAACCATATATCCAACACCCTCTTATACTCTTCAGTCTTATCCTTACAACTCCTAAACAATTCCAACTTTACCAAAGTCATCACTGTCTCCTGTATTACCTATTTATCCTACACATATCTATTCATTTCTTTATCATAATCATCCTCCTCCACAAACTCTTCCCTATACTCTCTATTATACTTCAACCATATATCCAACACCCTCTTATACTCTTCAGTCTTATCCTTACAACTCCTAAACAATTCCAACTTTACCTTAGGATCTATATCATAATAAAGAAGCAACTCCCATGGTTGTACCCTTTCAAATAACCTTACAAGAATCTCTTCATTTTTGAATAATATTTCAAGTGCTACAATATGATTCAATCCTACATCATTTGACACCATCGACTTAGCTTCATGATAATCTTTATTGAACAAATTTAAATCGATGAGCTTATCAAGAAACTCAGTTTTATTAAACTTCTTAAGAGAAATAGCTCGTTTAATCAAATCTTCAACACTATCAAATTTTGATATAGACACGAGATAATTCATATATTTTAACCAGATGTCATTATAATTACACGTTCTTATAACGGCCTTTTCAAACACCTGGATAACGTATTCATGAGGAAAATTCATTTGTACATAATCCAAATATCTACTCCAGCAATTTAGTTCATTTTGACTTATATACTTTACATTAAAATACGGTTTAAGATTTTTTTCAAAGTCATAGATTTCAAACAGTTTACTTTGGGTCACGGTATATGACTCAGAGAGACTCTTCCTATATGCTTTAGTATTCAAATAGACCGATTTTTCACTCCTTTGAATTACCTCATTGAAAATTTCAGCGAAATTATGCATTGGAATTTCCATAGCGTACCGAAGTAAAACATCCAACTTCTTATCAAAGTGCAATTGGTCATCAACGTCACGGTATGTCTTAAGGAACTCGATATATAACGAATAAAATTCTGAAGAGAAATAATTTAGACCAATAAAAGATCTTGCACACTCAAATAGTCTCAAATACCATGAGATATTGGTGGCAGAAATAGGTGTTGCACCCAACTTAAAATTAAGGTAATTGACCCAGAAATACACCGAGTAACTAAGGTGAACAAACCCTTTCTGATAGAGTGTTTCACAGGCTTGGAAGTTACCTAGATCGTATTCTATTCTAATATACTTTAACCAATAATTTTCAACGAGTGGATATATCGTGAGGAAATTATCATATACCGAACGGATTGCATTGATTTGAGGTTTTGGTGTGAGCTTAGTGACCTTGAACTCGGGACTATCAAAAAGCTTATCCCATTTGGTAAGATTATACGGATCTTTAAGTAGGTCTATAGATAAAGTGTTCATCATGTAGAGATGAGACTCGCGAGGTTGATAAGTGAACGACTATTGCAAAAATTGGGGCTAGTACAATTGGGGCTAGTAACTGGCAACATTAACGGCAACGGCAAAATAAAATTTACAATGACAAGAAATTCATAGCGGGGCAATAATCAGGAGTTCATGCAGAATCTTCTAAAGCCTCGTTAGACAATCCTGGTTATTACCGTATATGGATTACCAGTACGGCCCCACATTAACCATGCATTTACGTAGTATATATTACTAATCTAATACTCCGAGAATCTTGTCTAGATCTGCTAATACACGATAACTTTATAATTGTAGACAATAGGAACAGGGTATTTGTTCGTGTTCGGTTCGTGTTTGTTCGTGTTGGTTTGTTCACGGTTTGTTGTTCGTGTTTCAGGTTCGTTCAGTGTCTGGTCTGGTGGTCTGACCGGCTTTGTTCATCCTCTTCTTCCTCTCTTGTAGCCGGGTTTATTCCTATTCTTGCAGCCGGGGTTGTTAGTATGTCTCCGCTCTGTGTCTGTTGCAACGTCACTTCTACGGAGAGATTAACGGCCGTATCGTGTGTCTGGTATACTTCCCCGGGGTTTGTTTCACCCAATTAGAGAGAATACCCCAATCCCCCGTCTATTAATTTAGTGGGGTGAAACTTGCGTCTAATGTGCAAGCCCTGTGAGATTAATTTTATATCCGAAACACCAAGAATTTTTAGTCTCAGTCAATTATAGTCAAGAATTTTTACTTCGTAACAGTACAGATTCCCGACCTGTCAATCAAGTAGCCAAGAAATGATACATAACATGATCGTAAGTTAACATCTGAAAGATCTTATGTTTTTTTGCCAATTTGAACAGGGCCAGTATTCAAAATAGTCTTATTTAATATTACCTAAAACAGATTATGTTAAGCCATTAAGAGCCGAGGGGTCCAAGTACCGGGGATCGTCAATCCTCGATTTTATTATTTCCTCGGATTAATTCAACATGAAAATCTCTGCGGGTTTGACACATGAGGTAATTCTGGGCAATTTTTGAATTTTGAACGATATGATTCCTGTAATTTACAGGACTCATATGAGACCTATAAGTTGATACTTATAATAAACTGTTGTAGAGATATAATAGAATTTGTAATATAAAAAACTGTCTGCGCTCATTTTTTTTAACACCGGAACTGAAAATTTTTATTACTATCTGCAAACCTACATCGGTTAAAAGTTTTCCTTTTACCAGAGAATAATATGCAATCTTAAAAAGGTTAAAAAGAAAAACAAACTATATTGGGGTAACGGCCAGAGATCCTAATTCGGGAAACTTTCACAAGATTTCCACCAAACTGAAACGATAATTCTTTGTAACTAAACTCTAGCCCTTGATTTCTTTTGTCTATTCTTAGATCGTAGCAACACCGTTAATGATCGACAGACACAAATTCCTTAAAAAGAAAATAACCCGACCCATCCTGTATGGGGGGTGAGGCATCCTGCATCAAAATTATATGTAGGGAGTCTATCCTGCATATACGTTCCGAGTTATTATGTATCCAGCCATTCCAGACTGCATATAGTCCGTCGGACAATTACCATATGACGTATTCAAACATACTATTGCTAAATAGACTAAATTTTGTTACATAAAAACCTGGAAAAACTGGTTATATAAATAGACCATATAATTCCAAGCATTTAAAAATTCTTGAAATTTTCTTATTATTTTCTTGACTTCATTATGGGTTGGAATTTAGCTGCAAGAACAAATACTTTCGGATTAAGAGGTAGAGCATTAAGAGTTGCAATTACTGCAACTGCTGTTACAGGATTTTCCCTTTTTGGATATGATCAAGGGTTAATGTCTGGTATTATTACTGCTCCACAATTTAATGATGAATTCCCTGCTACTTATAATCATACTGTTAATCAAGGTGCTGTTACATCATGTTATGAATTAGGTTGTTTTTTCGGTGCTATTTATGCATTAGTTGCCGGTGATAGACATGGTAGAAGACCATTAATTATTTCTGGTTCTCTTATTATTATTGTTGGTACTATTGTTTCGGTTGCTGCATTCAAAGATTCTTGGGGTTTAGGTCAATTCGTTATTGGTAGAGTTGTTACCGGTATTGGTAATGGTTTGAACACTGCTACCATCCCAGTTTGGCAATCAGAAATGTCAAGAGCTGAAAATAGAGGTAGATTAGTTAATTTAGAAGGTTCTGTTATTGCCATTGGTACTTTTATTGCTTATTGGTTAGATTTCGGATTATCTTATGTTGATAATTCTGTTTCTTGGAGATTACCAGTTGCAGTTCAAATTCTTTTCGCTTTAGCTTTATTAATTGGTATTTTACAATTACCAGAAAGTCCAAGATGGTTAATTGCTCATGATAGAAAACCTGAAGCTTTACTTATCTTGGGTGCTATGAATGAAGTTGAACCAGAATCTGATCATGTTTTAGCTGAAGTTACTGTTATTTCTGATGCTATCAATAGATTCGATAAAGCTCAAGTTGGTTTCAAAGATTTATTCTCCGGTGGTAAAACTCAACATTTACAAAGAATGTTGGTTGGTTCTTCCGGTCAATTCTTCCAACAATTCACTGGTTGTAATGCTGCCATTTATTATTCAACTGTTTTATTCGAAAATACCATTGGTTTAGAAAGAAGATTATCATTAATTTTAGGTGGTGTTTTTGCAACTGTTTATGCTATTGCAACCATTCCATCATTCTTTTTAGTTGATACTTTTGGTAGAAGAAACTTATTTTTAACTGGTGCTATTGGTCAAGGTTGTGCCTTTTTAATTTCTTTTGGTTGTTTAGTTCATGATACTCCAGAAAATGCTAAAGGTGCAGCCGTTGGTATTTTCATTTTCATTGTATTCTTTGCTTTTACCATTTTACCAATGCCATGGATTTATCCACCAGAAATTAATCCTTTAAGAACTAGAACTATTGCTTCTGCTATTTCTACTTGTACTAATTGGATTACTAATTTTGCTGTTGTTATGTTTACACCAATTTTCATTGGTAGAACATCTTGGGGTACATATCTTTTCTTTGCTGCTATGAATTTCCTTTTCGTACCAATTATTTTCTTCTTTTACCCAGAAACTGCTGGTAGACAATTAGAAGAAATTGATATTATCTTTGCTAAAGCTTATGTTGATAAGAGACAACCATGGAGAGTTGCTGCAACTTTACCAAAATTATCATTAAGTGAAATTGAAGAATACGGTACTCAATTAGGATTATACGATGGTGATTTTGAAAAGGTTCAAAATGAAATGAAGGAAGAAAATTCTTCAATCGTTAAATCTAATGATGATTCCTCTAACCCAGAAGTTCCAAAGGAAGAAGGTGTTTTAGGAAATGATGCTTCTAATAAAGTTTAAGTAGTGTATACCCTGAATAGAATAATGTACTTATATGCCGAGTAGTCTACACTCTCTAGTTTACTCTACTCTCTAGTCTACTCTACTCTCTAGTCTACCCTCTACAATCTACTCTACCCTCTACACTCTACTCTACCCTCTACACTCTACTCTACCCTCTACACTCTACTCTACCCTCTACACTCTACTCTACCCTCTACACTCCACACTCTAATCCACTTTTCTACACTCTTTACTCTAGTCTACACTCTGGTCTACTCTAGCGTACCCTCTAGTCCTCTCTACACTCTACACTCTACACTCTACACTCTATACTGCACTCTACACTCTACGCTACACTCTACTCTACACCTTCTACACTCCACTCTACGTTTAGTCCACTCTTCTACACTCTTTACTCTAGTCTACACACTGGTCTACTCTAGTCTACACACTGGTCTACTCTAGTCTACCCTCTAGTCCTCTCTACACTCTACACTCTACACCCTACACTCTACACTCTACTCTAAACTCTACTCTAAACTCTACTCTACTCTACTCTGCACTCTACTCTGCACTCTGAACTCTGCAATCTACACTCTACTCCACACCTTCTACACTGTACTCTCCCCTACTGTCTCCCCTACTGTCTCCCCTACACTCTACTCTCCCCTACACTCTACTCTCCCCTACACTCTACTCTCCCCTACACTCTACTCTCCCCTACACTCTACTCTCCCCTACACTCTACTCTCCCCTACACTCTACTCTCCCCTACATACTCTCCTAACTCCCCTACACTCTCCCCTAACTCCTCTACACTCTACTCTCCCCTACACTCTACTCTCCCCTACATACTCTCCTAACTCCCCTACACTCTCCCCTAACTCCTCTACACTCTACTCTCCCCTAACTCCTCTACACTCTACCCTCCCCTACACTATGCCCTACTCCCTCCCCTCTTAACAATCATTTATACCATATACATATATCTATTTACATCATCACTCATTACTACTCATAACTTTGTGTCCCTATACTATTATCAAAAAAAAAGTTAGGTGTCTCTCCTACACCAAAAATCTTCTCCAAAGACTCATTAAAATTAAAATCATTAGAATTTGGTGTCTTACCAGTACTAAAAAAATCATTATAAATTGGACCAGGTGAATTACTTATAGAATCAGATAATAAATTCTTTAAAGTATCTTTTGTCTCAAAAGGTACACTTAAATAACCAGTTGGTCCAGGTAACATATTTGATGGATACCTTGGAGATTCATTTGATGAAAGAGGATAAGAATTCTTTAAACCTAAAGAACTTTCACTTGTTTGATTACTTGATTCACTTGAACCAGATTTCTTATTTCTAAAATATTCAGGATTCAGATTAAGTCTTGTTCTAAACATTTCAGGAAAGAGTTGTTCACAATATTTCATTAAAGCTGGTAATCTTGGATTAGTTTCAAAGAATCTATAATTTGATTGACTCTCAATGATTCTAATACTAAGATTTAACATAACACAAGATACTAAAAAGAAGATTGATTCTCTTTGATTATAAATCTTTGTATAACCATTTTTTGGAGTTATTGGCAGTAAATTCGAAGAAGAAGTGAATGAGTAACAGTTTAGAGAACTATCAATTAATAAGTTTACATTTTTAAAAGTTCTTGGACTTTTAGGTTGATTTAATCCACTGGTTAAAACGTCTAAATATGCTCCAAATTGTGAAAAACTTAACCAATTAGAACAAGAGAAAGACGTGGTTTCTGGAGTGATTTTTCTTGCTAAATAAAGTATAGTTATTGAACTTTCAGATGCTATGTTCCTTAATTTTAATGCTTCAGGCATTGTAGCTTCCTCTGGAGTACAATCTAATTTAGTAACTAATCTATTACTTGTCATTAAATGAGTAAAAAAGGTAAAATGGAAACATAATAATAACTCCTTTGGGAAATGAGTATCAGGAGCAGCATCTTTTAAACATTGGAAAGGTTCCCATAATAAGAACTCAGGATCATTATAAAATCTTGGTCTATATTCAGTAGTCACATGACTTGCTAAATCAAACATTTTAGTATTCATTTCCGTCAAGGTTTCTAAGATTTCTTTAAATGAATGATTACAAGAACTAGCACTAAATAATTTCGAATAAGCATCACTCCTAATACGATTTAATTGAGAGATACAATGACGTATATACCCAGCAAACCCTCCAACCTTTAAAATGAAATTCATCAATTTTGGTTCTGTATCACTTTTTAAAGTTTCAAATAACTCGGCCGATAAACAAGATTTACAATTTTCAGAGAAATCCTTCATAGTAAAAGTTGATACATCTTGAGGATTAATTAATGGAGGTTTCCCATTTCTGTAACAAATTTCTGTATCGAGATATTCACAAAACCACCAAATATTTCTTCTAAAACAAGATGCTTCATTATCAAGACCTGAAAATGATTCTGCTCTATGAAGACCAATCTCTTGAGCGTATCTTACAGCTATAGACGCAAGTATATAATTAAGTTTTGGTTTAACTAGAGTTATCTCATGATAAATAATCATCAACAAAAGTCCTTGGATGGTGATAATTCCTTCTCCCATAACGCTTACTTGATTAAAGTAAAAAATGGCATTTTGATAGAATCTCGATTGTAATTGTACCAATTCATCTGAACTACATATATTAAGAGTTGGAGTTCTCTTATTAACAACATCACTTGGGGTAGGACTCTTAGCGCTTCTTTGATCTATAACGTACGAAATACATAAGACTAAACACATATTCATAATCAATAATTCACTATTTTTAAGTACAGACTTATCAGAGTCAGGACAGAATTGTCTTTTTGTTTGATAGAAAAATGAAAAGAGTTTCTTAAGATAACTTACTTCACAAACACCTCCTGCCATGAAAATCTCGGGGTAACAATCTAAAAGATCGAATACCAAATCCTGATCATCAGGGAACCAGCCGTATGCTAAGTCTAATCTTTCTTTAGTATCTAATCCTTTAGGAGAGTTCCATACTTCTGTAAATGATTGGATACATAATCCAAAAAGAGCTGGTAAGTTTTCTACAGGTAAAAGAAGACCTTTATGTTCTTGAGGTGTCTGGTTAAAGATCCATTCTAAACTCTTATGGGTAAAGATGTTGGTGATACCATGGCTTCCATAAAAGGCTTCCAGAAGGTAAAATTTCTTACCATCACCTCTGGACTCTTTTATACCATAGACGTTCCCGTTATTGTTGTCTCTGGTTTGACGAACAAATTCACCTTCAGTATTATCATCCTGTGATGATGTTGGTACTGGAGAAAGTGTTGGTGGTGGTGGTGTTGCTGTAGCCGTTGCTGTAGCCGTTGCCGTCACCGCCACCGCTTCTTCTTCTGGGGTTAAATCATCTTGTGGTGATACATCTTCACTATCTTCTTCTATAGTATCACCACCTATCTTTGATGCAAGGTTCAATAATAACCCTTCAAGCTTAGCTAGTCTCGTATCTAACTCAGTTAATGACTCACTTTTTGAACTTGATTTCTTAACTCTTGCCTTTGGTTTAATTTCAGTTGGATAAACACACTCACCGTTCAGATTTTTACAGTTTGAACAGGGGAGTTGTCCATCACATTTGACTTTCTTCTTTCTACAATAAACACAAGCTTTGGCTACTCTTTGCCGTTTTTTCTTTTCTGTAGGTGAGTTCATGATAACTCGGAAGTGATTAAATTTAATTTCCGCGATTCCGATGAGATGACAAATGGGTGGTGGGGACACGAGGGAGGAGGGAGGAGGGAGGAAGGGACAAGGCACTACGGCTAGACACTACGGCTAGACCCTGGACGAGGTGCTTGCACCGAGACCAGTTCCCCTGGTCCAGGAACAAGACCCAGGAACTAGACCCTGGCTATCTATCTCCTACTCCCTGTCTCCCTCTCCTTACTCCCTCTCCTTACTCCCACTCCCTGTCTCCTACTCCCTGTCTCCTACTCCCTGTCTCCTACTCCCTGTCTCCTACTCCCTGTCTCCTACTCCCTGTCTCCCTCTCCCTCTACTCGCCCTTCATCAAACGTTAATTTCTATACATGTCTATCTACTCCCCCTCTGTCCTCTCTTCTCCCTACTACTTCTCTCCCCCTCCCCCCTCTTCTCCCTACTACTTCTCTCCCCCTCCCCCCTCTTCTCCTCCTGTCCCCCTCTAAAACCCTAAATTATTATCAAAGAAAAAATTAGGCAACTGGTTTATCAGTTGAGTCATAAAATTCCCAATATTTTCATCACCATATTCAAACATTCCAGACAAAAAATTTGGAGATGTTTCAGATTCTGAAGTTCTTGAAGAATCAAAATTCCCAAAATTCGACTGATTAAAATTCCCATCAGTTGGATGCATTATATTTGCAACTGATGGATTATAACTAGGACTATTTGATTGATAATCAACATTATCATTTTGATCATGTTGATTATAATTTGGACTATTTGTTGATGCAACAACAATTGCAAACCCTTTTGGAGGTTTTTTACTTACAAGTTCTGGAGCTTTTTTAGAAATTATTGACATTTGTTGATGATGTAAATCTCCAAGAGGAATCTTTATATTCATTCTTGATTCAACAACTGCAACAACTACTCTAATAAATAATTTCATTACAATAATCACAATTTTCATATGATTAATACGTTTTCTATCTAATGCACTTTGTGTAAATAATGAATTTGATACATCAATTAAAAGATTAAGATCCTTAATTGTTTCTTCATTATTTGGATTATTTAAACAATTTGATGATAACATTAAAAACCCTGCAAATGGGTAAAAACTTAACCAATTAAGTGAAAAAAATTTGGTATTAAATTGTTTCATTTTAAGGGCTAAATGTAAAAGAGTTCTTGCACTTCTAAGATGAATTTTTCTAAATTTCATCATTTTAGAGTTATCGATCTTACTATTTACAAGGAACGGGACTCTATTAGTTAAGAGTAAATGAACAAAGAATTTACAATGAATATCGATTATATGATCTCTTACAATTGGATCAAAGTGTTCGAAATTCCTACAAAAATCTTCTTCATCATAAAATCTTGGTTTGAATTCGTTAATCATTATATCTGTTATTCTTAATGCATCATTATTTAGGTCATTTAAAACGTATTCTGCTTTAGAATCAACGGTCCATCCTACTTCAAGAAAGAGTTGAAAGTATGATTTAGATCTGAACCTAGATAATAAATGGTTGGCATAATAAATCAACCCATCAAATTTCTTTAGCTTATAACATTCTTCATTAATTAAGGGACCAATTTCAAATAAATAATTATAATTCGAATTATCTTCACCAGAAGAGAAATTAAGAGACTGTAAAGGAAGCTTTAAATCAATCATTTCTTCCATTATAAAGATCAAATTCTGTTGAGAAAATCTGGTGATATCATCATAACTTAAAATCGGAGGTTTACCATGTCTAAAACTTAATTCAACATCCATTTCTTGACATATCCACCAGAGTCTTTTATGAAGATTGGTTTGTTTAGAACTAAGACTTATAAAGCTTTCTGGTCTATATATCCCCATATCTTTTGCGTGTCTTATAGCAACTGATAATAATGCAAAATCAATATCTGGTATACCAAAAGTAGTAAAGGCAAAACATAAGATTATAATGGCTTGAATACTTTCTATCCCTTGACTTATAACGCTGATTCTATTATAATAGTTTATACAAGCATCAAGTAATCTATCTTGGAATTCTAATAATTGTGTTGTATCGTATTTATTAGTGATAGGGTTTTTAGGTCTTGTGGAGTCTAAGAAAAAGTCAAGCTTTGAGTTAATCACTAAAGATAATGTAGAACATAAGATCAACATCTGAGACGTAGTTAATCTCTCCTTCTTGAAATACTTATCCAATAGCTTTGATATCTCAGTAAAGGATATTACAAATTCTACAAACATTAGATTCTCTGCGTTCTCAAGTAATAAACTATTTATATACTCTTGATCTTCAATGATTGGTCGTTCTAAGATCAGTTTCTTATTCTGACTCGTTATCACTATAGGATCCATCCATTTAGTAAGAATATTTTTTGCACTCATTACAAAATAATATGGGAATCTATTAAATTGTTGTAAGTAGATAAGGTTCTCTTTAGATAAAGATTGACTTATCCAGTCCATAGATTTCTGTGAACACACAGAAAAGAATGAATGACTTTCAAAGAACTGGTTTTGTAAATTATAAACCTTATACTCTTTATCTTTTGATTTTTCATCTTCTGAAAATTTCGAGAGGTCTGCAAATAATCTGTACTTATCTACATCTTCATGGACCACACCTTTGTCGTGTTCTATGGGTTCTTCATCAGTCTTATCTTCATCATCAATATATCCATCATCTTCACTACTTGAAAGATTTGTTGCCAGAGATTTAATTTCACTCAGTTCTTCACTATTTGATCTGATTGGTTTACCGCCAATATGATCCAATTTCTGGGAGATGGTAGACATGAATCCTTCGAGTCTATTAAGTCTAGATTCCATCAACTCCATAGCTTTTGATCCATTAGATCTCTTAGAAATCTTTGTACTTGTAGGTTTCTTACGAACTTTTTCGATATAAATACATTCAGGTTCTTTAGATTGTTGACAATGGAAACAAGGTCTTTCACCAGTACATTTGATTTTCTTTCGTCTACAAGTTTCACACGCCACTCGAGTTCTTCTTGAATTTGAGTCCTCTGTACTATAATCCATTAGTGAGATTTTCAGATGCGTACGGGTTCAGATTATACGATGAGACATCGCAGCAATTGATTAACGGAACGGACGGGTGTAGGTTCCGTTCCGAGGAGGCTATGAAGGATGATGGATGGGGGATGGAGGATGGATGGATGGATGAGAGGGTGGAAGTATCGGAAAGGGTGGTTAGTGGTTTAGCGTGGATAGTTTATGCACACTAGTGGGCTTAGTTTGAGGGTCTGATGGTGGGGTCTGAGGGGGGTCTAATGGTGGGGTCTCTCATAGCTCCTGTCTGTAGTGTCTTGTCCTGTCTAGTGTCTGGTCTGTGGTCTGTGGTCTGTGGTCTGTGGTCTGTGGTCTCTACTCCCTGTCCCTCTCTACTCCCTGTCCCTCTCTACTCCCTGTCCCTCTCTACTCCCTGTCCCTCTCTACTCCCTGTCCCTCTCTACTCCCTGTCCCTCTCTACTCCCTGTCCCTCTCTACTCCCTGTCCCTCTCTACTCCCTGTCCCTCTCTACTCCCTGTCCCTCTCTACTCCCTGTCCCTCTCTACTCCCTCTCCCTCTCTACTCCCTCTCCCTCTCCCTGTCCCTCTCTACTCCCTGTCCCTCTCTACTCCCTGTCCCTCTCTACTCCCTGTCCCTCTCTACTCCCTCTCCCTCTCTACTCCCTCTCCCTCTCCCTTCTCTCGTCCCTCCCTTTATTATACTACACACTCATAAATCATAAAAAATATTTGGCGTATTAAACACCAGCGAATAAGAATTAATCAACGCATCAAATTCACTCTCTGCATCATTAGATACTGAAAATATCCTACTCATCTTGATTTGATCTTCAGTATATTGAGGATTATTACTTCCTCCTCCTTCATTATTAACTAAATTCGATAATCTTGGCTCTAATCTTTTACCTGCAATTAACCTCTTTTCAAACTCTTTTTCAACTACAATTGTATCATTTAATGGACAAAATAATTGAGGACAAAATGTTTCCATCCTCATAAAATGAACCTTAAGATTATAATCATTAATCAAATCTTTCCCCCATTTTTTAGAGAAAACTGTTAATACTAATTTTAATAAGATTCTTGTTACTAAATCTGTAAAGAAGATTTTTGGTTCATAGTAAGCTACATCTATGAAATTATCAAATTTCTTAACTGATACTTCACAATTACAATATGTTCTTGATACTGTACTCAAGAGTAATAGATCACTTTTTATAGTTGGTTGTTCAGGATATAATAAACAATGATTAATTAAAGCAGTAAATCCAATAGATACATAAGGTATAGTAAAATTTAACAGAAATAAAGACATCTTCTCGATATTTATAGTAGTAACAAGTTCAAGAATTGTTCTTGCACAAACCATACTTTTATCCCAATAAACTTTAAACCTTGGATCGTGTCTATGGTTGAAAAAGCAAGACCTATTTACTACAAGATAATGACATAAATAATCTAATCTAAAGAGTAAATTCGGGAATGATATAGATAAATCCTTATAATCACTTAATGCATCATACGTTGGATTTCTTCTATCTTCATCATTAAATGATTGCCATGGTAATCCAATTCTATAATTTGGTAATGAAACCATGGCTATAGTATCTAAATCTTTATTGATTTTATCCAATTTTTTAAAGAATAAATCATCACTAGTATCTTTTAATTGAGCATTACTACTAAAGATTAAATCATAACTTTCTCTCTCAACTCTTTTAAGATTAACCATGAAAAATTGATTATAAAATCTGGCAAATTCATGACTTATTGGTTGATTAAATTTATGAGCATTTTGAATATGTTGTTTAAAATTATAAGGAGAATGAGTTAAATCAAACTCACTATCTAAAATATTGAAAAAACATACATCATTAGAATTTATAGAGTATCCTTTACCACTTTTATAACAAGCGCTTACATCTATATACTCACAAAACCACCATAAGGTTTTACCAATAGAATAATCTTTTGAAGACATTTGATCTTTTCTTTCATGTAATCTATTGAGTCCTAATTCTTGTGCCATTCTCATAACAACTGATGATAACATATAAACTAGTTGAAAGTCCGTAGGACATTGTACGTCTATATAAATGATCAATAAGATCAAACATTGAATCGTAGGGATTCCTTCGTTCATTATACTCACCTTATCAAAATAACTTATACCTGTAGTAAAGAACATATTCTGGAGCTCATACATTTCTTTCTCTGTAAGTAAGGTAAGATGGGTAAATCTTTGGCGTACTATTTTATCCTCTTCTACAGGTAATCTACATCTTAAACATACTGCTAAAAATAAGTTCATGGTAGTAAGTTCAGAGTATTTAAATTGATGGTTTTTGTTAGAGTAATACTTTGAAAAGAGGTCTTTAATAGTGGTGAGATCAAGTATAAACGTTAACCAGAAATTGTTATTATAATAAGCATCGATTATCTCAAATACTAGATGTGAATTTGTAGGGAAATAACCTGTACGATTATAAGATAAAATGGCCAATTTATTTGGAGGATTGACCCATCTTTCAGTACATTCGTTCATAAGGTTTTTATAGATTTTGGGGATTCGTTTTATAGGGATAAGATTATCACCTAATTGAAACTTATCATCAAGCCAAGAGATACTACCTTTAGAGAATAAGAGAAGGAGACATTCGATCCCAAAGACTTGGAGGTTTCTACAGTGAGAGGGGATATGGTTAGAGATGGACGAGAGGGCGTTGATGTCACCACTGGCTAGTCCGGTTCCTAGTCCACTGGTCCCAAGTCCCGCCCCTTGGCCACTGGGCCTCTTACTAAACACCTCAGATCCTGACCCTGATCCACTAGCAGTCTCATCCTCATCATCATCAGTAGCCTCTTCTCCAGAACTAGAACTATAATCCAGTGGGGTATCCTTTATAGATGGCTTTCTCACCTTGACCAACCCAGCCCTACTTCCTTTATCATCAAAATGGTTAGACAACTTCAATAACACCCCTTCTAAAGCATTCAATCTCTCATTAATCAAATGAATCTCTTGTCTATTGTTGGTCTTTCCTTTACCTCTTTTACGTTGAGATTTTAACTCCGGATAAATACAATCTTTACCATAATAAGAACAATTTGAACAAGGAACTTCTCCATTACATTTACTCTTCCTTTTTCTACAGCTAAGACATGCGGTTTTGATCCTACAGTTTCTTCTATGGGCGGCAGCTTCAGCGGGGGTTAAATTTTGTAGATTCGATGATGTTAAACTATCTCCGTCTTTATATGTCAGCAGATTTATTTGAGAACCATTTGGTTCTAGATGGTTTGAATTTGAATTATTCAAGGACAGATTATCCCTCTCATGAGGAGAGACGTTTTCTCCGTTCGATACCATGGTTTTACTTTGTGTTTTAGGGTATTATATTTATTAGATCACAATTAAAAATATAATGAAGGTTTAGTAAATCGCGGATGTATTTATTTCCGGTATCCGTCCCCGGCTTGAAAATCTCACGTGACCGGTATCGGAAATTTTTCGGGTAGGAATGAATGTATACCTTCGGATACGGAAGAAGAGGGTGTGACGGGGGGATGGATAGAGAAAGCATGATACAGAGAGGAAGAGAGAAGGAGGGAGATAGATAATGAGGTGAAGGGCTGTATCACGGATTTATTATTTGGCCGTGAGGTGAGGGACAAGCGAGTTGTGGTTGCAAATGGAAAGGTGGGAGTAAGAGAAAGAGATGAGAGAAAGAGATGAGAGAAAGAGTGGGGATGGAGAGATTAAGGAACAGGGGTGTAGGGATTCTCGAGATACGGGTGGAAGGTTGTTTAGATATGAGTGGTGGAATTATGGTGAGATAAGGTTGCCCGTGTCTTAGAGCTCGTCAATATCAGGTGACTATCACCTGATGATAACCGTCTGTCGCAGTCAAGTCTGTCGCAGTCATGTGACTAGAGGACTGCTGTAGTCATGTGATATTCACGTGATTGATCCAGATCAAACCATTTCTGTCGACATCGACATCGTCCTACCCTGTTGATATCGACCTTCCTCCTATCCTCGTCCTTCTAGATCACCGTTTTGCCTCGTCCTCCCCCCCCCTCTTCCTCCTCCTCCTCCTCACCCTCGTCCCTTCTCCCTTCTCCCTCGTCCTCATCCTCATCAATCTCGTCCATCTCAAATTCTTCAACATGGTTGTAAAAAGAGGCCCCATTCTTGGTAATAAAGAAGATGCCAATTTCAATGAAGCTTTAAAGCTCTACGATAGTAAACACTATAAAAAAGCTTTAAAACTTATCGATGCAAATCTTAAAAAAAATTCAAGCCATGCAGAATCTCTTACTCTTAAAGGTTGTATAAATCATTATATTGGTAATAAATCAGAAGCTGAAACTTATATCCTTAAGGGACTCTCTAAAAGCCCTGAGAATTACATTGTCAATCATTTAGCCGGGATTTATTATAGAGCCATTGAAGATTATGTCAATGGAGCTAAATGGTTAAAAGCTGCAATTGATAATGGATCTCCTAATAAACAAATTTTAAGAGATCTTTCAAGTTTACAAATCCATAATAGAGATTACAAAAACGCAATTGTTTCAAGACAAGGATATCTTGATTTCCAACCAGGTTATAGAGCTAATTGGACTGGTGCAGCTGTTGCATTACATTTGAATAAAAATTATAAATCTGCTGCAACTACTCTTATTAAGATCGAGTCTATTATCAAGGAACACTTACAGAACTCTGATATGTATGAACAAAGTGAGTGTTTGTTATATAAAAGTGATATACTTTTTGAAGGTGGTGAGATCCAAAAAGCTTTAGATTTATTAGAACAAGATGAAGAATTTATTTCTGATAAATTATCATGGTTTGAGTATAAAGCCAAGTATTTGATGGTGTTAGGTAGATTAAAAGAATCGTCGATGATTTATAGAAAACTCTTACAAAGAAATCCTGATAGTTTAGAGTATTATAAGAACTTAGAAATTTGTCTTGAAGTTACAGGTGATCAAGATCTTGAAAAACGTATTAGATTGTATGAAAACTTAGGTAAGTTTTATCCTAAAGCTGACCCGCCAAAGTATTTACCTCTTACTTTTATCCCATCTAGTCATCCTTCTTTTAAACAAAAGGCTGAAGCCTATGTATTGACTCAATTGAAAAAGGGGATTCCTGCTACTTTTGTAAACATTAAACCAATTTTACAAAACAAAAGAAAACTTGAAATCATTGAAAATATTGTGTTAGATTTTTACTCTAACCAACTTGCTAACTTTGATCCTACTATCAAGGTTTGGTCATTATACTTTTTAGCCCAATTCTATCTCTATAAAAAAGACTTGGAACAAGCTGATTCTTATATCAAACAAGCTATTGAACATTCTCCTACCTTAGTTGAACTCTATATTGTCCAAGCTAGAATCTTGAAACATTTTAAAAAGTATACTGAAGCATCTCTCATTATGGAAGAAGGTAGACAATTAGATTTACAAGATAGATTCATCAACTCTAAAGCCACCAAGTACTTTTTAAGAGCTGATAATGTTGATAAAGCAATTGATTTAATTTCTTTATTCACAAAATTAGATGATGATGCTATTAATGGGTGTAAGGATTTACATACCATGCAAGCAAATTGGGTATTAACAGAAAGTGCTGAAGCATATCAAAGAATTTATAAGAAATATCTTTGTGAATTAGATGCCGTTGAAAAGATTCCAGAAAATGATGAAATCATTAATGATCTTAATGATAAAATTGAAACTTATAGAGGTTTAGCACTTAAAAGATTCATGGCAGTTGTTAAGGTTTTCGATATTTTCTATAATGATCAATTTGATTTCCATTTCTATTGTCTTAGAAAAGGTACTCCAAGAGATTATATCAAGACATTAGAATGGGAAGATCAAATCCATTCAACTCCAATTTATGTTAGAGTTATTAAAGGATTATCAGAAATGTATTTTGAGATTTATCAAGAACAACAAAAGAGAAAATCTGAATCTTCACCTGATGATATTAAGATAAAAAAGAATAATAAAAAAAATAAAAAAGCAAAAGCTCAAGTTTTGAAACAAAAAAATTCTTTAGTTGCAAAGGTTGAAAGTGAAAAAGATGATCAAGATCCATTAGGATCAAAGCTTTATAATGATCTTTTGAACAATGCTAATGGGAACGTTATTGACAATTTGATTCAATTGACTCAATCAACAATTAATGAAGCAAAGAATTATCGTTTTACATGGGAATTATCTTTTGAATTGAATTTATTAAAGGGTAAGTATATTTTATGTTTACAAGCGCTTAAGAATTTAAATAATATTTTAACACGTAAGGGTAGATTTGAAGGTAAGAATCAAGAGATTGGTGAGATGATTGAGAGATTGGTTAAGGGAATTAGAGGAGATGAAAGTTTGAATGAGGCTATTAAGAAGGTAGTTAAGATGGGGTTGATGTCAAGTTTTGGTGATTATAAGGAGGAGTATAGTTTGTTGGAATAGATGAGTTGAATACGACTCTACAGACTCTAAAAGACTCTACTCTACACTCTATGGACTCTACTGGCTCTAAGGACTCTACTGGCTCTAAGGACTCTACTCTACTCTACTCTACTCTACTCTACTCTACTCTACTCTACTCTACTCTACTCTACTCTACTCTACTCTACTCTACTCTACTCTACTCTACTCTACTCTACTCTACTCTACTCTA